>OX424453.1:2394799-2618998 GCA_949152495.1 Lasius fuliginosus | reverse complement strand
AGAGAGACGGAGATTGAGAAAAGTGGGGCTCTTTTTGGAGTAAGAGGAAGAATTTTGCAAGATTGACGTGTCAGACAGCCGCGGGAGAATCGTAGGAGGCTCATACATACGACCACACTTACGGCCTTTGTATTCGTGAACGTTCTTTCGTATACATATTACGTCACGACTAGCACGCTAAAGTAGGTGACCAGCGGGGACGAATCCAAGATGAGACGAGAGACGGAGAGACGCTACCGGGTGAAAGCATGGGTCATCGTAAAGGCCAGGCAACGTATTCTCTAGTCCGATACATCGAACAACCGCATATCAGCTCACAATTACATGAGCGCGCGCGCGAGTTAAATTCAGTTCTTTGGCGGCCGAAAGTCACCGTTTCCTCGCTCCTTTCCTTCGACAACGACATTACAGAGCGCATTGCGACATATTCGCATATTGCGAACTCGCGTCGCGGAATACAACGTGTGTCCGCACACGCGGGAATTATGCATTAAACGCGGATGTTCCGCGAACGCGTGTCGCGTTTTTCCCGCCGTTTTCGTTCGCGACGTAATCATTTCCGATCGACATCGGATCGCTCCTGTCGTCTCCGATTAATTCATGTGTCCCGAATTAATTGTACAGTAGCACGAGAAACTTATATTTTTCTCGCTCTAATACACACACACACACACACACACACACACGCGAGAGAGAGAGAGAGAGAGAGAGAGAGAGAGAGAGAGAGAGAGAGAGAGAGAGAAAGAGAGAGAGAGAGAGAGAGAGAGAGAGACAATTATAATTACGTACACAAAGGAACGAATAAAAAACATATCTGACAATTCGTGCTTGAATAATCGCTCCGATTCTTAATTGTTGTTGTCGATATAAGTGTGTATCATTAAGTACATTCTTTTTCAATTTCTCGCGCAAAGAATTACGTATATGTATCTATCAAAAGATTCCGATAGTCAAGATTCAAAGTTGACGTATTTGAAAGGTACAAATATATATTCTTGCTCTAGATATTATTTTTACATTGTATTTCTTCAGTCGAGTATTTTGTTCAAACATGCATTGTAAAAAAAAACATAATAACGCTTTTTTAAATATACATTAAATAGTTATAGTGAAAGGTTATTAAATTATATTCTTTTCGGAGATTTAATAAGTAATTGTAAGGTGTGTCGCTTTAACTAGCTGATTAATTATGCAGAATCTCTCAATGTATAAATAAAATACTACATAATTAATATAGAAAATCTATCTCAGAAATTTAACATATACTTCGAATAATTATATAGTTTTTACAATAACAATGGAATATAGATATTAATATTCAATGTTACAATATAATTCTCATGTTATATTTCTTATAATTAGACAGTAACAGTTATCATGTTACTCTCTCCCTCCCTCCCTCACTCTCTCTCTGTCTATCTCTCTCTCTCTCTCTCTCTCTCTCTCTCTCTCTCTCTCTCTCTCTCTCTCTCTCTCTCTCTCTCTCTCTCTCTCTCTCTCTCTCATCTTTGATTGTTCTCATACAAGCTAATTATTTGATTGTTAATGAATCAGCTTTAAAAATTTACATTTTTCATATTACTTGAGTTTCTCTACATTGATTTATAAATAAATATACAAAAATTATCTTACTTGTAACGTTGAATATACTTCAATGATATTGTGGAATAACCATCTTGAATATACTTGTCACATCTCGCATGTAACACGCTGCTTGTCAAAAATAACGTGGAATAGAAGAAAAGACACATTTTTTACAATGAAAACCTAATCTATCAATCGGTCCAAACGTATCTGAGATCCGATAACTCTGAGATCAATCCGAGATAATCCTCCATTAGGTTTTGTTCTACGTGAATTTGGTCGCGAAACGCGACCGTATCTCTCGATCGCGCCAAATTCTAAATCGCGGTGCAAGCGCCATCTAACATCGCGCTTTTCAATCATATGAAACTAGAACCTTCGACGATTTCACGCTAGAGGCGCCTCGCTCGTCCCGCTCGGAGCCAATCAAATCGAAGAAGAAGAGGAATAGCGGCAATAGCGGTGCCCTTCGGCCCGATACGGAAAATGGCGATCTGCGAGGCTGTTTGATGCCTAATTTTCGGTAAACACACTCGCAGACTCGCAACTCGTTGGTTAAATGTGCCCTGAAAATCATGTGACGTGGACTGTGTGCGATGGCGAGCAAAGAGATAATCGGCCATCAGCAGCAGTTCGTTGAGGAAATCGATTATAATGAAATCGAAACTGAGCAGGTAGTTCCTCCGACGTATTCGTATTTCTCTTAATCGTCGTGATACATTTCAGAAAATGCACTCCTCCTTAATGCGTCCGATAACGTGCCGATCGCCGATCGAAACTCGTTTTATATTCTTATCATTTTCACGGTGCAATCGATATATTAGCTAGATAACCTCAAACGAGAGCGACTACATTCGTATATTATACGGTTAACGGCACATTAAATCTTTTTTAAACAAAAAAAAGATTACATTCGTATACGAGAGGATACATTCTTAGAAGAAGCGCATGCTGCTTGATGACACTTGCTTGTAACGCGCAATCTTGTTAAATGCATTAATTGAGGTTTGCTCTCAAACTGTGATTTGATCGTAGGTAGTCGGCAAAGGTTCCTTTGGAGTCGTCTGGAAAGGAAGGTGGAGAGGGCAGGATGTCGCTGTGAAACACATAAATTCGGAGGGAGAGAGAAAAGCCTTCACCGTGGAAGTTAGACAGCTATCCAGAGTAGCTCATCCCAATATCGTTAAACTGTATGGCGCATGTACCAAGAATCCAGTATGCTTGGTTATGGAGTATGCGGAAGGTGGATCATTGTATAATGGTAATATCTAATCTTGAAATCTATCGGTTATTTCCTTAACAATTAACACGAATCAATCGTATCAAAATTTCTATTTATGCTTACAGTGCTGCATTGTAATCCTCAACCGCATTACACTACTAGTCACGCCATGAGTTGGACTCTCCAGTGTGCGCGCGGTGTCGCGTATCTGCATAATATGAAACCGAAACCATTGATACACAGGTAAAAAAAATTAACTTTTAACTTGGCTCTTGGCTCGGTGTATGTTTTGAGAAACTAGAGAAAACTTGACAAATTTTATTTTACAGAGACCTGAAACCACCCAATCTGTTATTAGTTATGGGTGGACAGATGCTTAAGATCTGTGACTTTGGTACAGCCTGCGACTTACATACATACATGACTAATAATAAAGGCTCGGCCGCATGGATGGCACCTGAAGTGTTTGAAGGATCTAGGTATACGGAGAAGTGCGATGTATTTAGTTGGGGTATCATTTTGTGGGAGGTTTTAGCACGTCAAAAGCCCTTTGATGACATGGGCGGTGTCTCAGCCTTTAGAATAATGTGGGCTGTTCATGTAGGACAAAGGCCTCCTTTAATAGAAGGATGCCCGAAACCAATTGAGAATCTTATGACCAGGTGAGAATTTCTACTGAAGGAACAATGCACCTAATATCTATTTTATAAGATTAATTATCAGATCAAAATTTATATAGATATTTGTACGCAAAATAGACCGATTTTTAATGCTTGTGGATTGTTTGTTAAAAAAATTATATAATTGTAAAAAATATATATATATGCACAATTGTGTATTATAATGTACAAAATCTATTTCCCCCATGTCTATATGTAACTTTGTTATACTTTTCAAGATGTTGGCAGAAAACACCTGAGGAAAGACCTTCTATGGACGAGGTAGTAAGGATAATGACCAAGTTGTCAGAATTTTTCAGTCACCATTTAGAACCTATTGAATATTCCCTAAGTATGTATATAACACATATATTTAATTATGATCTTAATTATATGTATATATTATTATAAACACAAATAATGGAGTGTTATTCGCTCAAATAATATTATTACACACACACACATATAATTTTTTTTTTCTATTATAGGTAGTGAAGCTGATAACATAGATGAGAATGAAGCATCGAAGGAAGATACATTAGATGTAGCCAGTACGTTAGATTCTCGGATGAACGGTTCCGTTGCGAACGGTACTATTTGTACAATTCCAAAACCCCTAGAAAAAGCTAACAAATGCTCCAAGGTAGAGAATTCATTGCCTTTTGCATTATGTCACGCAACGCCGTTCGGCGACACGCCGATAAATTTCTCGCCACGGCAAAATAATTTAGGATTTCAACGAGTACCTGACGAGTGTCCGGTATCGAATAACCATTTTCCTGGGAATGTGGATAGCAATTTAGAACACGCCAAATCATCGATCTCTCAAACTGCAGCGGTACCGACGGCATATGACGACAAGTTCGACGCGCTGCAACGCAAAAATTACAATTTTGCTCCATTACATGTGGAGTGCGACCCAGTTAGTAATTTCATCGATAGTGTGAGCTTCAATAATCTCATTTTTGTATTAGTTTCGTTTTTTTCTCGTCATTATTTTTTCTTTGTAATCATATCTTTTTCTTTGATTATTTTTCATTTATATTTTTAAATCTATGTGTCATATTGAAGTACATAAATATTTCTATTAAAGATAATCTTTATATACTACCTCTTTTTTCCATGTTACAGCATGCTTGGGATTTACCGAGCTCCTCTGACACATCCTGGGAAATTCCAAATAATATGGCCGGATTAGATAAAGTGGTTCAGAAAACGAAGAAAAATATTCAAAGTAAGTGTATTGTAAATTTGATTTGTCAGGAAGTGAGCACATAAATACCGTGTGTTTTCACAAAATGTCGATTTATCAATCAACGCGGGATTATTTTGTAAAAAAGGCAGCAACATTGAATATAGGAATGGATTTTTTTGAATTCCAATTATCATGTATAATATTTTGGGGAAACTTTTAGACTTCAAATCACGTACGTAAAGTATATCTTTAAAAATTTAATATTGTACAGGATTCGGTTCGATTTAGTCGCGAATGAGTAGGAAGAGTTTCGCGGGACTTGTACTCGCGAATACGTACCCGAATCTTTCTTAGAATAGGTGCTGAAAAAAGATCGCAAAGAGGCTGCGGCACCAAACTGGCTGTCTATGCGAGACCTGTCTCTGTCGCGTTGACAAGGCACATTGCCAAAAAACATTACAGAGAATTAGTAAGAATTATCTAGGCTTTATGCGACGATCGATGTATGATTTATAACTGTGCGATCATGTCAAAATTGCACTGCGAGTCGTCTCTAATATGATAGAACAAGTTGAAATAGAGTTGAGAAAACTAGAACTATGTCTACGTATAATGATGCTATAATACACATTGCACGTAACGTCACACGTTTGTATTCGCAAATACGACATATCTGATTCCGCAAGACGATAATCGACCGATATAGGATAGGAGTGAAAAATCCGCGACGTTTTTTTTTTTTTTTTTCCCCAATACAGTTTACGAAAGCGTTAAGTTAAGAAGAAAGGCCTAAAATCTCAGGTTCTAAAAATCTGAATATAATTAATACGCGGAATAACGGGACGTTTTAATGGCTCACAATGCCTCAACGCGAGCTGACACGCGGGCACGCATTTTGAGCTTACAGAGTAGCGCTTTGTGGTACACGAAGTAGATTATTTTCGGCCTAGAATACTAAGCACCGCGGCTGAGTCACCGGGCGCCTTCTTCGACTCCGGGTGTCTTCGTCTCTCTCTCGCCCGCGTTGACTAACGCGCATAATGCGTTTATATACGCGTATGCGATTCGTCGTAATTATTATGCGCGCGATAATTATCCCGTTTATGTATCAGGATGTAACGATTGTTTACGCGAGAAAAAAATATTTTCCTTTTTCGATTTAATTTACAATTTAATATGTATTTGTAACTGTGCGTATATGTACATTGCAAGATTCGAAAGATCTTTGCACACGAAGCTTATAGGCGTTTATATATATGTCTACCGTTACATATGAGAGTTAAAAGTATCTCCTCGCGGGAGATTGATATATATGTAATGTACGAAGCCGTGCAGATAAATTAATAGCGGGTCGATCGGAAAGGCGGGAAGAAAGAAACGAGCTCGACATGCTATATTCATCGAGGGTTCGTCGATCGACGGAGTTTGCTGGTGTTACCCTGGCAAAGGGCCCGTGTAGCCGCAATAGCGAGTGCCGCGTGCACTAAATTTAACTGACGACTAATCGGTAGGACGTGTGACTCGCTTTTGATTGGCACGTTGCGACGGCGACGACGACGAAGAGGACGAGCGAGGAGCAAGAGGCGATTGTGGAAATAGCGGAAGAACGTTAGAGGGGAGAAAGAGAGAGAGAGAGAGACAGAGGATGAAAGAAGACAAAGTGACATGCAAAGACAGGAGGAGGAAGACGACAAGACGAAAGGAATAAGAGGAAGAAAAAAAGAAGAACCAGACACGAGATTCTCTCGAGGATGAATCAAGTCGCGGAGCGCGGCTTTTTGTTCTTGGCTCGTGTACACGAGCTCCGCGGTGTTCCTCGTCGAGGAGTCAAAGTGGGGGGTATTTAGAAGCAGGTGTGGCTGAGTCAGCATCCCCAATATAGACGTGCGTTTGTTTAGTAGAGAGCCGACTCCCTACGGACGAGCACCTCTCCGTCGATCGCGCGGGTCGCCAAGCGCGCAATACGAGCTCGATTTTTTATCGAGGACACACACAATCCGATCGATCCGACCGGGAATTGATTCCACTTGACACGGCCATTCCCGGATCATTCCAAAAAATTGAAAAAATTGAAAAAATTAGCCGTTATACATTAGCGAGATCGCGCCGTGATAACAAGAACCCAACTCTCAAGTTGGCCAGGATTCCTGGTATCGCTATCGTCGCCGCGAGACTCTCTTCTCACCGTCTCTCTGTGGACCCTCGGTCTTATATCTCCCTAGAAATCCGATCTACGAGATTCGCGAGAAACGAAGGAATTATGCTGACGGGTGCGGAGGATAATCGTGGACGTTAACACGTCGTCGGTGTAACTGCAGCTCGCGCGAAGAGCGGCAGTTACCCAGAGGAAGATCGACATGTGCGACGACTACCCGGAGATCGTCGGCACCGACACTCTCAAGCGCTGCTGGGTCCTACTGCGTTAGTATACGTTCGTTAGATTCGCCGCGCGAAGTCGTTTTGTACAAAACGCTCGAAGCGTTCTTAGAGTTAGTAGAGTGAATCACGTTCCTCCGTGTAAGATTGGTAAGAGTAGACGATAAGATAAGCGCGGGGATAGAGTTTTCGAGCGAACGCCACGATTCTAGAGCTTTCGCGAACGCGATAAATACGCAATTTGTACGCAAAATAATTCCGAAAGATGAGACACACCTAAGCCTAAGCTTCCAAAACATTTTGTTGATTCCAATATCACTGGAAATAATCTCGCGATCGTCGACATCCGTAATAAATTTTACGTAATGCGATGCCGTAGGTAGCAGCACCACGAGCGAAGACTTGGGCAATGTCTGTCGCCTCTTGGACGCCGACCTGAGGCCTCTCACGCCCGACGACACGTGCAAACGTTCGCGAGAGATCTTCGAGGAGCACAAGCAGATAGCGCAGGAGTATCTCAAGGTGCAAACGGAGATAGCGTTGTTGAGCCAGCACAAGAACGAGATGTTGAAGAATCTGAGCATCGACAGTCTCAGGCAACAGCAGGAGCTGCGAAAACTCGAAGATGAAAAGGTGTGTTTCTCTCTTTTTATTCCTTATATTCTGTATAATCGCACACTATAGATTGCGACTGGCTAGCTTAGATCTCGGTAGACGATCAGTTCTCATCGGGATAATTGTCCCTTTTGAAGAATCTCTCCTCGAGCTTTCAATCTCCGAGAATTATTGCGATTAACGCGATAACTTTCAGGAGTCGCTGCTGAAGCTGTGTCGCAATCTACAGCGGCAATTGCAGATCATGAAGGATCAGAGGATCAAGGGAGCGTTGACGAACGCCGCCGCAGCTGCTGCCGCTGCCGCAGCCGCCGCCGCCGCCGCCGCCACGCCGACGATAGGACCCGCCGTTTCCGGAAACAACGGTTGGGTGGTGGTACCGCGTCCGGATCCGTCGAGGCTCTCTTGAGACTTCACGCGTATTCATCGAGGTTGACTCGACAAGCATGTACTTATATATCGCGTTGTGCCGATCGGCCGGCGATGCTGCGACGCGGTTATGGAATCATACGCATTGAAATTCCAATTCAATTTTATACAAATACAAATCGCGCCGCTTACTACCGACGATAAAGTCGAGGCCACGCGAATCTGTATGGTTATCTAGCGAAAGATGATCTGACTTTTTATCACTGGACTGGATATACGACGCATGGAGACTGCGTAATTGAACTTCCGATCTCGCGTGATATAGAAGGCGCGATTTCAGATACACAGGTACGCCTTTCATTAGATTTTTGTCATCTTTTTTTTTTTTTTTTTTTTAATCTTGCCAATGCGCGTTCTTCTCGTTCGTGACGCGAGGTTGATTAATACGGCAGCATAGGACTTTTCTGTATGATAACGAGGTTGATTAAGACGGCAGCATAGGATTTTCCTATATGATAACAATATCTTTGAGACGACGGAAGATTATTTGCGATTTCGAAAGCCTCGGAGGCATCCTTACGATATATAACGCAATCTAGTCGCCTCGACGATGACTCATATAATTGAATCACACTCTTCGTTTACATTTAACATATAAAGAATGCGTTGTATGATCTTTATTGTTTAAGCTATCGTATTGCATACCGATCGAAAGTATTTTATGCACAGATTTCTCGATTTGATCTAATATAACGTATCGTAGAGAGAAGGATATTGCAAATCGCGAATATCGAGCAACGATCAACAAACGTGGATGCGCAATCATATAGATTATATTTGAATTTTACTTCTACATACGATATATATATACGCGGTACATATATATCCGATTGAATTTATCGTGTATCAGAAATAT
Source organism: Lasius fuliginosus (assembly GCA_949152495.1). NCBI lineage: Eukaryota > Metazoa > Arthropoda > Insecta > Hymenoptera > Formicidae > Lasius > Lasius fuliginosus. Next base: position 2,610,062 of record OX424453.1, on the reverse strand, counting down.
AGTCTGTATACGACTATAGTTATTACTTTTAGCCAATTGTGTTGCAAGAAACGGATTAAAATTCGTTTTTCTTATCGCCTATGTGCGGTTACTTATTTTTTTTTCTTGATAACTGTTTTACGTTTCACCTAAATGCGAGATTGACTTTTTCGGAACAATTACAGGTCTAACGAATTGTAAAGATAAAGACGCTATTTAAATCACAGTGAATTAATCGGATGTGCAGAAGAGATGATGCACGTCGGAACGTTTCTGTTTTCATCAATCAAATCGAGTAAGCGGCCGTCTGATTGTGAGATGTGCAAGACAATTACCGAGACAAATTGTTGTAAGGTGTGTATCGAAAAAATAGAATGGAGCGCGCGAAAAGCGCCAAAAATTAAAGAATAGATGTGGCAAGATTCGCAGCGATGACGATTGTATGAACGAACTATCTTATCATCGAAAAGGATGTTGATAGGAAATTCTCGCGCGTCAACAATTGAACAGTAAAAAAAAAATCTCGGGCTAATTTTCTTGTTCCTATTTTTAATATTAAATCTCAGGATCCCTTATCGCATCTTTATTTCATCATCAAAAAAAAAAGGAGATGGAGACGTATGACAAAGTAATTACAATCAGACAGTTTTCCGGCGAGTTCCCTTCCGAGAATCTGTAAATTGTTACCTGAGCTTTATGTGAATGCAATATGTACATATATATACAAATGTAAATATAATTTTGGAAGGTTGCAAGAGATTCAGTCTCTCTTTTACGCTTTTAAGATTTTTTTATACGATATCTATAGATGATCCCTCGATATGTACAAGCTTATATATTATACGTTTGCGCGTATCATAATGATCTGATATTGAAACACGCGGGCGCGGTTTACGCGGTTTGACGCAATGAGAGAAGCCGCAGAGAGACACGGAGTCGCGGTAAACGTGTCGTCGGCAGAGAGAATGCACGACCATCAATTGAATCAATAAACTCGTCCTAGTCATACGCGTTGCGATATCTCGATGGCACGAGAAGTAGAAGGAAATAGAACGCGGCCGGTCCTAACCGGGGAAACGAGAAGGAGAAGAAGGGTGGGTCGCGAGAGTGGGACGAGATAGTGAATGAGAAGAGGGCTGGAAGGAAGGGACGAAGGGTATGAATAGAAGGTGCGGATACGTGGGCGTGCGCGTTGGTTAGACAAGGAAGATCGGCGAATTTCTTGCTCCTCGAGGACAAGGAAAACAGGAGGATGACGGAGAGGACGAGATTATAAAGCATGATCGTAAGGCTCCCGATGGAGGAGAAGGGAGAGGAAAAACAGCAGGTGGAATTGGCGAGACGGGAAAATATATGCGCGCGCGCGCGTGGGCGCTCGACGAACGGAGGGAGAGAATAAGGGGAGCAGCGAGGGCGAAAGAGAGAGATAGAGTGAGACACATGCCGAGGGGAAAGACGCGAAGCGGGAAGCCGAAGAAGGGGTAGGGAAGACAGGAACTCTTTAGACGTTCACGGACCTGCTCGCGAGCCTCGTTCCCTCCCTTTAAGTTTCTCGCACGTTTTTTTCGCGCTATCATTTCTCTCCCGTTAGTTAGATCATCCTTCTCTCCGCGCGGAGAATCCCCGAGTAACGAGAGAGGATCGTTCCAGGATGGCCCACGTCGCGTCCGACGATGTCAACGAGAAGAGCTACATCCTGGACGCGAGAAAGAATTTCGAGGACGTGAGTAATGTTAATTTACGAAATGTCTAGCTCGCGCTCTGTCCGGATGCGGTCTGCCACGTCGCCCGACGTCCCGACCCCGGCGTTTCCGGTCTCTTTTCCACTTCCGTCAAACTATCGTGGCGCACGCAAAAAGAGCGACGGATGATTAAACCGCGTTACCCAGGGAGAAATATAAATGTCAGTGTCGTATCCTTTCTAAACGTCGTCCCTTTTTATTTCTCTCGACTTTTGACACGCATACACGTTTGACAGATATCTCGGATATACTCTATTGGATAGATATAGTTACCGCATCCTGTCGTGTAATATCCTGATCGCGTGCTTACTTTAACGAAAGTTTAACATCAACGAGAGTCCTGTATCTTTTTAACGGATGTAAAAAGGTACGAGAGAGTTGTAGCCGGCTGCGGCTTACAACTCTACGACTTTCTCTACTTTGTTGATTTCATTGCGCTCTCTTTAAATCGCGATTAAGCGCGGAGAGGTGCTCATTGTTTCGCAATTCGCTCGATTTTCATCCCGCGATATAATCACGCAAACCGAACAAACAAAAAAACACAATTACGGGTCTTCGTTACGAATAAATTTGATATTTTCCAGAGATTAGCATTTTAATTGAAGTTTTTGTCGGCGCGTTGAGATAGAGAATAGAGAGAGAGAGAGAGAGAGAGAGAGAGAGAGAGAGAGAGAGAGAGAGAGAGAGAGAGAGAGAGAGAGAGAAGAGGGAGGGAGACATTCTCTTTACGATTCAATTTACCGTGAGAAATTTCCGCAATGACATTTCGTTCGATATCAACTCATTCCAACTGTGATTTTCTCCGCAGGCTTCTCTGACGTTTCCTTCTCATTATACAAATTTCTTGTAAATAGAGTTGTCGTATCGGTCTATCTGAAGCTGCCAATAAGGAGTACATCCATCCGTGTACCAACAAGTGCGCTGGACAGAGCGAAAGAATGATAGAGACACGAGATAAGAGATCGCGCGCGTTAAATTGTTGAGAGAAAAAAAAATCGAATATACATATATTTCGCACTTATATATACCTATCATAATATCATAATATTGTCAGCTGATCTGTCTCTCGGAAATTCTCTTTGACAGGGCGGCAGTATCGCATCGGAAGAATCCTACGATGACATGAGGCGACTAGTCGGGGTAAGAGAGCTTACATATTTCACTCCAATTTTTTTCATCTCGTTCGCTAAGATTACGATTAATTAACGCCTTGCGTTCAGCCTGAACGCTCCGTGCTATAATTTGCGAAGTTCCATTCGTTCTCTCATCGTCGTGACTCATGCGATGCACGATATAGTACAGAGATTAACGTGCAACAGAAATTTCCACCGATCGACGTCTATTATTATTTACGTTCCGATGGTCGGCTAACGGGCGATGCACTTTCGATATTCGTCAATTTGCACGATCATTGGCCTGTTACAAAAGAGCACGACTTGAAGCATGTCACGCTATCGTATTCGTTTTTTATCGCGTTAAAAGAATAAATATCGCCCCTTCCGCGCTGCGGTATCGCTCCAAATTATTCCGCTGGCTACCGGAATTATTTAGCTCGTGTCTATGAGAGAGAGAGAGAGAGAGAGAGAGAGGGAGGGAGGGAGGGAGGGAGGGAGGGAGGGAGGGAGAGAGAGAGAGAGAGGGGGGGGGATAGCTAATTTACAACAACCCGCGACACTTTACATATATAGCGACACTTCGAAATACCTTTTCGCGCTCGTGCCATTAATATTCATCAGCCACGAAATATACGAACGTTCTCGCGGAATATTCACGAGCGCGCGTGAATTATGTTTTACCTAATTAACGTTACGCCGTATATATTCGCATATATATATTACGGTATTCTCACGTTTATTACTGTAAACGATACTATGATAATATCGGCACGTGTCTGCGCAGGAGGAGGAGGAGGAGTCCGGCAAATTTAGCAGCCTACCGCTCGCGAGCTTCAACTTCATCAATTCCATCATCGGCAGCGGCGTGATCGGTAAATGAGAACCGAGTGCAAAATGTATAGCGTCTGAAATTTATGATTTCGAAGAAATAAAGATGGAAAAAAGAAATAAAGATAACGTTCGTCTCGAAGCACGATTTTTTCGCGTTGTAATATTCGCGAAGCTTTAGGAGACTGCGTCTCTGATCGATGCGAATCTTTTTAGGAATACCGTACGCTCTGCACCAGGCTGGCTTCGGTCTCGGCATCGCTCTGTTGATTTTGGTGGCAACGTTGACCGACTACTCGTTGATCCTCATGGTGCGAAGCGGACACATTTGCGGCGAGATGAGTTACCAGGGTCTGATGCGAGCGAGCTTCGGCCGCGCCGGATTCTACATTCTCACGGCCTTGCAGTTCATCTATCCGTTCATAGGTATGCGCAGCAACGTTCTATTCCGGATGTGCTCCTTCTCCTCTTATCGACGTGTAAAAAAAAAAATTTTAACGTTGCAGCAATGGTATCTTACAACGTCGTCGTCGGCGATACGGTCACCAAGGTCCTGATAAGGGTAACGGGAATAAACGAGACGAGTATCCTCGCGCATCGGCAGGTCGTAATTCTCCTGGCGACCCTCGGCATCACCATTCCGCTCTGCCTGTACAGAAACGTCGCGCGATTAGCGAAAATTTCCTTCCTCTCTCTGGTCTGCGTAGGATTCATCCTCGTCGCCATCTTCATCCGGATGGACACTATGTCCGCTATGGTGTAAGCGAGAGTTTCACTTACCGGAGAAACGGAAAGGCATGATTGCGCTCCTCCCCCCGCTGTATAAAAAATCGCTACGTGTAATCATATCCAGGCGTGATTGATTTGCAGTCCGAGTCAGAGCGACAGTTGGAGATTCGCCAATTTCCCGGGGGTCATTCCGTCCGTCGGTATAATGGCGTTCGCCTTCATGTGCCACCACAATACCTTCCTAATTTACGGCTCGATCGAGCGAGCGACCCAACAAAAGTGGGACGTGGTGACGCACTGGTCCCTCTTTACGTCCTTTCTGATCGCCGCGACCTTCGGGATCGTCGGCTACGCCACGTTCACGTCCTACGTACAGGGCGATCTCATGGAAAACTATTGCTGGGACGACGATATGATGAACTTCGCCAGGGTCATGTTCAGCGGCACCATACTGCTCACTTTTCCGATCGAGTGCTTCGTTACACGTGAGGTAACCCTCTTCTCCTCCTTTTCTTCCGTTTTTTTTTCTTCGACACGCGTGCACATGACCGCACGCAGATCACCGCGCTGATGATAACTAAAAATTGGCACAAAAATATGATATTACTATTACATCTCGCATCGTTTTTTCAGGTGCTCATGACGGCGATCAAAGGCACGGACGAGTTGGAGGGACACGAGGCATACGTGCCCAATTCGGACCGCAAGTACCTGATAATCACCTTGACTATAGTGTCCGCGGCGTACCTGATCTCCATGTTGACGGATTGCCTGGGCGTCGTCCTCGAGCTGAACGGTATCCTCGCTGCGGTGCCGCTCGCCTACATTCTGCCCGGTCTCTGCTACCTGAAGCTCGAGGAGGGACCCGTTCTGTCGTCCAAGAAGCTCCCGGCACTCGGTCTGATGACTGCCGGTATCCTGGCCGCCATCTCGGGTCTCCTGCTTCTCATAATCAACAGCAATTCCGCCGGCAGCTGCTTTCACGGCAAAATAATGCCGTACTGCGTCAACAATATGACGACGATGACGACGACGACGACGACGTTGCAGCTCATCGACGCGACCACGATGTCCACCATTGTCAACACGGAGCTCGCAGTCTAAGTTTAACGGACGAGCACGGTAAAAAAAAGAACCTTTAGTTTAGTCGTAAGTCTGCCAAATTTTTCGAATGAAAGTATACAGCGCGATTATGTTCGCGCGTACAAATGTGCGCAACAATCGCCGGAATGCAATCGGTAATATTCAGACACGGATACCAAGTGGTATAACGATACCGATGAAGAAAATCGAGATTACGCATAATTTTGCTTGTGAAAGTTTCGAAACGCGAGATCATTCAGCGTCGAAGCAAGACTTTGTATCCGTGAATGAATATACCGTTTTCAACGCGAGAATTATGATACGTTACGTGAAAGATGAAATTGTGCAAACCATTTACAAACAGTTTCAAAGAGAAATAGCGGTTACGCAGCGTCCTGATCGACAAATCTTACATTACGTATGGATACATATTTTACGATGCGCTTAATAAATCTTAATAAAACACGGCTTCGGAGTATCTCGAGATTTGAGAATACACGGGACACAAATTTACGGGGGGGGGAAAAAAAAAAATTGAACTTTACCATTCACGTTAACGGATCGGAGATATTATATTTATGTTGAATTGTTTCTTCCACGATCTCCCTTTACGATATCGTCGTGATAAGATTGGGAGATCGTCTCTCGAATACGCGTACTCGCAATATGAAATCAATGCAATACAGGATTCGGCTAACAAGCGAGAAATCCGAAAATTGGCAATAGGTGAATGGTTCTTTCTGCCATTTAATGAAGTATATATATATAGTCCTCTGAATGTTCATCGTACGCAAATTTATCGAATTATGGAGTAAAAAAAAATGATAATTTTTCGATATTTACATAGTCGCGTGCACACAATGAGCTTGTGAGATGTTCGCGAATAAGGACACTTTAATTAATTTTCCGCGACGCACATTATTAGAGAGACAGAATTTTAACGTACCAATCGATGATTATCGAACTTTCGATATTATTACTATTATTGATTAGGCGCGGAAAATAGGACCCTTACATCTAGTCCTAATAAAGTTCCGTGAAAGAATCTCCGTGGTTATATGATGCGCGATTATTAAATAATAGTTATCCTGATTAGATAATTGTGATTAGATAATATAACGTATAGAGAGAACGCGTAAGTTAAAAATCTCATATTTTTAAAAGAATGTTGAGCAGACAAACGGTTTATAAACGAGGATATATATGTATATGTATATACATGACACACATATACATACATCTGTATACACACATACACATTATATTTGTATTTTCTCTTGATAAGGGACTAATTAATATTGAATGTTGACAGTTGTAAGAGTCACACAAATATTTTAAATGCTCATAAGTGATAATTGACACGGCTATAATAGTTGACGGCTTAAAAAAAGTATCGTATTATTTCATCTCCGAAATTTGCCTTATCTCGCCTAAGATTCTCGATACGTGCTTTATTTTCTTGGAAGAAAGAGAGCAATCACAACGTGTCGTCGATCATTTTTAGTCTTTTACGAGAAGTATCTAACAATAAGAGTATCTTCTCTCGCGCGTATATAAGCTTTCTGAATACAATCAAATATTATTTGCAACGTGAGAAAAATAAAAAAATACAGAGGAATAAAATAGACGAATAACAATCGCGTATAACATCTCTCGTACAATCATTATTCAAGTTTTTTATCCATATTCTTGCTTGCAAAATTTAATTGATTAAGATTATACGGAAGACTTTGGAATATTGCGTTTTTATAGCTTAGAGTTTAGAGAAAAAGAGAGAGGGAGAGTTAAAGTATTTATAATCAAAATAAAATCACACAAAGCCACAGTGAAAACGACACAATCACGAGGTGAAAGTAAGTTTCCGCTTCCTATAAATGACGCTTTACAGAACTCACACTGATCAAAGACCACATGTAAGAGGAAAGTATTTACCGCGCATGATTCGCGTACTATAGCGTGTAAGAATCAAAATATGTTTACCTGTTTAGGAATATATTTGATGAATCTATATGAAGGAAGATTATGAAAAGAAGCCTATTTAAGATAAGAAAAATTATTAAAAGAGTCTATAAAGTTGATATATTAAATGAAAGAGGGACACACACACACACACACATACACGTCCCCCGTCCCTTTTGTCTCTCTCCTCCGGAAAAAGCGGAATATATATGTATATTGTCCGACGATGAAAAAATATAACGCGCGCAATGAGACAAGAGGATATATATAAAGAGAGATTCGTATTTAAATTATATATATATATATATATATATATATATATACATTCATATATATTTATATGTAAATTCGTGTAGCGCGCGTACGCCATCACGCACATACACACACGCCGTTCCGTGAAACGTTTGTAAGAAAAAATTGTATGCCTCGTCGAATGACACGACGCGTTTTACGTATTACGTTTCAAGTAATTATTATACGTGTATATGCATGTATGTGTGCGCGATACTCGCGATACATTCTTTGTACATTCTATGTATGTATACATGTATGTATATTTGGATAATTTTTAATCGTGGCGAAATAAGTAGAGCATATGAGAGAAGAGAGAGAGAGAGAGAGAGAGAGAGAGAGAGAGAGAGAGAGAGAGAGAGAGAGAGAGAGAGAGAGAGAGAGAGAGAGAGAGAGAGAGAGGTCCTGCATGTGTTACAAAAGACTTCGTCGTTCTTAAAATTTCGCGCTCGTTTCAAGTTCCTGCGCCGATCTCTGTCTTTTCAATGTTCGCTCGCACGTTTGACTTAAGAGTTCGATAAATAATTATATGGTTGTGAGCTTTACAGTATACACTCGCCGTTATACTACATAGTGACATTAAAATTATCTTTATTGATTTAGATACTAAAGCAATTCGAGCGCGTGCATGCGACTGGATATGAATGTGTGCGAAGCCATATATATACGGATAATTTTTATAATTAAATATTTCACGCACGAGAGGACTCCAACTTCTCTTTTTTTTTCTTTCGCTTGTAATGTCGCGTGTTAGGCAAACGTGTATAACTTATCTTTGCTCTATAGCAAAAATAAGCCGCGTATAGACTAGAACAAGCCTCGACTGTCCCATGATATTAGTTTGATAAGTATCCATAAAAGGTTTCTACCCTGAAAAAAATATTACCTTTTACGAATACTTACCATTACTTTATACGATGCTTTCCTTACAATATTTTGCCTTCACAAGTTGCATCACAGGGTAGAATTTTAACAAACCGGATCTGATACCTATGTGCAATTAAAGAGCCAAAGATAAAAAAAACTTAACTCGTACAAACAATATAGACTAACGCGAAACGATAGCGAAAGTGTTACAAAGCTTTAAGATGAAGTTGAAGTTTGATTTCACGTTGCAAAAAATAATATGGTAAAGTTAATATCAGTACGAAAAAATGTTCCAAGTTCTAACTTTGACACGTGAGAGAAAGAGAGAGAAGGAAAATTTATTACAGATTGATGCAATCTTGACGTTCGTAACTGTAAATGTATTATTGATGACTATTTGCTGACGTTAAGTGAACTTTACACGCGGAGCAATCATTAAAGATCGTAATATAAGAGCGTAATCTAATTGTGTATGGAATATTACTTCTACTTTATGTATGAGTATATGTGCGTGTGTGTAGTTTCATACTGACTAATATTTCTCTCTGACGTGCTCGTATGTAGCAGTCTTTGTTTCCACTTAACGTTACATTTCCGGGAAAATAGATTTTAAACAAAGTGTTTCGAATCGCGGATGAGATGACTTGCAAAAGGGCAAAAGTTTCTTTTAATCAACAATAAGTCATCCTCTTTTAAATCCTTTTCCACGCGCATAGAGAGTAAATTTGCAGTGGAAGGAAAGTTGCGTGCAGAGGGGAGAGGGAATCAGATCCAAATGGACAATTTCGCAAAGAATGAGAAACGTGTTCGCGGATCGAGAGTGTGTGTGCGCGCGCGCGAGTGTGTGTGTGTATGCGTGTGTGTTGTGCGTGCGTAAAGAGGAGTCGCGTGTAAGAGTCATTATACCTTGTAAATGGCGATCTCGCGTTATTCCATCGTCTCGACGCGGGTCTTCCGACCATATTTATTCTGTGATAGATGCACGCGTTTTGCGAGGGATATATATATATATATATATATATGCGCGGGTGTGCGTGGCGCGCGCGCACCCGCCGACGCTATATATACGATGCTATATATATGATGTTACCTAAAGTATTTTATTTCGCGGAATAAAGGACAAATTTGCGATTATAAACGAAGCAAAGAAATGTTCTCCGTGTGTCGTGTCCGCCCTTATTCTCTCCTTACATATATATATGTATATACTTGACGCTTGGAAAAATTTATCCTCTCTCGCGTCCTACGCGATCTCTATTTTCGCGCAGCAGCCGCATCGATCCAGGGACGTAATCGTTTCAGCGCTTTTCTCCTATCGCGACGATTTATCACAGCGTTTCACCCGACAACAAGAGAGTAAGAGCGAGTGAAAGTGATTAGAGATTAGATTCACTCGCGTTTCACCGCGCTTGAGTTTCCAGAGAAAGCGACAGCCTCCCCCTCTTTCTTCCCGCGATATATATCGAGTCAACGTTTCGATCTTTCGCGCCGAAAGATATTCCGAGAGAGATTCACGAAAATTCGCGCGAATAAAAATGACAAGACTCACCGTTTCCGTTGAATTTTCCGTTGAACTTCCCATCGCGACGACCGGGCGTTGTTATTGTCACCGATGACACGCGCAACGTGACAGGAGCGAAAATCGCCGTGACCTTGTCAACGACGACGCGATGCGCGCGCGCGTGTTTCGATCGCCCTCTCGCTTTCCCGCGCGCTCTCGATCGATTCGAGAGTCTCGCCGTCGCGACGCCAGTCGTCGCGTCCACCCCTGACGCGATTCACTACCCGATCTGCGACTCGAATTCCTTGACTTAGTAGTTGGTCATCATTTCTCTCATCGTTCGGCCTCGGTCGGTCTATCAATTTAGCTTGGCGTGCTGCGACAGCTGCGAGAGACAGAGCAAAAAAAAAGAAAGAGAGAGAGAGAGAGAGAGAGAGAGAGAGAGAGAGAGAGAGAGAGAGAGAGAGAGAGAGAGAGAGAGAGAGAGAGAGAGAGAGAGAGAGAGAGACGGTTTCGAAACCCACGTGCACCTACGATCGTCGATCCGATGTCCTAATTATCCGAGAAACGACGACGATGCCGTCGTCCGTCATCCCGATCCCGAGCACGCCGTCGAGCTGTCACTGTCACGTCGCCGCGTCGCGCGCAGCGACGTCGAAACAGCTGCAGCGCGTGGACCGCCGCCGCCGCTGCGGCAACAACAACGGTGGTGGCGACGATCGGTGGTGATGGTGGCGACGGTCGGTGGCGAAGGTTAATCACGGGCGTTCTCTGTGCGAGCGAGCACGATCAGAGCGACGGCGGTTTAGTGCTCGTCGCGTCGATTAAGGGTACGGGCGGAGTTACCGCGCTGCCACGGCGACTCGGTATAACGGCCATGCTGTAAGCCTGGGAGAAGGAGCGCGTGTGTGTCCTCTCGTTTTGTAAGAAAACTCGGTGTGCGTGGCGCGACGCATTATTCGCTCCCGTCATTCGTCAGTCATGGACAATGCGACGTACAGCCCGGGCGGGCTGGCGAGATTGTCGACGTTGCTGGGCGCCCAGGAGGCCGCGCTGCGTCTCCTCGTCTCCATTTTAGTGGGTAAATATATATATTTGTAATCTTCGATAATATATCTCCCCGTTTATACTCTTCTCTTCTCGGGGTAGAGCGGAAATATCATCTGCTCCTCTTCCGTCGCTCTTCCTCCTCTTCTTTTTCTTCTTCTGCTCCTCCTTTCCCCTCCCGCCCCCCTCTATTCCCTTTCGGAAATTCTATACGCTCGGGGAAAATCGATCCGCATTCATTCATAAGTCCGTTCCGGAGCTCGATCACCGGCGTGCTTCCTCCCGTCCCTCACTTGCTAGGGATTCTCTTCCGGCGAGGAGGGAGAGAGGGGGAATCACCCTCTGCGCGACGTTATACATGCATGTCGCGCATACATTATTAATGGTAATCTATAAACGCGGCATAATTGTCTTCACGAAGGTTACTCACATCTAATCGTTAATGTACGTGTTTTTTTTTCTTTTTTTTTTTTCATTTCGCGCATATCGCGCGAGACATGTGCGCGGATGCCAGGAATCATCCCGAACATTTATGTATGCGTGCGTATGTGTGTGTACGCGCACGAAAATACTCGTATTAATTTATTTTGCTTACAAGCTCGAGAGAGACGATCGACAGCTGCTAAAGTTTTTGTTCAACGACGCGTAATTACATTGTATGTACATACACATCACTTATTCACTCGCGAAATATGCAAAGTATACACAGTGTCTGGGAGGAAAAAGCACGCGCGCGTGCGAGACGCGGATGTGTTTGTTTGCAAACGCGTTACGTAATAAGTCTCGTAGTTTGTAATATTTCACTGTCAACGAACAGGTGCGAAATCTATTTTCGCGATAAAACCTGATTAAATTCGGTAAACTCTGTATGTTCCCCTTTAGTAGAATTTTATTCGAACAATATAAACACGCTACGCTTTGTTCGAACAAATTACCGTTTAAATGACAGATTTAATGACAGTTTAATGACAGATTTGACTTGCTTTTAATACGAAATTTCGAAATACATTTACATCCAAATTACTCTCGCCTTCCGCTCTCTCGATATTTTATCTGATAAAACGTTAAAGAGCTAGCTATCTTATGATTCATAATTAATAATCAGTAGAGAATGAAATGCATGATTTTCTACGCTCGTGTCGTTAATCTAAAATTTCTTCGCGAATGAAACCTGATCGTGACTTAATCTCTCTCTCGAGATTATTATTTTGATGAGAAATCGTTTTCTACTTGATAATTCTATTTTTTTTTTTCTAGCATAATAAATTACATTTCATCATATATATTTATATATATTTATATATGTATGTGCAAAACACGTTTCGTAAGACCTTAGTTAAATGTCTCGCTCTTAATTAGCATCTCGATACACGCGAACGAGAAAACGTAAAAAAAAGGAAATACTCAAAGGAAATGATCAAAATAATTAACATCGAGCAATTATAATAATATATGAGTATAAAAAGAAAACAGATTGTGGTCATAAAAATTTCTGATTTCAGGATTTCCCGTTGCGCTCCTTCACCGATACACGCTCTACGGCAAAGATCCCATTCGTCAGCACTTATTTTTCATAGCGTGCGGTCTCTCAATTGGTTACTGGAATTACGGTAATTCACTTCAACGATATCTCATTCAATTTGAGGAGAATAAAAAAAAGAGGCGGCGGCGCGCGCGTTCGCCTAATTTTCATATATAAAGAGAAATAACTTTGATATCTATTTTCTCTCTCTCTCTCTCTCTCTCTCTCTCTCCCTCTCTCTCTTTTCGCAGATTGTAACATACTTCATTCGTCAACGGCGGTATGTGGGACGTATCTGATCTTGACGACCCTCGGCAGTACCGGGTTATTCGTCATTGTGACGTTCCTCTTCAACATGTCGTATCTACTTTACGGTAAAGCGATGTTCTTCTTCTTCTTCTTTATTTATTGGCACGGAACAGACAGACTACTGTTCATACTGTGCCGTAAAGCAATGTTAACTGTCGCGACAACGTCGATCGCCAACGTTAAGAGCTTAAGTTACGAAGTCGAAAAAAAAACCGGTTTACGAATGCACCTATACATATATACTTAGATAGCCGCGCTATATTTACCTAACTGTCGAGCTATCTAGCGAACACGATTAGACCTCGACACAATATGAACGTAAAATTGAAACGAGTACGTGACTCAAGGTTTTTTTTTCAACAATGTGCTCAGTTAAACGATAACTGCTTGCTTTTTGCGCGTTTTATTGTCGGAGCAATCTCATGTGACTTTGACTGTTCGAGAAAATGCATCTTATATCGAGAATTTGTAATTCTTTTTGAAAATCTGTCGCGTAATCACTTATCGAAATACTCTTGATTTATGCGAATTTTGCGTCATAATTGTTTTTTTTTTTTTTTTCGATGCGATTACATTTCGAGCGTTACAAAATATTTAAACGAGAAATTTTTTTTTTAACACAGGCTATTACACCACCAGCACCCAAGATTATGACATAAAGTGGACAATGCCGCAATGCGTGCTGACCCTTAGGTTAATAGGGCTCGCATTTAATTTATGGGATGGTAACAAACATGACGTACGAACGCTATATTTCTTTCGAATAATTTTGTTATCTCATGGTGTCATTCCGCGGCGTGTAACACAATCAATGAAACGAATTGTGTAGAAGGAGCTGTCCGATAGCCAGAAACGGGTAGCCTTGAAGGAACGACCGTCGCTGCTAGAAATCGCGGCGTATGCTTATTTCCCAGGCGCTTTCCTCATCGGACCGCAGTTCAGTATACGACGATATCTGGATTACGTCAATGGTCGACTTACCGAACGCGTACGTTAATAAATATTTTTGTCGTAAATATAGAGTCTCTTCAATCGTAAACTGTGCGCGAGAAATATCGAATCTGTCTCGTAATCAATAGCGCGCTTTGTATTTTAGGATCCGGTAACCGGTGCCGTCAAGTTGCCAGATTGCGTATCGGCCGGACTGTTACGAGCCTTCGTTGGATTTATATACGTGGCGATATTTCAGATTGGAACGCTCTACGTTTCCGATCAATATTTCTTCGAACCGTCATTCCAGAAATTAAATTTAATAAAGAAATGCTTGCTCGTCGGCCTGTGGGGCCGAATCAATCTCTACAAATATGTCAGCGTCTGGTTAATCACAGAAGGGGTATGTAATTGCATCTTTCGCGTTGATCGTCTTTGTCTGTAACATATATGTGCATCTCGTTATTCACGACTTCAGGTGTGCATTACTTTCGGTCTGACTCACAATGGAAAAGACTCCGAGGGTCGTGTGAAATGGGACGGTTGCGCGAACGTTAAACTGCGAACGTTCGAAACTTGCACGCAATTCAATCACTATATCCTCTCGTTTAATATAAACACCAATCATTGGTGCGCGGAGTATATCTACAAGAGGCTGAGGTTTCTTGGCTCAAAGATCTACAGCCAACTAATGACATTGCTCTTCCTCGCCCTCTGGCACGGTTTTCATTCCGGATACTATCACTGTTTCTTCATGGAATTTCTCATCATGTACTTTGAACGAGACGTAAGTATATATGATCGCGATTCATCAAAATTCAATCGATTATTTATTCGGCTTTTCCGACTTACTTCCCGTTTTCTTTCTCTCTTCCAGATCGGACCGGCGTTACAGAACAGCGAGAAAGTGCAAACGCTGCTGAAAACTCGATGGGAAGCACGCATACTCGCTTGGATCTTTCTGAAGCTTTACACTTTCGTTTTCATGGGATATTGCCTCCTGTCGTTCGTACTTCTCTCGTATTCACGGTATAATCAAGTCTACGCAAGTGTGTATTATTGCGGACACGTGTTCTTCCTTTCTTATCCGTTTCTCGCGCCGTACATTAAACGATTGATTGGCCAAAAACACGAGCGTCAACGATCGCACCAGGAATAAGATTACACAATCACGCTCGCCCCCGATTGTGGCATTGTCTCTTATTCTTGTCGCGAATTGATATCCGAAAAGACATATAGCTGTGAAAGCAATGGGGATGGACGCTGGTGTACTAGTTATGTATATTAGTCTTTAACTTTGAAAAGAGAATGTGATAGCGCATATCCAACGGAAAATATAGGATATATATATATATATATATATATATATATAGCACATTATCATCACTATCGCGTTTCACAATAGTTGAGAATTCTGTAAAACGTAATGCCGAATTTCCGTCACTTGAATATCTCGATGATCAAATTTCACGAGCGAAAAATTTCCTTCAATGATTCTGTCGTTTAAACGAAATAATGCGATAGTGTTGGAATATTATCCTGTATAAGCAAGGATGATACTGCTAAGGGCGTTTCCATTTGCAAATTAACGCACTGTTTAGAAAAAGATTCCGCTGGTCGGGAATTTTGGGGGGTCTTATTTCGAAATTTTTTTACGATCTTCTGGATCTTACTACACATAAATTCTGAAAGTCTCAACAATAATTCTATAGTGTTCTAATTTCAGTAGTTCTAATTTCAGTAGTGTTTTCATGCAACAGTATGTTCTTGCGTCTTCAATCCTGTCATTTTCCTGTACGTAGCGTATTCGATTGGTCAAAGTTTTGCTCACTTGTACATATTTCATCGATAATCATTAGTAGAGATATTGCAATTTAAAAAGAAAATATGTTACATCCTTTTAATAATAAGAACGATATCGTAATTGCAGTGGCCAGGTAAATTAGTCGAGTGTCACAATATTCCCGAGAGATTCAAAGGAGAAAGCAATTTATGTATTTAGATATTGCAATAAGAACGTCCACACTCGCGAAAACAGATTCAGGGAAATTGCGTCGCAGAGGATATCTGGGGGATATAATACCGTAATTTTGTAAGCGCGAAAGTAGCTATGTAACACGCAAAAAAAAACGACGTAGATCAATAATCTTCAGATACGCGTTCCTCTGGTGCGCGATTGAAATATCTATTTTACCGTAGTGCTGCATTATTATCAATCCAAATACGATTTAATCGCGATTTTCGCTATAGCTGCTCTAGAGATGTAAATACACACGTACAATGATAATAGATTAAAATTGATTCTAGTCGGGTATGTAGTACGTACCTTACAGTGTACACGTGCTTCTTTAGATCAATATGAAGTAACGATTGAGAAGCGTTTTTCGATTTAATACATTCGCAGTTATTTTTTTAGATAAAATCTAACAACGATCTACCTATCTATCCGTGTTGCGGTAGCCCTGCGGCTCTCATTACGCACATATAGCTCTTACCGTCGAAATTAAAAAAAAAATATAGAGTTGCTACCAATATCCAATATTTATATACACATACATATATGAATGGAAAGTGCCCGGATTCTGATATAAAAAATAGTTGATCTTGCGATCGCTCGATCTTGTATCGTTCGTACTTACGAGCGATCGAATTATAGATCGACGACAAATAATTCATAGTATATTTCGCCTAATGGTCTTAATTTATCGATCAAAGGTATTTCTGAGATAGTCGCGCGTACAGGTTTACACACAGAGTTTTAGATACTTGAATAAAAAGGAATATATATATATATATATATATATATATATATATAGCGGACGCATAGCAGTCAGGAATTGTATACACGTTTGCCGATAGCGTTTATTAGGATTGAAACTAATAGAGAACAATCTAAAACCGACTTTCTTAATGCAAGATCCTCATCTAGTTGATAAGCGCGAACGTATCAATTTTGACAGTATTATAAGAATCGTGCTGATCATACGTTTCGTACTTAATACGAAAATCTAATCGGACAAGTGTGCTCTGTTGCATATATATTTGCGAATATCTTATCTGGGAATCTTACGTTTTTTTTCAAATATTTAAGAGAATCCGTTATCGTTATGGTAAATTGTCGTGACTTTAGTCACAATAATGATTGCGAGCGATAGAGACATTCCCGAGTGATACAGATTTCCGAGATTCACTTGCAACATCCTTCAAAGTAAAAAAAAAAAGAAGAAAGTAGTTAGCGGGATAGGACTTGCGAGTGTAATCTAGATCTATCAATCATTTCAATTACTGTATCATTAATAAGAGAAGCTAGAACGAGAAACTCGACGTAGATTGTAAGAATCTGCGAAACAAAGGATAAGAAAGAGAAAGGCGATATGCACGAGGTGATTACATGTAATAATACTGAAAGTTGATATAAAAAAAATGTATATTTACTTTCTTAAAAGATTATTTTCTTAAAAGATACGAAAGAAACATCGACGTCTCGTATATATAAAATGATTTGTTTTACATCTTTCTTTTTAAGAGAGAGAGAGAGAGAGAGAGAGACACACACACACACACGAGCTCTCTCTCGATACTCGGCCACAGTTATTCGAGGATCACGCACACGTATCTATGTGTGCGTGCGAGTAGACCTACGTTAGCGCAACACGAAGCGTCTGTCTCTTAAGCATCTTTTAAAAACATGCGATCTATCTTACAGAGATACAGACGATATATATATATACATCTCTCCTACGGTTATTAAGATCCAAGTATCCGGGTATCCCGGATTCACGTCCGCGTCATTGTGAGAAAGAAAAAGTGATCGAGAATAGTCTCCGAGGGCTAGAGAAACCGTCTTTTCGAGAGCGAAGACGGCCGAGTTTTTCGAGGACGGTGCGATACACGAGATTCTCGATTTATTTCCACGACAACCTTAATACGGTCCGCTGGGACCCGGATGCGGTGCTCCATAACTATCGATGGGTTGTCCCGGTTGTTGCCCCGGTGGACCGTATTCGCCGCCCTGTGATTCCTTCTGTAATGCATAAAAATAAAATATGTAAAAGGATAAAAGAAAGAGAGAGAGAGGGAAGGAGGAAGAAAAACTAAACGATATATTATATATATATATATGTACACGCGTAAAATATTTTTCTACTTGTAGAGAGTCCGTCGCGCAATCGTGACCTCTTTTCTACAATTGCAATTTAAATTAGAATTCGGTGAATAATTTCTCTCGCGTAATTTAAATCTCGTCGGTACGTATATATATATATATATATATATATATATATATATATATATATATATATATCCGATGTAGCTCGAAGCAATTTAAGCCAAGAGAGATTTCTCAGTAACTGATTGATGCTGTAAAAAAATATTCCTCGGTCGATTCACTTCGCTAAGCGGAATGCGTAATAATATAATTAGATATTTTCTTTGCAACAAAGAACTCTGCAGCCGATGAGCATGCACGGTATAATTATAATATAATAGTTGCGTCTCTCGAGATTTTGTTCTAGAAATTTCAACGAGCAAAGACTTATACGCCAGTGGTATCATTATAACTGAGAGAGAGGAGAAACTTTCCACAATTATTCAAATCGCCAATATGGCACAATTACCTTGACAATTTTTTTATACGTCGAGACACGAAAGAATGATCCGCCATCGATTAACTAATACTCACTGAAATATATGACGTGCGGATATCGTTTTACGACGCGTCTAGTATATTCGCATCTATAACGCCTACACATAAAAAAAAAGAAAAAAAATTACGTCGCCTCGTACGCTTTATCATCCAAAATGAGCAATTTACATTCCGTGAACGAGGCGCCACACTTTCCTCTTTCGTTATTGGGACATCCCCCCCTCCCCCCCCCCCCCATCCGGGAAGATATGTTTAATCGAGGCTCGATAGACTCGCTTTGGTAGCGGTTGTTATACGCGCGTTCGCCAAACATGTCGCGCTTTAAGCGACTGAAAAAAGTTGCACAATATATTTTTTAAAAAATTAAAGTAGAAGACTCTCTAGTGTTGAATATCACAAGTAAATAATAGCGAACTAATTAAGAGCCTAGCGCGATAAGCAAATTATTTTTTTCTTGTTAAAATATTTATTTTAAAATAAATATTTTGACAAGAAAAGAATAATTTGCGCACACTGCTTGTGATATTATTTTTCGATTCCTCTTATAGAGGAAGATATATTACACACGCGCGTAGAATAAACGAAAATCCCGAATCGCGCGTAAAGAGAGGAGAAAGAAAAAAGAGGGGGGGAGGGGAAGAAAGGAAATCGCGCATTACCTGAGTTTTATAGCGGATGAAGTAGACCTCGGGCTTGCTGGGCTGCGTCGGCGTCTGCGTCGGAAGTACGACGTCGGGCGCCTCTTCCGGCTTCTTGACGAGCACGTAGATCAACGTCTTCTCCTCGTCCGGTTGCGGTAAAGGCGGCAATTGCGGCGCGGTCGGCGTAGGCGGCGTCGGCGCTTTGATGAAGACTATCTTGTAGTGCTTCTGCGGCGGCTGCGGCAACGGCACGTGCTTGGGCGCCTTGTACTCGGGCGCCTCCGGCGGCGGCACGTGGACGTACACGTGCTTGTGGATGACCGGGTTCTGCTGCGGCGGCCCGTAACGGTCCGCGGGCGGCCCGTAGCTACCGCCACCCCCTCCGGAGGGTGGAAAGTACGAGCTCACCGGTGCCTCCGGCGCCGGTTTCGCGATCACCAGCGCGATCGACGAACAGGCGATCACGAAAATCGTGCTCTGAAACGTTCGAGAGAAAGACGTCGTTGATATATCATTCGTGTTAAATGAGCGTTTAATTATTAGTAATTAAAAATTTATTAATTTTATATATACATATATATAATTTTATATATATATATATATAATTAACAATTTGATATTAATAATTCATCACATTAGCGAATGTATTACGCTTCGTGATAACTCGCGTAATGTAATGAATTATTTTATACATGTATGTATGTATGTATGTATAAAATGTGTAATGAATTATTGTAATAATGTAATGAATTTATTCGCTAATATGATGAATTATTAATAAATTGTTAATTATAATTAACAATTTATTAATAATTCATCATATTAGCGAATATATTACACTTCGTGATAACTCGCGTAATATAATATATATATATATATACATACATATATGTAATTTATATATATATGTATTACATGTGTGTATGTAAATTACATTGTCCGTGAATGGGTGAAATGTGCGCGCGGAACCATGTCGCTTGTTAAGGGGGCTAATTTGCAATGGATATTTCTCCATTATTTGCGCAATCCATCACTATCATCGGTTCATTCGCGGACATCGCCGACTTGTCGCGCGATGACTTTTGACTCGCGCAATCACGTAATCGTACAACGTATTTCTCGATAAAGCGAAGCAAGTTGCGGGAAATTGCGCGATGCTTTCTCGCGTATCGTAACGATAGGAACTAATGCGTTAGCGAGTTCTCGTTCTTTCATTGAGTCGATCGCGCAAGAGTCCGGGATCCCTTTAACAAATCAGTCAATCGCTCGCGACCTCGCGAGCGCGTTCTCGTAACTCGCGATCTCTTATATCTTTTCACCGAGCGGGACGTGGGAGAGTACGTACATTATAATAGCATTTTCCATTCCCAGATTTCCCGGACACGGGGCATGTCGTGTCTTAAGCGCGGAAGAAGATATGATTCGTTGTCGTACACGTCAATGTGTACGCGCGATAAGTCAGCCTCGCTCGAGCGGAGCTTCCTACTCACTTTAACGACCCGCGATCGTTTAATCATGCTTTAGAACGGCGTCGGCAGTGTCGGGGAGACTTGAGAGCAAGAACGGAGCTGCTTTCGCTATTTTCCTAGGCGCTATAATTATCAAGACCATGTCGGCGAATAAGGGGGGGCGGGAGGATCCCCTTTTACTTTTACACCGCGCCGTTTCGAATCCGCGAGATTCATACGCGATGCGCGGGGGGCACGACTTTCTCTCTCTCTCTCTCTCTCTCTCTCTCTCTCTCTCTCTCTCTCTCTCTCTTTCTTTCTTTCTCTCTCCACGTGGAAAAACGCGCCGGATCACTTTCCATCGCCTAAAAGGAAAGAAAAAAAAAAAAAAAGAAGCAGACGCGCGCGGTCACTGGAACCGATGATGTAAATGCGCAGACTCGCAGAGACCGAGAGTAAGATCTGTATTATTCGAGACGCCGATTCGCGAGTAGAAAGCGAATATCTTTCGAAGATATATTTTTCTCGTATAAATTTGTCAATCCCTTTTCTTCATCCACGTAATAAGAAAAATTATGAACGAATGAGAGAGAAATGGAAGAGACGAGCGATCGGAATGTATCTGCGAGATTTCGCAAGGACGAACCGAAAGTTACTCTCGTTAAGTGCACCTGGTCACTGGATCGCTCGTTACTCGGTAAGAGGATTGCGCCAATCGACGTTTAAACTTAGCAACCGGTTTTGAGTGACCCTTGAGAGAGAGAGAGAGAGGGGGGGGGGGAAAGAAGAGACGTATTTGTTCAAGCTTCGGAGATTGTGCTCCGAATATAAATAATGCGAAGGTTCGATTCGATCAAATTACACTTGTCCTCGCAAATATATTATGTATTAGCCATCGTAATAAAATGATCACGTAATCGACGAGTAATCGTAAAAAATAAAATATATGCCGTTACGCGCGCGTAAACTAGCGTGACGTCATATTATTTTATATCGCGCTTAAACGAATCACACCCTCGAGCGATATATAATTCAATTGAAATCTGCGTCTCTCGTCGATCTGCGTGTTCAACGTTCCTCGCGTTAGAGCGCGAAATTATATCGATGAAAAAAAAATAAATAAATAAATAAGCGCCACGCAATACATTAATATATCCCTCGAACGCGGCGTCTCTCTGGAACTCCCGGAGCGGAGTACATATATCGAATAAATAAATTAAGGCTGATCGCGTTTACTTACTGCGGCGGTCCGCATTTCTCCTACGTGTGCGTATCGGATATTCAGGTGGTACTCCCGAAATGTGAGGCACGTAGAAAAAGAGGAACGTGTGTGTCGGAGCGGGCGGCGTTTCACTTGCGAGCTTTCACGCGTGTGGCGTGCGATCGAGACTCTTCCGAACTTTTATAGAGGCCACCTACCCGAGGGGATACCTACCTACGGAAAAGGAAGGCACAGGAAGGTGGACGGTGGTACACGTCCACCGTCTCGTCGCGCGTTACGCGGGCCCTCTCTTTAGGGGGTTCCTTCTTTCGTGTCGCGTCATCCGCCGCCTCCTTCTTCTTCTCGGCGACGGCTGCTGCTGAGCCTCTCGACCTGGCTGGTCGATCTCGAACGTCTTATCCAGAGGCGCGACACGGCGGCACGGAGAAAATGAAAGTACTCAAGAGATGAAGATTCATCGTCCCGCGGAACAATTTGCCGCCTAGCTCTCTTGACGTCGCTTGACCGAGATTTTTCTTCCTGCATATCATCGAGATGAAAGTCGATTTTCTCACGACGATTATCGATGATCAAATCCGATCCGGGCGTTTTTCGCGCGCGAGCGAATCTGGAAATTGTCGATCGCTGATATCGCTGAAAAAAAAATGGTATTCTTATTTTAGGAATTTTCTACTTATTTTTAGAATACTCTGTTCTAAAATAGGCGCTAGTATCAAGATCTAGTATCAAGATTAGTATAACGATTCAATTAGTTTACTCGTGAACACTTCTCTTAAGTCGCTCATGTCTTCTTTTTCGAGCAACTTATTAACTACATTCATTTTTCTAATAAACTAAAATCAGTGACAAACACTGCACTGCATTGTAAATTGCAACACTATATAATCATATACGTTGCTGCAACAATATGACCATATAACGTCAAATGAACGGTCTGCATAAAAAAAAATACATATGACCGTTTGTTATTAACAAAGAATATCTTCTTAATTTTAGAGGATGTTCTAGAAACACTTAAGAATATCTGTTAAGAGGAATTTTATAGTATACAGTCCTCTTACTTCGAGAATACAATTTTTTTCGGTGCAGCTGATGATTTGAAATGCGCTCGTAAACTATCCAATTTTTTTTATTTTTTATTTATTTTTTATTTATTTTATATTTTTTATTTTTTACTCGTTCGTGCGCGCGAATCAAACGTGAGAAGTGTGTTTCGCAAAAGTATAAAAGGTATATACATTTCTTGTATTTGATATAAAGTCATGCTAATATTAAAATCGACCAAATAAAATATATAAAATTCGCCACACCGATCGTTTCATTCTTTAATCTCGCGTCGGAGTAATTACGTCAGATTGTATCCGACATCGTTCATCTAGAAGGAATGATTGAAATAATTGAGGAACTGCGAGAGTTTAAAACGAATTTAAAACGAGAGGTGGAAAATTTTTGCGAATAATGAAAATAATATCATCCTGGAAGATAATGCTGGAATACTTTTCACTTTCTTCGGTACCGACGCCGGTTACCGCATAGTACGCATTACGTAATAAAATGCGTGAAAAGATATTTCTGGACGACTGTGCGCGCGCCACCGCGGGTTAATAAAAAGCTATACTTTACTATTCGGGGGGGAGAGAGACGCGTGCACTGCTGATTTAAATACCCGATTAACTCGGTAGGTGACTAAAATGCTGGTGGAAGTGAGTTATTCATTGCGCATATCGTAATCGACGTGTCGGGAGAATGCCGCGCGAAACTCTTAACATAACTACCTACTCTCGATCGATGGTACCAATGAATTATTCATTATTTGCTCGTCGGAGTTTAGAGAGACATAGCGTGTAGACGGAAGATGGAAAAAAAAAAAAAAAAAAAAAAAAACCACGGCTACTGTTCGCGTATATGTATATGCAAATCGATCCGCGATGATACTCCGTAAAGACTCATTATCTACACTCGGAGGGAGAGACCAGAGACCCGCTACCATTATAGCGGATGTCGGACGATCGCTTCGTTACCCAATGTATACTTTCTTCCGCGAGTAAAACGCACGTACATACGTACATGTTACTTTGTTGCCGTGCGATTATCCGGTACGTCGTCGTCCGCGGTCAGGACGCGGGAGGAGAGCCAACGGGACGTGCGAAATTCTGCCTCTTGCCGGTGCGGTGGTCGCGCGTTACGCGATCGCAAACGACATACGTTGGAGGGATATGACCGGCATTCGTAAACGTGCTGGATCGTAAATGCGCTTGGAAGAGTTTTGATATGCGTCGCACACATCTGCGTCGGGGCATTTCACTCTCTCGGATTTCATCCTCGGGCGCTTGACCGGCGAGTTATTTATCGGATATATCACATCGTGCGGCGAACGGAAGTTACATTCAGGAAGTTACGGGAACACGAATCGTGAATGATGTAGGTCAGTGTGGTCCTCCTTCGTCTGCCGAAGTATACCTGTTGTATTAGAGAAAAATGTATTAAAAAAAGTATTAAAAGAAATTGTATTTAAAAAAATGTCTTTTAAAAGAAAGTAAAGGAAGAAGCGCATTCGTCAAAAGAATCCTTGTGTTTTTTTTTTGTTTAATTCTATCTCTCTTGTAAAAGTTATGATGTTTTGAAAAAATGCGCCAATTGAAAATAAAAAATTATACACAATATATCTATCTTTGTGGAACTTTCAAGATGTATATCTTTTATATGAAACATTTTTGAAGATGTGACAAAATGTCATATGTATATATCAATATAAAAGCGATAGACTTAATTAAATAAATATATATCGTAAGTTCGACAATAAGTGCATACAATTTTTTAATTTTCAATAAGCGCAATTTTTTGTATCAACTTTTATAGGAAAGACAGATTTATAAAACTCTTCCAAATGTGCAAAACAGGCACAGTTGTAAAAAGAGACTCGACCTTTGAAACAAAATGCCATTCGATTTCTTCCTATTGTCATTTAAAATTTTTCAACGTGTAACTATATACTCTACCAGAAAGAGATAAAGCGTGGTTGAATTTGTTACAGTCATCTCCTCCTCGAAAACAAAGTTGACATATTTCGTGCGAATTAATCGGCTACAAAATAAACGAGATGGAAACTTTTTCGTTGATTTATTCTATTACATAATAAAGGCCCCATATATAAACCCAATTAATACGCTTAATTTGTCACCAATTAAGCCTATCAAAAACTCGATCGGTCCATCCGAGATATACCGAGACCCGATGACTCTTAATTATACGATCCGCCTCACAACAGACCGGACACGTGCGTTTATGACAGATGCGTAAAAAAAAAAGAAAGGATTGAAATACGGTTCTCCTACATTTCGTTCGTGGAAAGCTCACGAGGGGAAGAGATATTCGATGATATCCGGTCGGAAATTGTTTTCTTCTTCTCCGCCTCCCCTTATCGCGTACATCTTTGCGACGATATCAGGGCGAAGGTATCAGAGCGAGTCGCGAGCGCATAAATCCCGACGCTACATAAATTTTACGCCGCGTTCGTCGCTCCTCGCAGCTCGCGGACGCGAGTGAACGTACTCGCCGTGTAATATTACATGTATGTGGTATGACGCAGCTCTCTTACAAGCACGCACATATATTATTTATTATTATATGTAAGACGCGGGTATTTTTGCCCACCCCGGACTGACGGAGCGATTGCGTGAGTTAAGATTACCTCCCCCTTCTCTCCCTCTTTCCCTCATCCTATCTCCGCACAACCATCGGCGGTTATTTTCCCCGGTTACTACAAACGAGAAATCATAATAGAAGCTCGTAAACAATTAGCTATAAGTGATATAATCGGCGCGATAAAAGTCCCGGAGAGTTTCTCTCACACCTTCGACTTAGAGTTAGGAGGTCGATTGCTTAATGTTTATTCTGTAGACGCACAATTGGAAAAATCAATCCGCGCCTCACAGTACAAAGTGCCGTCATAAAAGCGACGGACCTGTCACGCGGAAATGTCGATTCTAATTAATAACATTATACGATTTTCGCATGAAAGTTACGCGACTAATGGCCGTAAGTCGTCGCGGTCGTCGCGGACGACGAGTTTCACCAACGCCGAGAGATTAGGAGAGATCGGGTCGCCGGGATGGATCGGGGGAGCTGTTCTTAATCTCACAATCAGACGACTTCGTCCGGATTCCCTTCTATTGTGTAGCGTTCGAGTCCGGTCTTCGTAAAACTCGCATTCTCGGATACATATATATATATATATCTAATATTTAGAATCAATTACGCCCGCATTTTTTTTTTTTTTTTTTTAGCACCTTCGTTTAATCCTTCTGTCAATGTATTTTCATCTTTCCATCAATGTATGGGTACCCGAGTACCCGTTCATTGACGGAAGGGTTAACGACTCCCGATTTCTCGCTCCGCAGCCACGTTGGATTATGAAAGAATCTTTTTCTCGCACTGCAAATACGATTGACGTAAATCAGCTGTTTCTAAGCGTGATTCGATTTAGTACGATCGATGAGATATGGCGGAAATTTTCCATTTTTTATCTTCCGCGAATTAGTACGAAAAGTGAATAAAGTGAAATTTTCAGCGAAAATGAGATGTTGCGATAATTGATCAAAATTATCTATCAAATTTCGCGAATCGAAAAGACAGTAGTTTTAAGGTGTATTTTATAAATGTATTTCAAATGCGAATCGCGCAAACTATTTTATCTTGATTTAGCGTTCGCAAGAGACATGACTTTTCGCTTTCGATGTCATAATCCAAGGCGTAGAGTCGCAGTAAGGGACCAGGAGCATATCTTTTATAACGTTACACGCGCTGGATATCTGCCAGGGGAAATCCACAATTCAGCACGCAATCTCGAAAGAATAGTCCTAAGAGTGTATAAAAATTGCAAAAGGTTTCTCCTCATATAATCCTCTTCGCGAGTGTCGTAATCGCATTACACAGGCGCCTCTCTTCTCTCTCGCCCACCCTTATTAGATATACATATGCCAATCGCTAGAGATACCAAAATTCTCCATTAAAACCCGAATCTCTCCTAATCTTTCGAAACCTCGAAGAATCTAACATGAGGAGACTTTCGACGGCGAACTCTCAAGGCTGACAGGATTGTTTATCTATTAATATGTCGCCGATATTTATACCGATATCGATTACGGGACTCTCCCGCGTGGTCTGTGACCCGTAATGTAATGTATATGATAATAAGGGAGATAATTATATATTTACCTCGGGGGGGGGAGTGAGGGGGAGGGGAGAGAGAGAGAGAGAGAGAGAGAGAGAGAGAAAGAGGGCCGAGAAATTCGCGCGCGCGCCCTTGGCCGATATATGTATATGTTTATGGCTTCTCCGGCCATATCGATTTCAAAATCTGCTCCTGTCCCCGTGTGAAAAATCGCACCGACGTGTCTCGTTCGATTGGATCCCCGGTCGGGGGCTTCATAGGTCCTCAACCATGGCCGCCCACTTTGGACGGACGGCGCGATGGGTGAGCGCGATGGGTGAAAGTCAAACTAATTACGGCGAGTACCGTACATATACACGGCGCTCCTCCGTTGCAAAACCAACACCTCGCGATTCGCACGTTCTTCTCGCGAACGAATACCGGGCCGCTAAACCGGAACATGAGCCGCGCGTTGTGTAGGTATACGGCTTATCTCGTCTTTCGGCCTAATCTTCCCCCGGTAATCTCCGCGAATGCGGCCGATCCTGTTTTCTTTTTCTTTTCCTTTTCTCACATCGTTCGTAATGTGTAACTCTTACGTGTGTTCTCTCCACCGAATCGTTATATATACTTCCCGCGGTATGAATACCGTTAATCCATTCGAAGTATGTAGATTCTCCAAGTTAGAGAGAGAGAGAGGGGGGGGGGGGAGGCGTATGATATATACATAAATGTATATTATCGAATATCACGAATTATGATCGTAAAATGGGACACCTGTTCGGCAATGCGCTCCTCCATCTTGTGCCCGATTTACCGGATAAATTTCACCGTATGAATTTCACCATACGCGTATAACATCGCAGTTGAAACTTGCGAAAGCATCAGAAAACTCTCAAGCGTCGCGCTGCGATTAAGCCGCAATTTATTATACGGATAGATCGGTGTAGAAGATTTTCTCGTCTAAGAATATTTGTCGCAAGTATATCAGTCTATAATTCATCGAAAAATGTTCTATCCTTAGCTAAAAAAAAAAAAAAAAAAAAAAAAAAAAATGTATATTTTTTACATATGATGAGAATGTTTTATTTGATCACATTTGATCGCATGTGATAAAATGCTTATTTAATTACACTCGCTTTCATTCTACATAATTAAGAAATCAAGAAATCTTCGTCCACATCTACAAATGGCACAATTATCAACCGAGCGTTAAATTAATTTTGAATATAGCATATATAATTCTATACTTATCGAGATGTCAATTAATCTGCGGCGGGCGCGTCGGTGGAATCATTCAATCGATGCATCATCTTCGAATATCCGGAATTAATTCTTACTGTTTCATTGTACGTGTTTTGTTTTGACTTTCTACTTTTAATTATGCCGCGGCCGACGAAAGTCGACGGCATTTCGAATTGGTGGATTGGCAGCGTTAATTCTGCTGAACTTTTGCGCGTGATTATTTTCCGCAGACTGATGATAATTATCAGGCGACGGGGGAGGAACCTCGGAATGATTAATGGGTGTCTCGGATATGAATGTCATGTTGGGACGATTCAATTCGGCGAGCATTTCCAATCTCACTCGAGGATCAAGATTCGCCGACGATAGCTTGGCATATAGATCTCTGTATTTCGGGAAGAGATACGTCTTCGTCTTGTCTGATTTCCCCAGCCTACTGCTATATCCCTCGTACACAATCGTCCCGTCGGAGGCGGTCGACTCGCGATAAGTGCCTCGTAATTTCGACATAAGCCAGTCGAAGAAGCCGCTATAGTCAGAAGACGCTTCCTCGTTTGGAAGCGTGTCAGGAGCCTCGCTATCCTTAACATCGGGCAGAAAGGGAGCCAGACCGCCAAGGTTGTCGAGGAAACTCAGGTCGACCTTCGTCTCCTCCTCGGCCGGCGAATTCCTTTCGTCAGTCGCACGAGAGATTTCACCTTGCGCGACCCTGACGTAATTCCGCTCTCGGTGATCGTCACTGCCGGCGCGAGAGACGTCGTCGCCGGTGCTCACCTGGTCTGCGTAAGGTCGAAGGATTCTTATGAAATAATATTTTCACTTGGCAGCGCGATCTCCTCGCACGAAAAATCTTTCTCTCTCTCTCTCTCTCTCTCTCTCTCTCTCTCTCTCTCTCTCTCTCTCTCTCTCTCTCTCTCTCTCTCTCTCTCTCTCTCTCTCTCTCTCTCTCTTACCTCTCAGTTTCTCCCTGTCGTCGTCCTCCATTATGGGTAACGATCGGAGTTCTTGCGGACTTAACTCGACCCCCTGATAGATGATGTGGATCTTCCATATCGGGTGCTTTCGTAGATTCAAATTCGACGACGGGATAATCCTGGACTCTGGTTCTGTCGGGTTCGGATCCGACCACGAAATTGTCGTTTCATGATAATTTTCGGTAGTCTCGATAGGCTCGTTGCCTGGCGTCGATCCTCCACTTAACCAGATCAATTGCGCGACGATACAGCTGATGAGCAGGGACCGCGCGATCTAAGGAAATGATAAGCAGACTTTAATACGGACGTTTCGTAAGACCGCTTCTATCGCTCGGTACTCTCGGCGTTTCACTTTTAAGTCGAGAAGAACGTATCCGAATTATTTCCGGATAATATAGTATAATATTCCATAAATTACACGCAAATATCTCGACGAATGGATGGAACAACGTTACCGATTCCATGGAGTACCGGAATGAGCACGTCTACGTATGTATATGTGTAGGTACACGCGTTATAGAGATTCTAAACTCATTTCATTCCATTCTTTCGACACCACGAAAGCGAAAGCAGGCCGGAATCGACGTGGTTCACCGGTTCAGCGATGGACCATGCGTGCGTGGCTTCTCGAAGTATGTACGCAAACGTACGTAGGAAAATATAGAGAAATAACATAGAGGATCGTGACCGCGATCACGGGCAAATGTGTGTGTGTGTGTGTATGTACTAAATTCAACAAGTTTTTCGAAGCGTCGAAGTATTTAAAGTATTTACACGCGTTAAGCCCGAATCAGACTATGCGTTGAGGATTAGATTGAAGATTGAAATGTTTGACCAATCAGGACAGAGAAAAATTTTAATTCCTTTTTGTTCCGAATAGTCACAAATTTCAATCTTTAATTTTCAATGTTCGATGTTCGATACGGGCTTTATACGTATTCATTTAAGTTGTATGAGCGTGCTTTGCAAGCACGCTCATACAACTTAAAGCAGAACGCTGGCTTAACAATGAGAGACCATCTCTTATATAACAAAGATACCTTTCTCCGATATTACTCCGTAATTGCCGGCAAAATTATATGAATGGATCGTTTCTGAAGCCAAAAGCGCTGCACGGAAGGTCCATTACTCGTAGCGAATGTGTTTCCGGTGTATTCTTTCGACATTAACGCTCGGTCAAGACCTAACGGAAGAGACAAGATTTGGACGTTTAATCGCGCTATATATATATATATATATATATATATATATATATTGTATATATATATATATATTATGTATATATATATATAAATATATATATATATAAAATATATTCTATATATAGAGTTTATATATACAAGATATTCTATAGGATATTCTCTCCCTCTCCCTCTCCCTCCCTCCCCCCCTCTCTCTCTCTCTCTCTCCTTCTCCCCCCCCTCTCTCTCCATATATATATTCTATATATATTAGAATAATTACTTTAATATATATATTAAAATAATTATTCTAATATATATATAGAATATAGAATATATATGGAGAGAGAGAGAGAGAATATATATCGTATATATGAATAGCCAGGGTCGCTTCAGTTACAAATGTAACGAGCAAACTTCCGAAAAGTTACAACGAAGACACACACTTCCGCGTGTAAGTCCTCGTTATTCTACTTCTAACTATAAGTAGGATCATAAGAACTCGGAACTACGGCAAAAAGTATATGTACGATCGCTCTCTGCAAACGCGTACGGGCAGTTATGACTCATTAGGCTCGGCAGAATCTAATTACGCTACGCGATTAGCGTAGCGAGGCGAGTGCTCGAGGAGAAAATAACGTCGGCAGGTCATGCGCCAAGAGGTCTGCATAAAACGTTACGTGTCTTCGGTCGCCGCGACGTTCGTTTCCTCTCTGCGGGGCGTCTTCGAAGATCCGTTAACGACGATAGAAAAAAAAAATGTATCAAATTTTACAAAATATATACATCGCGATGCCTTAAAAAGGTAAATGCGGAAACGCTAACTCTGACACACTTGCCTCTATGCATCTCGCAAACATGTTTTCCGCGATGTCTCGCTTACACAAGCTCCTGACCGACTGATCCCGAAACGATCTTCGACTATCTCGCGAAGACGCATTCCTCTCTTTAGATTAGATCTTATCGTTATTTAGGGCTTTTCGAAGAACCCGAGTCCCTAAAGGATCCATTATCTCTCCCTTCCACGAAAAACGTTTTCCACACTTTCCTCGGAATTCCAATCGCTTGCCTCGTCGAGTCATCACGGAATGCGCCTGCCTTCTCCGTAGATTTACGAGTCTTGACTTTCACTCGGAATGCCCTATTACGAGCAATAACGAATAGAATGTATAAAGTGTATAAAAAGTTATCCGTTATATATATATATATATATATGTATATAATATAGGGCATTCATATATCTATTTTATATATATGTATATAATAAAATAATTTTTAAAAATAATTTTGTATATAATAAAATAATAAAGTTTCCGATGCGGAAACTAACTGCATTAAAAAAAAAAAATATATATATATATATATCGGCACAAATGTAACTATAATCCGCGCTTAGGCGATATTTACGAAAAGTGTATGTACATTAATTCTGCTTTGTGATATTAACATACTTTTAAATAAATGAAACGTAAAATACAACTAATTTCACCAAGTCCGGTTAGATGAACCGACGGTTAAAATTAGCAGAAAGGCCAATAAACCAACAGAAAATAGAGGTTAAGGAAAACCAAGTATTCATGTCCATTTCAGTTAACCACCCCACTAATTTTAACCATCGGTTCATCTAACCGGACTTGGTGAAATTGGCCCTAAAGCGATGAAAACGCAATTCTTAACAAATCATTTCAACAGCCCCCCTTTAACCTCCGATGAAAGAGATAATTCGCGTTTAAAATATCGCGCGCAGAAAATTGTTTATATAACGCACTATTTATTTACATTTTCTAACAATGACAATAATTATCGTGCAAATGTGTTTTTAGTCGAGACACATAAACGCATCGGTCTACGATACATAAAATTGCAATTGATTTACCTTTGCACTTACCCCGACGATGACTCGTTGATACAAATATGCATGAGAGAAAGAGAGTGAGAGAGAGGAGAAAGAGAGTGAGAGAGAGAAGAAAGAGAGTGAGAGAGAGGAGGAAGAGAGAGGAAGAAGAAGAAGAAGAAGAGAGAGAGAGAGAGAGAGAGAGAGAGAGAGAGGGTGAGTTTCCGCTCTCGCAGAGATATATCGATATATTTCGATATATCGATTGTCCTATTGAGAAGTGTATGTGCCGTGCTTATCGAAGCGGAAACTCACAACTATATTCAAAATTGTAAAGAGAATTATAAAAATTATTTTATTATAAAATTATAGCTTCAAGTTTTTATTACCTGTTCATAGGGGGAAAAAGCGGAAAAAAATTTTTTATGTATTTGCCGTCAGTAATTTTTCTAAAATAATAATAGGGAAAAAATTAATGAAGCGCATATTAATATTAAAGCACCGCAATATTGATCCTAAATGTTACATTAGTAAAAAAAAAGCATCACTCTATCTATGAGATTGCGGGTAATTTACGCTTATTCAGCATACCGCCTCTTATCGTTACTTATCAGCTTCCCTCTCGTAAAAGGCTCCGTGTCTACAAGTTTCACAAGTCTATGGTCCGAAGCGAACTTGCTTAAAGGAGAAACCGTTTAAAATGGCGGCGTACTTGGCAGTTGTCTGTTGTACAAAATAGGTTATCGGACTGGTGCGCCTATATATGTGACCGATAATCCTCGCGAGATCCCACGAGAGAGAGAGAGCTAACGAAAACGCCCCCGAAAGTAGTATTATGATCGTCCCCAGATAAGATTCGTGTACACGGCGCGTTTTAATCTCCCGTAAATCGAGCGCATCCGGAAGATAATGGCCGA
This sequence comes from Lasius fuliginosus, assembly GCA_949152495.1. Classification (NCBI taxonomy): domain Eukaryota; kingdom Metazoa; phylum Arthropoda; class Insecta; order Hymenoptera; family Formicidae; genus Lasius; species Lasius fuliginosus. Next base: position 2,576,901 of record OX424453.1, on the reverse strand, counting down.
AAATGTCATCGTAGGCGACGACGAGCTCCTGAAAAATATTAAGAAGCTCCTCTGGGGCTCGAACTTCAAGGAGGACATTTTTAAGCGATGGGCGCAAGGTAGCAAAGAGTTATTACCTTATCACGTATTGCATTTCTTACAATTAGAGACGGATGACCGAACGAATGTCATGTAACGTCATATTGCGCCGGTGTAATGGCCGATCAGCAGTGACTATTGTAATCATTCCATTGTAATTTTTCCACTGTAGACGGCTTGAGAATTTCACTTTTCACGATATCCCTTATCTTATGTTCCGCAGTCTCTCTCCCTCTCGTTTCATAATCCTGTGGAATCAATCAATTTGATAATTTGATACTAAAAGTTTAGATGATACGCATGTACGCTTTACATAATACAGAGAATCATATTACAGAGTTTGTGATGAAATATTATAAGCCTATTGCTACACTTTCTAGACGCGTAGCTAATAATAATTATTGTTTTTACAGGTTTTTACTTCAGTATAGACGAACCTACCGCACTTGTACAGAGAGAAGGAGGGCCTTGCGCCGTGATAGCCTCGGTTCAAGCATTTATCTTGAAACAGTTACTATTGGAGAGCGATGTCGTAACTTGGAAAACTTGCAAGGCCGAAAAGTGTGATCAATTACTTGTAAAGGCTATGATTGAAATTATAAATCAAGCTGTCAACGTTCGAGATCCTAAGTATTCGATAGTATATGCCAATGACACCAATGACTTTGTATCCAGAAAAGAAGGCTCTGATTCTGAGTTGACAGAGTCCGCAATAAATTCAGCCCAAGATACTAGCGAAGCTAATCAAATTAGTGAAACATTGGTCACGAAAGCGCCATTAGAATCGGAAGTTTTTCATTCTCAATTAAGGTACGTTTATGCTAGAAGATATATATATACCTTTAACCATGGATGAAACTATTTCATTTTTTTATCATTTATAGCCATTGCTTATATTTTTACTTATTTTATATTTCAGGATATTTATTACAAGAAGTATCGATGATGTAGAGAATTTCTTCACAGAACGAATTGGAATGTTGAAAGATCAGTATGGTGTATTGTTGCTACTTTACACAGTGATGTGTACAAAAGGAGCTCAGGAAATATGCCTCGAAATGCAGCCCATAGAACCCATGATCGACTCCACCTATGGATATGGAAGTCAAAGTTTAATAAATTTAATGCTTACTGGCCGAGCAGTCAGTCACGTTTGGGATCACGATCAGGACATTAGTGGATTAAGTGAGATGGCTGTTTTGTTTTCCTTTAAACTCAATATAACTATTCATATCTCGCAATTATGTATCTCTTGATGTATACATAATCGTCCTTTTTCTGCATTAATACATCATGCATTATATATTTTGCAGAATTACATGGGATAGATAAACAGAATAAAGTGGGATTCCTGACTCTGTTGGAGCACTTACGTTATTGCGAAGTGGGAACATTTCTAAAGTCACCGTCGCATCCAATTTGGGTAGTGGGATCGGACACGCATTTAACCGTGCTCTTCTCTACGGAGAAACGATTAGTGAGTCCGGAAACACCGGCGGAGCAGGCGCGAAGAGTTTTTAAACGCTTCGATCCGGAAGGGAATAATTTTATCGCGGCAAATCAACTACAGAATGTAATGGCGGAATTAGGGCTGGTAACTGATGCAGAATAGTACGTGCTCTCTTTCTTTCTCTCTTTCTCTCTCACTTTCTCTGTACATTATTTGAATAGATACTGCATTGATAAAGCTATATAAAAGTGCTTGTATTAAATTTGATCGTCAAAATATTTTCATTGGAAATTGGAATATTGTTGCAGTGTCAATATCATAAGGAGGAAACTGGATAGTGAAAATCTAGGAATAATACTTCTCGCATTGTTTATGGATGAATTTTTCCCCGAGGAACCATGCATGTGCCCGGACACATTCGTCTTGTATCATTACAATGGTCTACAACGTAGCAATCCGGAAAATAGAGTCAAGTATCATATGGGACAGGCGATATTGCTCGAGTGCACTGTGAAGTGTATCATGGATAGCAATCCAATGCTGACAGTCCTGCAGACAAAGTGGCCAAGGATTGAGATACAGTGGGACATAGGACGGAATCCTAGTTTAAATTAGAATTTATAAACTGTAATACACACACATACACCGAACACAAATACAATAGGGCCGAACGCATAGTGACTTGACCGAGCGCTTCTAGAATATCGTTGAGAGAGAATTACCACTTTAAGACCGTAGTCTAGTCAAATCGGCCATCCTCTGATTCGTATTGGTGAATACTATAAAGGATATTGATTAATACACACTCCTGCCAATAAGAAATATTAATTTCCACGAAAATATAATATTTGTAACACACATGGTCAAAGTAAAAATCTATTACAAGTATTTTATGCCATTTCATGTCAAAATATTGCACAGCACTGTCTGTGTCAACGAGATTGAAGTTTATTTTTTTTATGGGGATCTTTAATATGCATTATCGAAACCTCTATTTCTCTAAATATGCTCTGCAAAAGAGAATATCTCAATGAAATTTTTCAGCACAATAGAATTTAACGATGGTCGATTGCAAATGCAAATAGCTTACTACAATGACACAAGACAAGGTTCTCAAAAGAATTCTACTTACTCGCGCAATTTATTTCATAATAAAATTATTCGTTATATTTTACGGCGAAAAATAATGGATTCTCTAGGCTTAAATAAAATTCATTTTGTTATATGATAGATAAAATATTATGTAATATATAATATTATAATTATATAATATATATTATATAATATACAAAATATTATTATACAATACTATATAAAAAATATTATGCAACGTCATCATTTTGAGACTTTGCATACACCGTTATTTCATAATTCTTGCCATAAATATGACTTGAGTCATACTCTAAGAAAAACGCCTTTTCAGTTAAATTATTAAATTTTTTTATTTTTTACTAATTGATAGTATAGCAAGCAACACAGGGCTATGAATTCTATAAAAATTAATGTGCGACATAAAATATATATAAACATTTTCGAAATATATTTAATAATTTTCACGATTATTTGATTAATGTTTATTTTATAGAATTATTGCAAAAGCGCAGTAATGTTAAATAAACTTACTACTTTTGATTAAAATTATTTATTGCAATCTAACTTCGTTTTGCAATTATTTGCAATAATTAAAACCTAATTTAAGATAAAGATTTTTTGTAGTAATTACAAATAATGAATTCCAGTATTTTTTATCCCATTATACTCTTCAATTATATAAACGTTATTTTAAACCATTCTTTGATACACTAATACAGATCAGTTTTAGATGCTTATAAATTTATATTTATATTTACTATATATATTAGAGCGCTATATTTCAAGCGTACATAATATTTATTGTTATCGTCATATTTACATTGTATAAATCAGACACAATCTATACTTGCACTAATTGCAACTAGTATGTATAGAATGGTTTGCCTTATACTATACGATAAAGATTTTTATTTACTAAATTTTAAAATATGTATACACTTTAATCACTTGCATCATCAGCTTGATTGTCATCTCCGCCACTTCCTGCAGACGTTTCAGAATTAGATTCGTCATCTGAATCTTTAAGTATCTTCCCTTTACTATTCTTTTTGGGCCTATGCGTTTCAATATCGGATCCTTCCTCATCCGACGAATAAATGTTTGAAGCTACAGAGACAATATTTTTTTTTTAAATATCGCAAAAGAATTATTGCACAATATTGCTTTTAATATACAGAATAAATCAATCTCACATGATTTTATGTAAAAGATATAAAGAGAGAGAGAGAGATGATGAATTTTTAAATTATTTTAAGTGTAATACACAGAAAACTGACCTTTAGAAGGAATTGCTGCGATTCCCTTTTTATACTTATTTTTTATGGCTGCCAATGAAATTGCACCTTCGTCGTCGGAACCATCGTCATGGTAAACGTCGCCGCTATATGCTCCCGCGGTACGATTAGCGTTCCTGATACCGCTAGTACTCTTCTTCGTTTTGTTTTGAACTCGCATAGCCATACGTAGTTTTTCCTCTTCTTTCTAAAACAAAAAAAAAAGATACAACGATACCATTGGAACATGAACGTGTACAGGAATCAGTTTACACATAATAATGCGTAAAGAAATTGTAATACCTTTATCATTTCGTATCTGTTCTGGTCTGGATTCATTCCCACTTGAGAAAGAACTTTGATGCCGGAAGTCTTTTGCGATCTATCAGCCAGAGACATAGTCATCTTCCTGTGCGTGAACGATTCGGTGGAGTGCGGTCGGAAAGTTAATTTGGTTCTAAACACCGCTTGGCCTTGTAAACCGGTACCTTGGCGAATATAGAGATGGTTATGATCGCCCTGTAAAGGCTGCTTGTACACGTCGAAGATCTCCGAGCCCAGATGCAACGACATGCTACCGTCCGACCACTTGACGAATCTCGCGTTGCTCTCTTTCACCATTTTGCCGTCGTCGTTAAACGTATCTTTCCATCTCAATGTATTTTCAACTTTGAGCTTTAATCGCGCCCGACCCTCCTCGTCCAGAGTTTCCTCCTCGTCGATTTCATCCTCGTAGGTCTCATGATCGAACGGTCTTGTTTCAACGGACAAGAAATTCGGCAACTTTACAAAGTGAATTTCACGTCCGAGATCGGTGGTAATTTTCGGAATTTCTACATCGATTCTAGTTTCCGGAGGTGGCTCTGGCTCTTCTTCTTTGTCTTTATCCTCTTCCTACACACAGAATACACGTTTAACGTTAGAACATCTCCGCGGTTCTCGTCATAGATTCCGCCTTTTTCTCGCCTCGGATTAAAAATAAGTCGCGTCCTGAAAGCACATCGCGAAAGGATGTAAAGATTATTTGCCCGTCTCGTCTTGTTAACTTACATCTTCGATAACGGCGCGATGACTCGGACCTTCCCCGCCGCTCTCGGATCTGCCGCGACTATGACTTCTGCTTCTGCTTCTACTTCTACTTCTGCTACGACTTTTGCTTCTACTCTTACTCCGACTACGGTTTCGTTCTTTCTCTCTCTCCTCTTCCTTCTTGTCCTTCTCGTCGTCTGTGCTAATGTCACTTGCATCGCCGAACAATGCGTCCGCGGTTGGAGCAACGCTGTTCTCTTTGTCTGCCGTCTCGTTCTCGGAATCTGAGTTTATTATCGCTTTAACTCGTTTAACAGTTCTTTCTGTATCTGAACCAGAACCGCTGAATTGTCGTTTAACTTTCGAATGTTCTTCGTCGCTCACGTCAGACTTTGGACTTCGATCTAAGCAAGAGGAAAATTTCACATTAGATGATACAAATCTAATCTTTAACTTATTGAAAAGTTTCATAAGAAGGAAACGTATTCTGATCATAGCGATAGAATAAAACAAAACAAACCTGCTTGTTTAAAGGATCTGTTTGATTCATTATCGCTTTTATCATTCTTCGGACTTTTAGATCTCGATCTCTTGTCGTCGGATTTTTCAGAACCAGCTCTCTCCGCCGTCTCGTCGAACTTTCTCGAGGACGCGGAAGAATTCGAGCGCCTTCCCGCCGGACTCGCGGAACCAGCTGATTTATTGCTTCTTTGCGAAGAAACGCTTCTGGATCGTCGACTTTTCGGAGAATCCGACGCGTTGGATCTGGGAGAGGCCGGAGTCTTGGACTTTCCCTCCGCCGAATGGGCGGATCTCGAACTGACAGGTGACTTCGGACTCGAAGAACGTACGCTACCGCGCGGAGACGGCGAGCGCGATCTGGGAGACTTTTGTGAGTCCATGGAACTGTTGGAGGCCACCGACTTTGGACTGCCGCTCCTGGATCTCGCGGAATCGGATTTCTCGCTCTGAACGGAGCCGACGCTCGAACGCCTCGAGCCTGATCCGGGTGAGCCCGGACTCTCCGATTTGCGGCTGCCGCCGTCCAACTTGGGCGACTCAACGGTGGATCTCGAGGCGTGGCTGGTGCGGCTGGCGTGGCTGGCGTTCGACGCGGGCGAAGCCGGCGCGCCGTTTTCATCCTCGGAGTGCTCGCTCCTGACGTTGCTCGACGTTTGTCGAGCCGGAGCCTGTGACGCTCGACTACCGCTACGACTCGATCTCGAGGATGCGGAAGCATTGTCGGACTCTGATCCTGAAAACGACGCAGAATCAGAATATTACTTCCACACATAACCTCAAATATTACGGAACTGACTGCTTTGCTTACATAGCGTATCGTGTATACGTTATTAACATTCTTTACGGAATTATAGAATCTGCAGTGGAACCGCGAAAGTAGAATATCAGAATATTATTTTCAGACATAACCTCAAATACTACAGAACTGACTGCTCTGCTTACATATTGTGTATCGTATATACATTATTAACATTCTTCACAGAATTATAGAATCCGCGGTGGATCGACGGAAGTAGAGATCTACCGATATTTACGTACCAGAATCACCGCTGGAATCGCGCAAAGTCTCACGCACCGGTGACATGTTTACTCGTTTGAAGTTGGTCGCAAAATCGCTTCGATAGGAATAGGAGTGACGTCACAAATGTGTTTCGAGTCGTTTAGTTCAGACTACGTTCCACTAGACGGCGCTCGCAACGCTCGCGAGCGTCATCTGTCTTTCTTTAGCTATCGACGAATAACAAGGATGAAATGAGCCCACGTGCGAACGTCATCAAGTGGAACGTCATCACGTGACTCGAAAGATTCGAAGCATTAAGTGAAACGCGCTTCAAGAGCGTCTGCTAAGCACATGCGCGATTTATGATACAAAACAAACTTCCTAACCTCATAAAGTGCCGCCTTAAATGTATTGTACTCTTTTCGGTATCGAGCGTTCGATTTGACAATCTTGCTACACGCGCGAGAGAAACGCGTTGACGGACTTTTGTCGAGAGAAATCTATGGCGCCTATTTCTTCTAAATACTTGTCACGAAGAGAACGGATGTTTTGGACTTTGTAGTCGTTACGAAAGCATGACGAACATGTCGAATGGAAATGTATTAACCTCGAGAATAATTTATTCCGAAAAAAACGGTGAAATCATCAACAGATAATAACATTTTAGGCGGCGCGCGAGTTAGTACTTGACAAACAAGTTGATTCTAGGAGTAAATCTCGACGTATACGCCTATGTAAACAAGAGATATGGCAGAGAAAGGTGCTCATTTGACTGGAACCGCGTACATCAGACCTTCTATCTTCGAGATTGTCGCGCAGGAATCACTCGCGTCCACCCTCGAACCAGCTTTTAAAAAGATCCTTTCGGTACATTATGTTGTTATTTGAAATGTTTCTCGAACGCAATTTCCTCCTTTCAATCATTGTTTGTCAGAGAATCTATTTTTGATAAACAGCAAATATATATTTTTTCAAAAAAATATTTAGAAATATGATATAGCAGATATACAATATTTTGTGAATATATTTTTCATCATGTATTTTTTTATTAAATAATAATTAGCCATAAATATATTCCTTGTTGAAGTATTGTTTCATCTTGTGCATGTGAATTATATTCGTGCTACATTTAAAACATATAAATTTTTCACTAAATTTTTTTATTTTAGTTTCTCGTTTCTTTTAATCCTGAAAGATACGGACATATTCTTCAATGGGCAGACGAGGGTTATTTAATTTTTAATGTGTTTCTTCAACGATATTATCTGAAGAAATATTGTAAGTATTTTTGTAATAAATAATATATTTAATAATTATTAATATTTCGCTGCGATAATCTTCTGTAGAAACAAAAATTTCTTTTTTATCGCTCTTATAATTATTTTCAGCTGCATCGTTTTCTGAAACATTTTATGGTTTGAAGCGTGTTGCAGTAATCGATTCTAAACTCAATGGGAACTTATCACATAAGCAACAAATACTGTCATTGATATTAATTGTGATATTTCCATATCTAAAAAATAAACTAGCACAACTCAGTTCGAGATATAAACTCGAGGAAGTAGACGGTCGAGCATCAAGAGAGGCAAGTTACAGAAATATACAAAGTATACTTTAAAAGTTATCATCTTTTTAAATATATATTATGCAATAATTTGTTAGTAACACTAAATTATTATATTGCTACAGAGGGGGCGGAAATTCTTTAGTAAATCTATCGTTAAAGGACACTCAATTCTTTCTATAACGTACGAATCGCTCGTACTGTATAATTACATACTTTACATATCGGAAAAATCAGTGTATCCATCACCTTTGTTAAGATTACTATCCATTACACTGACATACGTCGATCCACACTCTGCTCTCACTATCACAGAATTATTGAGGAAGATAAAATACAATTCATTCACTGTTGGTGATGGATGGAATATAATTCAAAGAATTGTCACTGGATCCCTCGAATTGGGGGCTTTCTTCTTACAATTTCTCTCATGGTGGACCCAAGAAAATTACGATATGGACATCATGAGTCTTCCAGCTCCTCCACCTCCAAAAGTAAAAATAGATTAGATAAATCGGCTTATAATTAATTGCGCCATATCAAATCAAATAAATAATTTCAGTTACCATGAATAATATAATATTGTCCCAACAGGTGCCAAATATTGCACAGCGATACAAAGGAATCTGTCCACTTTGTCGTAAGCCTCATCGTATACATACAGTGCTTATGGTATCTGGGTAAGTGGATAACGCCTAGTGAATACCTTTATTACCTTGATGTTAAACAAAATAATAAATTAGGTTGATTTAATTTTTTAGTTACATATTTTGCTATCACTGCATTTTATCGGAAATACGGAAAAACAAGAGATGCCCGGTGACGCATTACCCTGCCAAAGAAGATGATTTAATACGTCTGTATATAGAATAAAAAAAATATATATATATATATATATATATGTCAAAAATATTTATATCATTTATAATAATATAATATGTATATATATAAATTCAAAGATAAAGAAAGTCGGAAAATAAACGCCGATCGGCCATAATCATATAACATATCGTTTTAGAAAATTATTCGCACGCGCGATATTGAATTATCGTACATTTATATATATATATATATATATATATTTTAATAGGAGGAAAAGTTAATTTTTTTCTCAAAATAACAGATTTTATTTTTTTATGACACTTTGCGACATATTAAATGGCAAGGTACTTCTAATCGATTACTAATATATGTAAATATAATATAATTTTTACAAGTTTAAATATAAGATAAAGTAATAGCTTAGATCATTATTGCAGAGTTACAACAAAATAACGACACAATAAAAGATACGGCGAGTCGGAGAGTAATGAATAACATTCCAAGAGATTTATACATAATGCAGATGTGTTAATGTGCGTTGTCCTTTTAATATCGAGTTCCTAATATAGCTAAGATGTTTAGAGTGACCATTGTATGTGACTATGTACAAATCACGCTATCTAAAAAATTGGAAACACTACCTAAGATAGATTATATAACATAATAAGGCACATTTTTTCTTAACAATACACAATAGCTTCTAATAGCTTTGAACAATTTTGTTTCTATGTGCAGTGAAATGTCAATTCCTCCTCATATTTGTATAATTTTCAACTTAAAATTTATTTAAATACTAATATAAATATTGCATCCAAAAATATAATGGGAATATTTACCATTCGATAGATACACTGGTATCAATAATTCGTGTAATGTCATTTTATCGATTGTCGCGCGATGATAAAAGTATGTAATTATATCGTATGACTCGAGCATCAATACTTATTAAAATAATCGTATCTAGAAAATACTGAGCGTTATAAAAAGTGCCAATTAATATTACTATTTTTTTCCTAGCCTAATTTTAAGTTAAAAATAAGGAAAACTGAATGCTAAATGTAAATTTCAAAACTGATTAATAGCTGAGCAAGGTAATCCAAAACTATAATATTTACAGATTCAAATATTTTCTTACGCTGTATACAATATCGATCCATGTTTTTGATTGCAATCCAATATACGCAGCATATGCAATAAGTATTACAACGCTCAAATTATTGATTTGTATACATGGACACGACTTGACAACTTTAAGATGTTGCACAACTCGATTAACTCGGACAGTTAGAATGTATGTTTGTTTAAATCTTAGCTTCTACCTGATATTCGCAAATATCTCGAAAATAGAGTATGCCAATGCTTAAGTTATATATTTTACAATGTATATATGAATCACAGATAACATGTGGATTTGACTTGGATGAAGTGAGAAAAAAAGAATTCCACAAAGGAATTTCTTATATACGCACACACAAGTGTCTATCTATGTGGGTGTGTATATATGTATATCATGTTAATTATATATGAAACATTGTATATTCGATGTACAGCCTGTATAAAAAATAATTATACGCATTTAAAACAGATGATAAATGTATCTAATCATGTTTATATTGCTTCTATAAGTTAAATATGCAAGCATATAACTATGAGTTTTTATCAAGCACTTTAATGGGCTTAATTAATTCCTATATACAAATTTATAATAATTTGAAAGCACAAGCTATGTTCATCAAAAGTATATAATCATTTTTGATACTTTATATTATTGCTGTGTGTGTCTCGCCATAGAAACATAGAATTATATATTTAACATGTTGAGTCCTTTCTTAAATGGATTTAATTAAATATAGTTACTTGATACTTTTTTTCATATAAACAGAGCAATTTGAATGCAAAAAACGTGTAACATAAAATATAAGGATTGTCAAGAGATGAGGCATCAAAGATGGACTAACTTGTCAGCTGTACATGGCTGACGAAGCATAAATGGAAATTTGTGTGTCAGGCACTTATGACTGATGTGGTAATCAATTTGTTAATAAGTGGGCACAATATATATATATATATATATATCTACTGGAATTTATAATACACAGATATGAAACAAAGATATGTGTATATATGAATCTGTTTTAATGTGTGAAATATGAAAATAGCAAATTTATTTTGATTTGTTCGCAAACATGCAGTACATTCATATATGCAAGTCAACTGAATATTTATATGCATGCAAATTTATCTAACATCATAATAGGATAAAATGTACATATCCTGCATATACAGAGTGTTCCATTGTTATACTAAACTGAAATAGTTTCAAATAAAATTTGTTGTAATACTTGATAAAATCAAAATAGAGGCGCAACGTCATTTTGGATACTTGTAAATGATTGAAATCAAGAGTTAATGCATAAAATCTAAAATTTGGCTTAGTGGTTAGATTATCAAAAGACAGATTAGATTTCTATCACTCGCGCCCAATATTTTTTTCGTCCATATGCTTACACTGGAATGTTTTGTTATTTGTAATATGTAAATTCAATATTAAATTTTTATATTAATAAGATTTTCTTTCTAAGATTCAATTTTTATATTAATAAGTTTTTGTTAGTAAAGTTAGCAACTCTAATTGAGAAATCTGGCAGTATAGTCTGATGTAGTGGTGATGGAACACTCTGTGATATATCATATTACTTGAGTATTACATATGTACGTGTTTATATGGTCTTATTTTTCAAAATTCAATTCCTAGCATCATACATTCAACGCGCGTCTATCAACATCCGCTTTTCAAGAACTACAATTCTTCAAAGAAGGCGACTCTAGCTTTAGTAGATCCGGATTTCACCTTTTTCAGTGTGCTATACTTGTTCTCACCGAGTCGAACTTGCTCCTCGTGCAGTTGATCTAATTCGCACTGCTTTTCACCGACTTTCAGAACTTCAATTTCGGAACGTAACTCCCGCAACTGTTCTTGCAAGTTTTTACTTTTCTCCCAATAATCGCTCCGTTCCTTTTCAATCTCTAACGAAAGTTGGTCGACATCTCCGTCGCCAATAAGATCGTAAGATGTTAAATCAGGTGGCAGAGGTTCTGCGTCCAGCTGCAGAGTTTGAAGATCCGCCTGTAGATCTGATGGAAGCACTTGCGTCGAGGGAAATAGATTTGGCACAGGCTATCGACAAGTTAAACGAACGATTCATAAGTCAAACTTATATAACATCATATATGACTAAGCGTTATATAAATGACTAAGTATATAATCTTTCTATATATCACACTGTTTTTAAATAAACATTGAAGCTATACTTACAGTTATGTTAGCGGGTATGTAGGCGTTTCTACTGAGAAACTCTAGCAACTTTTCCTTAGCTTCTTTCTCGGCGACTCTTGCGCGTAACAGCTCGTCCTTTAACCTTTCCGCTTCAGCAGCTCTGCGTTCCGACTCCTGGACCAGTCTTTCCGTTAATAATTCAGCCTCTCTGGTCTTTCGTTCCAAGTGGACCTTCTCTTCTTCAGTCTTCATATTGTTCAGACGTATGCGCGTAATCTCTTGTTCGGCTTCCGACGCTTTCTGACTTAAAAGCATCGCTTCTTCTTCAGCTACGCGACTTTTCTCAGCTAAAAGATCTGCAGTTTCTTCAGATCTTCTCTACAAAAAAAAAACAGTATCGTGTATAGATTAGTTTATATTTCTATTTAATTTATAGTTGCTACATTCTTCGTATCCTAACATATCTATAATCATATCTTACAAGAGCTTCATTTGCAAGTCGTATTTCCTCTTGGTATTGTAAAAGTCGATGCTCCATTGCAGCCTTTTCCCTCTCCGCTGCTTCTCTCAATTGTTTTTCTCGTGCTAATTTGTTTCTCTCAATTTGCCTCCTAATAATATCATAATTATTTGTAAAGAAGTTGCAAGTAATTATATAAGTGATTATAAAATATATACATATATCTTACATTTATACCTTATATATATATATATATATATATATATATATATAATGTATATGTTATTTATACAAGCATTTAAAGATTCTGCAAAAGAGTTCTATTTTCTTGAATTTTTAGTTTATAGACTATTAAAATATATGTGTAAGAGTACTGCATAAATAATTATTTACTAACCTTAATATATACATATATAAAAAGAACATGTCGAAACACACATGTCTAAATATTGTGCTTCCTATAAAATTGGCAAAAGAAAGAAGAGCTATATTTTGTTAGAAATATAATAGTGGCTGAGCACAAGCAATATTACAAAAGCTGCATTTTAATAAAATTTTTTCAATATACAAGCTAGAAACAATAATTATTATTTAATCTACATCTATACAATGTGTTCATAGACACTTATTAAATTTATTTTAATTTATGTAGCATTTTTAATAATATTAAAATTTACATGTTACTAAAAGCATGTTAAGGTTTTGCAATTATCAAAGAAGTCGCCGCCGTGTACTGCTATAAGAAAAAAAATAAATAAATAAAGAAAAAAGCATCTTAAAGTGCTTATCTTAAATTAAGCTTATTTTTTCTACTTTTCTTATATACATATTATTTATAATTGTAATCCTAAAGATAAAAATAATTTAATAAATAATTTAAAATAATTTAATTTTCCTACTAGCAATTAAATTATCAACCTATTGAAAATGTGGCAGTTTTTTATTGTTTTATAAAGCGTGTAATCAGATGGCATTTGCTTAATTCCAAATTACATTAATTAAAAAACTCGGACAATAAAGATTATAAATTAATCAAACATCATTTCCAATACAATCAACATGAAAAACATTTCTCGCATCAAAACAAACTATTTTTACAAAAGAATATGCATTTACTTGCCTGGATTTTTCTTCCTTGGCCTGCGCTTTCATCTGCTGAACCTCCATGGAGTCCGGTTTGCGTCTCCTCATATACAGATCATGGTTGCCAATACACAGGTCCAGGATCTTAACAAATAATACGTGAGCAGCTTTGTCACTATTATGTTCGTCCAACCCTAAAGCTATCAAATTCTTCACCCAGCTGGCAACATCTGACTGTTTCTTTACCAATTTGTTCATGCGAACTTTCTGCGAGAAGAACACGAAGTTTGGTGACGTTTTCTCCACGGTTTTGATTACAAACTTCTTGTCGTCGAAGCTGATGTGACGGATTTCCGACCATTGAAACGTAGTCTTCGGTGCTAGTTTGTTTTCCTTTTCATAGATATTCAATCCCAACGCTGTTACTCCAAGCCAAAGATCTGTTTCCTTCTTATTCTATAAGGCAAGAGCTTACATTACGAATAGATCAAACTTTTCTCTTAATAATAATATAAGTAATACAAATTTGAAAAATGAGATAAAAATAACCAATGCAGAATTTATCAACTGATATCTCGACACTTACACTAATAGGAAAATAGTTTACACCATACATATCGAGATCCTGAGTAATCTTAAGATATTCCATTTCTGCTTCATCCCGAGACATGCCACGATGATCGGCGTACCAAATCTTTATCCTGTCCTCCCACATTTCTGGAGTCATTTGGTACTGATCTATAACTCTCTGAGGAAGCAAATCTTCGCTGGCAAGCATTCCAGGGCGATATGAAACTTCATCGTAATCACCATACTGATAATTAAATAAATAAATAAAATTACAAAATCTTCTTTTACCACAAACACAATTTATGACAAATTATTTTCATTACTCATCATTACAAAATTAATTTTTTTGGCAATATATTCAAGTTTTACAGCATGATTAATGCACAATAGTATTTACATATGAAGTATCTAGTGATACAGTGGATTTGTAAGTGTCTAAGTGTAAAATCTATCCGCTTTAAAAATAGAATCCTATTTAATAGGTACATTACAAGTTTTGGACTTGATCCATCTCTCACCTAAGCAACCAATATTTTGATCCAAAATGTATATAATTTAACAAGTATGCTCTTAAATTGTTTAGACAGACTTTTCCAATATATTTTAATCATACTGAAGAAACTTTTTATATAAATATAAAATCACATTTTGTTTTGTACATCTCATTTCATATCATGTACAAATAAAATTCCAGAATATACAAAACAAATCTATGATTCAATTAAAACACATTTACCTATTGTATTTAATTTCTTTATTTATTTAATTTAATTAATTTAACTTTTAAAATTAATTTTATAAATTATATGAGCAGCTTTACTTGTAAATTGTTTAGATTATAGGAAGATACCTTTGCTTGGACAGCATAGGAAGCAAGTAACACGGAAGCCTCGGGTGGGCAATAAATGTCCATAGATAATATAGCCTGTTTCACTTGTAAGAAGAACAAATGTTGAGTGACCTCTTGCACGAGCTCCTCAGCTACGTCCTCAGGATAGAATTTCGCCAGAAACATGAACGGTGTCGTTGGCTGCTGGGAAATGCCCTGATCCTGTACTGTAACCAGTTCAGCGTCATTACGACAAACACACACATTCAATGTGTCATTTAAATCCAGGAAACGAAAACACAACAATCGATTACAATCACCTTTCTTGTCTAGTTTCAGCCAAGAGATAAAACCCTTGGAGTCTTCGTACTGGAGTCCGAAGTACCACGTTTCTCTCAATCCTATTGTACGGCACACCAAGTCGAACAAGTCTCTACCTGTCGACCTCCACTGCGACACAAAAAAAATTGCATCAATTCGCGAGAGACACATCGCAAACGAGAGATATAAAACGGTATAAGACAAATCTATAAGCAAAGTACGACGTGACAACTACAATAACATCGCTAACCTCCAGGTTGAATTCGAGCTCCGCATCCAGGGTGCAGACTTTCACGGGGAAGGATCTTCCCGATTTCTTTCTGCGAAACGGCATCGCGAAGGACGTGCTGCCGATCGCTTGTCGCGACGGATCAGAGCTCGCGCCGATTTCGAATAACATTTCGGCGCAGCAGCGACATTTTTTTCGCGATTCCGTCCGTCGAGAAACGCGACGAACTGGACGAGCGTGAATCGAATAACCTTACATATCTCTCTCTCTCTCTCTTGCTTGACGCGTGTTCCCCTTCCGCCCCCTCAACCCTCCGATCACGAGATTACGCGAACGTCTAAAATCGTGACAGCTCATTCAAACGTCTGACATTTTTCCTCGCGCGTGCTCACGTCCTGCCTGTGACTCGCTAATTTCATACATGATCGCGCATCTGATATTTTCGCAGAGCGCAACACACTCGGTGCATGCGCGCGCGTATTCTTCGCAGTTTGAACCGCCAATTAATATTCCGCGGAATCGCACGAAATTCCTGTCAATTTCCTGCATCTTTCCTACAATAGATCTCGGCTTGGCGAGCGAAAATTATTTATGTCCGAAAATTTTAGTGATAACGACTTTACCGACAGAGAACTACGAATCCTTCATTATCGATAGTCGCACATGCAGGTAACGAATGTACCGACAATCGATACTTCGTATCGTTCCTACTCTTTTGCATGTTGATTATTTCAATTAATTGATTCTTATAAAATATCGTCTTAATTAAGAATCTTTTCTTGCACTGATAACATTGCAATTTAAATTAATTACATTTAATTCTGAAGAGCACTTTAGCAGATATTGATTTTCTACTTTATGTATTGAAATTTATTTTTATTATAAATACTGGAAAAAGATGCAATAATGTATTTTTTAAAACAATACACTACTGTAAGAATAATTATATTAATTTTATCACAATCGTGCGTATTATAAATAAAGTTCCGCTTGTGCTCTGCAAAATTGGAATAAATTTCGTATTTGATTAAAACTGCGTTTTTTCCACAGAAAATATTTAAATCGATTAATCGTTTCGTTTTCCACGTATACTGCATCAGTGTTTCGTCGGCGAAGAATTACGATTATTCTTCTTTCTTCAGTATATATACATATATATAACTCGCTCGTTATAACTGTTTTGCGTGAAAATAAGCGGGAAAAGTACATAGTTCCGGTTAACGGTTAAAGTTGGGAAACACTAGACGTGTACCCGAACGATGCTGGTATATTAGTATTCGCATGTTCCCATTTCGTGGAATACAACTTGCCGCATATGGAATAGGGGAAAATCAGAGAGGAAAATGAAGGAATGAGAGTAGAATTGGCGGTTCTTTCTATGGCGAAACGAAAGCTACGGCGAAGCGGGAACACCATGCTACGGTGTTGTTCGTTAATGTTGATAATTTGATGATGTTTCACACCGATTTATAAATCAATGACAAAAATTCAGAACAGAAATCTATTTTAATGCCGCGTATCCTGATATACGTGTGAATTCTGATATTTTTTTTTTTTTTTGCACTTTACTTCTTCTGTATTATACGACATATAAAGTTATAAATAAAATTCTGTCCTGAATCTTTGTCGCGAATTGTATGATAGTCTGGCGGGTTTAAGTTTAATTTAAGACATTCGAGGAGTTTGGCAAATTAAACGCACGTAGCTGTTAATGGGAGTCAAACTTTCTTTTCCAGACAGTATCGAATGGCTCTCATACTCTAATTTAAGGTATTTAAGGAATTCACGCATGCAAAAGTGAAAGGAAGGAAAGTAATGTGTCTCATAATTTATAGCTTCGATTTATAGCTTCGTTTCTTAATTGTTTGACTGTCTTAATATCTTCTTTCTATGACATGTAACGTGGTTACATGTTATCGCTTTATAAACTCAAATAGCACATTTACAAATATATTCTTAAGATATAGAGCCTCTTTGTATATAATTATTATCTTACTGTTAAATTTAGCATTAAATTCAAGTAACGAATTTCGAAAATTTCTATTCCTAATTTTCTATCTCGAGACGGTTCTTTTCTTTTATAGCGTGTGTCTTGTACGATTTCTTCTTCACAGTCATAAATCTTTTTTTTTTTTTTTTTTGACACGTCGAAACGGACAGTCTTTTATCTCTTTTTTTTGTCGAAACTTATTCTAAAATCAATTTAATTACTCCGGTGAAATCGAGCGTCGTAAGTATAACGGCACGCATAATATTTGAGAATGAAGGAGAGGAAAATTGAGAAGAGAGTCATTATAAAGTCCCCTCTACGTGCGCCCAATGTCACTTTCACGACCTCGTGTTCCGCTACTGTTGAACATAAGACAATGAAAACCAGATTATATCTGGCGTGTTATAATTGTTCTGTAAAAAAAAAAGCGTCGTTAAATTTTTTTTTCGAAATAACGTCAAGCTTACTGCGCGCAGAAAATCGCATTTCCATGATGAAGACCTCGAAGAAAAAGTCCGGAGAGGGTCCGCTCAGAGTTTGAGAAGGAATTCCTGGTTTCAGGGGGGCGTTCGGGGGGGATTAATTTTCCGCCACCGTTTGATCCCGGAAACAAGTCTACAGGAGTGTAATAAATTCCTAGACACACACTCTCTCTCTCTCTCTCTCTCTCTCTCTCTCTCTCTCTCTCTCTCTCTCTCTCTCTCTCCTTCTCTCTTGCGCATCTCCCTTTTCGTGCCATTTACCCTCCTGCACTTGGTTCCCTCTTCTCGACGGCTCTCTCCCCCCTCCAATCCTGGCTTCCTCCAGGAGATCGCCGCGGTAAGCGACACGGACGAGGATGCTGGAGGGATTTTGTAGGTGGCTCGCTGTGTGTAAGCGGTCAGCTTCTTCGTCCGTCTCTCGCGTGGGGGATAACTGGAGCTTCGGCTTAAGTCAACTGTATCACGTCGGGATCAAGTAGTACACTGTCTCGTTGCGTAGTGCGCGCTTCGGGTACGTGACGGACGTCCCGCAGGTAGATCGGAGGGCGCCTAAGTAAGGGAGGACACCCCGGAAATCGGCGGCGGGAAGACAGACGGCGGAAGAGGACACCGCGCTCATTAAATGCGTTAAGGCAGAAGATATGCGACTCTACGCTGTGAGTTTGATCGGTTTTTACGATGCGTGCCTTTCTTCCGCATTTCACTGACTCTTGACTCTTGACGTCGTATATATTTGCATCTGAAATAGACATATGCATAACGAATTAATATTTTTAATTGTCATGAGCGAATAAAATTTGTGGCGAAAATTTTATTAGAAGTGTGATACGGAAAGCGAAAAGTTTTACATAAAATTATCCTATCGTAAAACATAATAAAAATATATTTAATTGAATTTAAGGTCTAAAATAATGATGAATGAAATTTTTTTTGTTAATTTTAAATTATATCAAAATATATAGATTAAACATATATTTAATCGAATTTAAGGTCTAAAATAATGATGAATGAAATTTCCTTGTTAATTTTAAATTATATCAAGATATATATATAGATAAGATTCATTATCGATGCACACACGAGATATATTATGCTCGTTCTTTTTACAGGTTGCTCTTGTCACATGGGCGGCAACAATAACAGCATTCTCGGAACCGAACGTCGCAAATTTGAGTGACGAGAAGGTAAATCTAGGAAATATCATAGTGCACATTTGAAAAATTAAATTATAATATAGAACATTGCATTAATCTCGTTAATGCGAAATTTTTCTATCCTACATAGAGTTTATCGACATGCATTATTTAACGTTTCATTATTTATCTATAACAATGCAGTATATAACAAGAGGTATACAGAGTTGCAATTATAATTTTTTATCTTTGATTACAAATTTATTTTAAATAAAAAGTAAATAATCCATTTGTTACGTATCTAGATCCTATCTTTGTCTTCTTCAAATCGCTATTCGGGTTAAAGCGCTTCAATGTAAAGTCGAGAAAGCGATTTTAAAGACGATGAGGAACCATATGGTCAAAAATACGATCGCAATTACGGTTTAGGTTCGACAGTTCCGATATAGAGCGAAGAGAGAGAGAGAGAGAGAGAGAGAGAGAGAGAGAGAGAGAGAGAGAGAGAGAGAGAGAGAGAGAGAGAGAGAGAGAGAGAGAAAGTGACTTGATGGATACGCGAATGAAAGTGGTCGAAAAAAATTTCTTTTTTTTTTAAGCGCGCGACAGCTGTAGCTTCGGGGGGCCTCGACAGGCCCTAGAGCTTGAGAGAATCGAGGTGCTTACAAACATCCTTAACCTTGGGGCATAGAAATCTTTAACCTCGATCTACTTGCCGCGCGTCATTCAAGTGCTACTTTACGTATAGGCGCGACGTGCCGAGATGAAATTACAGCTGGGAGCACATAGACCGGATGAATGCCGTTGGTCCCCGCTGGTTCCGGGGAACAAAGAGAGAGAAATAGAGATAGAGATAGAGAGAGAGAGAGAGAGAGAGAGAGAGAGAGAGAGAGAGAGAGAGAGAGAGAGAGAGAGAGAGAGAGAGAGAGAGAGAGAGAGAGAGAGAGAGAGAGAGTATATATTTTCACTTGCAAACAACGCGATCGTGTAATTCTACCTGCCAGGCACATTATGCCAAACGAAACCGTTCATTGACCACGCGATTCCCACCTTGTTTAAAACGCCTGTCCTAAAGCGCCGTAGCTTGGAAGACGCGAATAAAGTCGGAAAAAAAGCAGCAAGCGTATAATCTTTCTCACGTTATTCGCACCTTGTGTGCAAATCACTTAATCAATTTACCGTACTGTAATAATGTAAAATAATATTACGGAAGAACATAACTCGAAATTTTTAATTGTATACCGTATGAATAATAGAATATAAATAATATAATATAAATATATATGAGAAAAGGAGTATATACTTTACTTTCTCTTAAAATTATAAAGGAAGTTATGTAGCCGATGTAACTGATATTTTGGAATTTAACCATCGCGGAGAAAACGGTAGTCTCAAGAAAGTCGAATAACTTCGCGTACATTTTTCATTTGCATACACTGAGAATTTTCACATTTTCATGTTAGAACTTTCATTCGCGTTTTCTTACCAAGAATTTGCTGGTAAAGAGCTAAAATTATTTATTTAAGATACCTATCTTATATATCACAATATCGTTATAATTTTTAATTCTATATTTATATAAAAATAAATATAGAATATTATATAGAAAAAAATACATGTAATAAATAAAAAAAAAAAAAAGGATAATACAATTGTATGTCATATATAACTTCAAAGATAAAATGAAAACCAATAAAAAATTACATCACAAACGCAAAAAGAATTTAAAAAAATATGAGCTTCAAACGTTATAAAATTCTTAAAAAATTGAAATCTATTTTTGCGTGCATGATTCAATAATATAGATAAAAATTACTAATTTTCTAATAAATTAAAAATTATAATCTATAATAAGAAATGTAACGGATTATAATAAAAGTTGCAACAAAATGTAAATTTACTTCCGAGTATTTTTTGAGCTGAATATGAAATTTTGAGGATCGCGTTTAAACGCGATTGCTACAAATTCGATTTGCTTTGATTAAAAGGTGAATACTCTTTTGTGTAGTAACGTGCAAGCTCCTTTGTACTGTCACGCGAAGTAAAACACTTTATACCGTTTAGGGAATAAACGGTGAAAATGCCACACGTGACGTGTAAAAGCGCGAGTCGCGTCCGAGCGAGCGGATTAATCGCGGGCATTATAGTATGCGAGTGAAATTGACGCAAGCCAGACAAATACCCGGGGCTGAATTAAGGAGACGGCGGAACGCTGTCACGGGCAAGGTGGTGCGACACGGAGCGTGCACGCATTTTCCTCGCGTTTAAAAAGGAAACTCACTTCAGTGAAAGTGCGCGGCCACACGCGGACGTAAATTCGTTTCCCCGGCGATTGCCGTCGTTTCGACATGCGATGCACCGTCGCGCAAATGTCGTGTTATACAATGTCACGCAACTCAAGGGAGACGAATCGATTGACGTGCGCGATATATATCGACGATCGCGATTCACGAATCTCCCAATCCGCAGGATCATCTTTGTTTTTTTTTTTTTTTTATTTTATTATATGTATATATATTTCTACATAATATTCTATTGTGGTATTACAGTACGGTGAATTGATCAAGTGATTTGCACACAGGTGCGAATAACGTGAGAAAGATTATACGCTTGCTGAGGAAATTTCAATTTCGATCGATCGATTGTCTCGACTCCTTAAACAAGATTTAAATTAAATCGCACCCCGCGCGTCGAATCCTTTGATTTAAACTTACTTTAATGTCAATACGTTATATTCGCGTCTCGATGGAAAGATCACGATAAACAAATAAATTGAAACACTTGTGCATTCCTTTGAATATTACTTTGAAGCGAAAGATTATTGCTCAATTTAATGCGGGTACTCTCGTCGATATTTATTCCCTTGTGACGGCGAAACAATGCGCGGAGAAAGTTGTTTTCGACGTGTTTTCATACATGTATATATATATATATATCAATCATGTACCAAATTGGAAAGGTAAAGCCGCGCTCGCGCTTCACCTGTAGAAAACTATTCGCCTCGAACAAATTACAATCGTTTCTTTATTGGTACTTTATTTGCCGCTACGAAGTAACGCGCTGTGCTTCGTTATTATTTATTTCAATGCACCACTTCTCTCTATATCCGTGTCGGACGAGCCAAACGGTAAATACGCAGTCAGTTATGTCTTGATTTATCCGTAATATTTACGCATCCATGCGCTATTACAGATCCGTAACGCGTGTAAAAAAAGTCTCGACATTTCCAGAGCGCGCGCGTTGATGAAAACATCATTCAAATCAGGTCATGTATGAAAAACACGTTGAAATATCTCGGAAGAAATGTACAAAAGTCCTTCAAAGTATGATGTTACAATTTTGTCTCCATGTAATCTAATAATATAATTTTCTTTTATAAAAAAAAGCGTATATATCATATAAAAAAGCCGTCACTATAATTATTTATAAAAAAAATTATTTATGTTAATTACAATTTAGAAATGCCAAATTGAGCTCTAAAAATGTAAAGAAACAACAAAATCTTTATTTCCAAGCAAATCTTACTTTATATTTATCCGACAAGGCTATTAATTGAATTACTTCTTCGAAATGCTGACGAGTGCTGAAAATGCAATTATTATTTAAAAAATCGATATAAAATGACAAAGTAAATTCACGATTTATAAGATCCATTAAAAAAAAAATACAACTCTTCACATATTTCAAGCGAATCTTATCGAATTGATCTCTTTGTTACGCGTCGAGTCCCTCGATTAAAAACATATATAGCGCGTACAAGCTCCGCAAAAGAAAGAGAAATATGGGGGTTTCGGCAGTAAAGTAAATAAAAGGGAAAGTAAAGGACCGGTCGGCGAGACGAGATTGAGGACATATATCAACATGCCCCCCGTTTCGTTCTCGCTGGACCATCCATGGGATTTACTGATGGCGACTCTCACTGGTTTTCTTTTGCGCGCGCGCGCGCGCGCGTGGTGCAAGAATGCGGCGCATCTTTCCCGTTTCTCCTCACTTCTCGCTCGGACGAGATATATACGGGAGAAAGGGAGCTGCGCTCTCGGTGTGGCGGTACCGTAACTGCACCTTTCTCTCATCTCGCGCGGCGCGAGTGCCGTCCAAGTAGCGTTATTTTCAGCCTCCGCGCCGATCTCCCTCGCGACGGGAGATGCCGCGGATTCTTCTTCCACGGGGTGTGTCCATCCCGTATTGATGCCGGCACTCTTTTCGAGAATCGGCTACTTCTCTCGCCGATAATAATGGAGCATTTATTTAGCGGGGTTTTTTTTTTTTTTTTTTTTTTTGAGAGCCTTATCTCGAGGAAACGGAACGTTATCTACTACGGTCTTCGTTTTGGACTCTTCATCCGCAAGAAAATTTATCGGCGGATTAATTTCCCTCGTATTTCTCTCAATAATGAGTACTTCTAGTCTCGTACGCGATAATTCTTCGTAAAACACCGTAGTCAGCAGTCGCATTTTTGAATGTAATTTTAATAATGTAAATTTACTTACGTAAAGTGGAACGAATGCAGATTTCGCCGGCGAGACTTTTTTTTTTTATTTCGCTCGCGAAAAAGTGTGCCGACATTGTTGTCACTTGATAGTCGATACTCGTTCGTCATTGATTTTTGCCGCTATACTTCGCGCCTTTCTTCCTCTACAAAATCCTCTTCTAGGTCACCGCGATTTGCTCCATTTGGAAATCCACAGCGCTTGGATGCGATCGAGAGTCTCGTTTTGTCTTGTCGAGTCGATGGGTATCGATGCGGAGAGATACCTTAACGGAAGAGACGAACGAGTAAGTTCAACGACGGGATAAGAAAGGAACATGACGAGACATCTTAAAATCGATGTCAAATATAATAATCAAGGCTGCTTGAGAAAATAAAAATTCGACTTTTTTCGCGCGTTATTTTTTTTATGTTAATATTCTTATAAAGATAATAATTTCGAAAATGAGCGGAAATGAGCGGGACAAAAATGATTACATTAATATCGGGTGATAATCTCGATAATATTTCGTTTTCCCTGCGTAAATCTCGTCGACGTCCGCATTTAAAGAGCCCCGAAGAGTGAAAGGGAAGTAACGATTTATATATAAAACGTATTTAATAGGCTCTTGCTAATTTCTAACTCGATATGGCACGTTTTATTGTCGATTTCTAATCTCTCATAAGCAGCCTTCTGCTTAATTTTAACTTCCTCGTTGCGCTACAATTTTTGCAAATATATACAGATATAGGCATGTACGATATTTTTAAATACCGTGTATTTTTATAAAACTTATTTTTGAAATAATTGTCCGAGCGAGCTCTCGATAAATTTATTCAATTTGACATTTATACATAAATGAGAAAATCTAAAAACAATAATTGATGCTAAGTTATATAAATTGCGACGAATGAAATATTTGATTGAATTATTCTCTTTCATCCAATCCTTTCATAAAATTGATTATACATATTCTGCAAAACTACTCGTCTGTATGATTAACGTTTCCAGGGGATTCTGCGAGGAATGCAGTTCCGCAATTTCTCAATGTAGCTTTCGCGGCGAAATTAGTAACCCGAGTAACCGCAAATTTTCTGAAACGAAACCCCTTTAGAACCGATTGATTTTTTTCAGGCTGTCGATTACACGGAGCTTCGTGATTTGCCGGAGAGGCGAACAGCGCGGCTTCACGTGACGGGGCTTCGCGTGGAAGCGACGAGTTCCGGGGATCGTCATCCTGACGTCGGTTCGGGCGGATCAGCTGATAAGAGAGGCTCGAATGGCGTTTCTTCCACGCCGGAGGCCATCTACGCGACGCCGCTCGCCGAGACGATCGACGAGTATCCGTTTCAAGAGCGGAGTCGCGAGTCCGGATACACCGTTCCCGAAGAAGAGATCCTCCTCGTCGAGAATGCCGGCACTTTCGGACAGAGGGTACGGCAGGATCATCCGAGCGGTAGGATAGTCGGCGACGGCCGGAAGGACGACGGGTACGCGAGTTTCCGGAAGTCCTTCAGCAGCACCGCGTCGCCGCTCCAAGACGAGGGCGGTCGATCCTACGTCACGGTCACGTCGGAACCTTACGTGTTCGCGTTGAAGATAAGGAGCGATACGGCAGACGCGATTCCGCCGTCTTCCAACGACTCCGAGGTGCTTGAATCCAAAGCGTCCGAGGAGAAGAAATCGGAGGAAATTTTCAATTCCGTCGAAAGCGCGACGGAAGAATCCTCGGCGCCGACCGAAACCGATGTCGCCTCTTCGATCCTAGGCGAGAATGACGTCATACCGGAGGATCCTCATCAGATACCACGAGCGAGATCGTCCCGAGCGTACAACAACGGTACCGCGGATGGAGTCACGGAGGATCCCGTTGAAAAGAGAATCGTGCGAGTGTCGTCGTCGACGTCCGTGGAAATCAGTCCTTCGTTGGAACCGGTGAAATTCTCAGGTCCCATCGTAGTAGCTGATCTGGCTGGCAGAGAGACTCCGGAGACGATGGTTGATTATCCCGAGGACGGCGACGCCGCGTCTTCCGGAGCGACGTCCTTCAGGTCGGTCGAGAACGGCGAAATTACGCCAGGAAGCTACGCCGAGGATTCCAGATCGATTCCATCGTCGATCCTTTCCAAGGACAGCGGCGTAGCGACGTCCTCGATCATGCTGAACCCGCTGCAGGTCGGCATCGCCCTGGTGAACGCCGACGAGATTGGTTCGACGGACGACAGCGAGCAATCCGCCGCGACGGACACCAAGGATTATGTCCAGGAGTATCTTCAGGACGATCTGCAGCGTTTGTCGACGGTTGATAAGAAATTCGTCGAGAGCGACGTCGAGAATCGATCGCGCGTCGATTATAAGGATGAGGGTCTTCAAGAGAGAGAAGGAGAGAAGTCGTCGATCGAGGCCGTCGCGCAAAAGGTGCCCGACAATTCCGTCGAGATTCAAAAGTCCGTCGAAATTTATCACACCGCACCGGTGCACGAGATCCATTATCCTCCGGTATACATCCAGCAGACCTCCAACCTCGGCGTCATCGAGACGAACAATATCGGGAGATCGAATCAGCTGTACGGTCAGGATGAGCAATCAGAGTCACGGTCGAATTACGATGTCTATCGAGGTAATGTAAAATTAATGTAATATCGATCTCTCTCCTTATCGCGATTGATTTCTTATCCCATTTAACCCCTTAACAGGTGATTTTTTTGCAACAAAATTGCAAAAAAATCATTTTTTATTCATTAAAATTAATAATTTGATATAATCATGCATAATAACTTTACTTTTAGAAACAAAAAAGCACAAATATTAGGTCAATATTTCAATTCTGAAAACCTATATACGTCCAAGGTCAACATGATATAATATTCTTAAATGTTATAATAATAAACAAAAAAATGAAAAATTTTTAATATTAAAAAAATTATATTAAAATCGATAATTTGTAAAAGGTACACACAGGAAAGTAGTTGATATTAGAAAATATTCAAAGTCGCAACAAACAAAAATTCAGATTTTAACTATAGCGTTTAAAATTGTAATAAATATAGTAAAAGTTAACGTCACAAATAACGCGTGTACCTTTCATTTTTATTCATTAATTTTAATCTCTTCGTCATCGTATCCAGCTATCGCGCTATATACGGTTCACGTAAAAGTTAAAGAACCGTACGAAGAAATATTAACTCTTTCGTTAATTAATAATTCGCGGAGGAGAGCCGACGATGAGTATTACGCAAGCTCTTCAGCTTAGTTAACACGCAACGTCGAATTAATAACGCTCGCCTGTAAGCAAGTATAATGCGCGTAATAATAATACGCGCGCATTTTACGGATCGGAGCGCGCGACGCGATCGCAAATTGCCAGGTTTCACCCGCATGAGAGGAATGCGGCAGACACAACGCGTTGATATATCGGACACTTCCGTTCCAGGTAACGAGCAGAGCGTCGTTAAGGCACACGCGCCCGAGCAGAAGCTCACCCGATACAACGCTCTCGAGGACGACGCTCTCCATAAACCGATGACCTCTGCTCTGATCGCCGAATACGCATCGTCGAGCGACGTCCGCGAGCAAGCGCCCGTCGAGTCGCAGCCGTACAAGTACAACGACGTGCGGCCGTTTCTTCTGGTACCGAATCAGTTCGACGACACGTTGTACGATCAGTCCGACGTGCGACACAGCTTTAAGGATAACGCGCCGGCGCACGCCGCCAAGATCCTCACCTACGGAGGTATCGCGAGACAGGAATCGGCGAGCGAGACGTATCGGTCATCCGAGCAGCAGCAGCAGCAGCAGCAGCCGATAAACGATCATCAGTTCCGCGCGCCGGAGATGAGACGACCGGAAGCGACGCAGCTCCTCCTCAAGATCATTCCCGAAGGCTCGTCCGCGAACGACGGCTTCGTGGTCCCGATCCCGCGACCTTATCCGACGATCGAGAAGATCGTCGAGAAAACGGTCCACGTGCCGCACCCGATCGAGATCGAGAAGGTGATCGAGAGGAAAGTGCCGTTCCCGGTGGAGCGGGTGGTCGAGAAACGGGTGCAGGTGCCGGTGCAGGTGCCGCAGCTGTATCCGGTGCACGTGCAAGCGCCGATGGTCGAGAAGCAGATGATACGGGTGCCGAATGTCTATCCGATCCACGTGATCGAGAGGCGAGTGCCGTACGCGGTCCAGCGGCTGCTGGTGCAGCCCGCTCCGTATCCGTCGCAGTTGCAGTCAGCTGACAAGTCGGTGACAGCCGGTTTGACAGCCGGTTTGACAGCCGCGCGACTCGCCGCGGGGGTTTCCTTTCGGCCGTATCGCGCGGACGCGGAGAGACCGGCCGTTGACAGCGGCGGCTCGAGTAAGCTCAACGATATTCCGAGCAAGTATCAATACAAAACTCGTGGACGCGAGCCTACCCTGGATAAGCCGGCGAATCTTCGCGATTCCGCGGCGTTCGAGCCGCATAACGAGGCGAACGCGTCGCGGTTCTACGGCTCCATCCCTCCTTACGGCAGACCGTTGATGTACGATTACAACATCGACGTCGGCAAGGGCTACGTGCCCTTCACCGATGTCAAACT
The DNA here is from genome assembly GCA_949152495.1 of Lasius fuliginosus. Taxonomy (NCBI): domain Eukaryota; kingdom Metazoa; phylum Arthropoda; class Insecta; order Hymenoptera; family Formicidae; genus Lasius; species Lasius fuliginosus. The sequence continues at coordinate 2,548,659 of OX424453.1, read as the reverse complement.
GATGATACTGCCGAGGAAGTACAGCAGCCACGTGGTGCTGCGACCGCAGCAGGCGGTACCCGTTAGACAGCAGATCTCGCAGAGCAAGTCGTCGCCGTCGGCGACCACCGCCACCCTGAGAAGATCCAGGCACCCGGAAACGCAATATCCCGGAAGTTTCAGACAGTCCAAGCTGGAGTACGGCTTCAAGCCGCCTATGGTACCGTCCGTACAGTACGACGAGTTGACCGCCACTCAAGTGGAGAATTAACGCGGTCGTTTAACGATAGCATGATTTAAATAGTAGACGCGTAACGAGGCGTCTGTGAAGGACGTCGTTAGATATCCGAAGGAAGGAGAGATATTTTATACGTCTTGCGTTATTCGGATTTATATAAGAAAAAAAAGAAATGAAAATTAACGAATCGACAGAGAAGGATTAATTCACAATTTTTCCTTCGTAGCGAAAAAGACTCACTTTGTAACGCAAATTTTATCATTTTATTCTTTGTTTATTTATTATTGGAAATTCGCGCTTTTTCTAATTCATCTTGATTTTAATAGTGATCTAAAGTGTTTTTTTTTTTACAGTTTACGTTAGTTGCTATATATATATGCTTTGTTATATATTTTATAATAAAACGTTATTTTGTATATCTTATATTGAATTAGCGTGAAATGAAAATTTCTGAAATTGTTGTTGAAAAATATTGTTGAATAATATAATGAGAAGATAAGACGATATATAGTTCGCGCAAGTAACATTTACATGAATTTTTTTACTATAATATTGTTGTATAAATAATAAATATTTAGATTTAATACATATTAGGAATTTAATTACATATTAATGGCTCGTCTTGCTAGAAAAAATTCTCGTAATGATATCAGAAGCAATACGAGCTTGTTGAGGCATCGATCTACGCGCTTTAAAGTCAAAGCACACTTATTGTAACGTTCAAGTTGCTGTGTGTATGTCGATCCTCTTTAGTCAAGGGTTAGCGACTAACTAAATAACACTCTGCGAGTCTTCTTACGTCCTTACAATCCGTCCCCACTCAAGCGATCGACGACCTCGAATTAATCCGTCGTAAAAACAAGTAATGTTTATACTTTTGCGCTCGAGATCATGTTTTGATTTTGTTATGTGTGGTATGTAATATTAATATAATATTCAAAAGATTCTTTATCCGGGACGAATTTCTTGCTAATCGAAAAAGAAATAAAAAATTTTAGGCATACTATTAGCGTCTCGTTTCGGAGATGCTTCGCATAAAATAACAAGAAAAAGATTCAATTATGGAAATCGTCGAATAATATTAAGAATATAAAATTTTTAGAAAGAAGAAATATAAGATTTTTATTTTTCACCGTAACAAAATATGAGCTTATAAACGAATCACAGAGACAAACATAAATATCATCTATTTACAATGACGGATTGATTCGAGATTTCGCTCATCACGTACGATCACTATGAGAAAACCCGGAGTTTTATTCAGTTAATTAGCAATTATTGGCTGTGGAAGATCTAACATAAGTAAAGGTCGAAATTAATAGTTTCGCTACGGGAAACAACTCGATGTATTTTATATCACAAGTGCTAATTGACATCATTATTTGGACGGTTATCGATTCAATATTATTGCTGCTAATACAAATTATGAAGATAGAATATTTAAATATGCATATATAAGTTTTGTACAATATATTTTCTATTTTCATATATTCTTCTCGCTGTGTCATTTATTCCACATTTCTCACTATTATCCCTCACTCCTTTATATGTATCATAAACGTACATATAAAAATATTCCCGTAACAATAGAGATATCATGTTATTAATTGTATATATATATATATATATTGGAGACGAAAATTCGTTACTGACCGATCGATCGCTTAAGTATACGAACAATAAAATATCAGTTCGTAGATCCTGCACAGCTCTGTGATCAAGAGCTGTTGTCCCGAAAATGGAGAACCTGAGTCCTACGAACTAACATTTTTTTTGTTCGTATACTTAAGCAGTTTTTTGGTCGGTCTATCAGCAACGAAATTTTGTCTTCAAATATATATATATATATATATATATATATATATATATATGTATGTCTCGATAACATATTATTCAAGTAAATAAACCAGAAGAAGCGCGCGCCATTTCTGTTAAGATAATCATGTAGTGTTATATATTATATTTAACGAGAAGAAGTGTAATAGCACTCTATATATTCACTTTTATAATAGTAAATTTTATATTAAATAAATGTAGTATTAAATTAATATAATTTTGAATAAATAAGTAAATAAGTAAATGAATTAATGAATTACTGAATTAATAGTATTTACATGTAATCATAAAAATGTAAACCTGTTTCTCTTTTTATATAACGATTTACGGCATCAATCTTAAATTTCGACCATTACCGTGCATTCCGTCCGTTATTTGTGCTATTTCTTTACAAATCTTCAAGTTATTATTAGTAGATATTATGCCTGCAGTAGATACACAAATATTACAACGATATTACAAGACTTGGAGAACTGAATTATCGACTTAGGCAGAGTGTTATAGATAGGAAGTAGACTGAAACTTGTCTTAAATATCGACTATAACTGTGCGCTAACAAAGAGTATAGACTATAGAAATATAAATTTTATTTGTCGTCTCTTGATATAGTTTGTTCCGTCGATCGATAAAATATAAAAAAATGGTATGTGTGCAAATAAAATTTATTACTTGAAATATTTCTTGCAATACTTTTTGCGAGAACGAAGCAAGCACACGAGAGCTTACAACGCTTACAACAACACACAGCGGGAGCACATTTTTCCCTTCCCACATTGCCCAATTTGCTTCGTTTTCAGCTTGGCCGACTGCATTTTCTATTTGCGATAAAATTTGCCAACACTTTATGTATCTTTCAGAGCATCGTTGCGTATCGCTAAACGAACCGCGACGCGATTTTCCGTAATACCGGGTGTGCATGCATTCGCGAATTACAGCCTGCTGTAATTCGACCCGCTTAAAAACATTTGGCGTGACGATTATTTAATAACTTGTACATTTAACGTCAACGAGCCGTATAAAAAATCTCTCACCTTCACGCGTTCCGCTCGCGCATTCCGGCGTTTCTGTGTGTATCGTGCAAATAAGCTATCTATATATGTATATATATGTATAAAGAAGCTTACATACATCAAAATAAATATAAAATGGATTTTCTGCTCGTCGAACAGATGCGTCTTATTCTCTATAAAATGTAAATCGTATTGTCAACTGTATTATCCGGCTGAATAATTTATATAACGGATGATTCGTGTGATACTTTATTGATTCATCGCAATCGGATCCCAAGTCGAAATTTTATTCCTATTTTTAACTTTAATTTTCTCACAATTCAAGAGGATTTAAATTCCCCTATTCTTACCTGCCTCAAATAGGAAATAAACAAACAGTTTTACACTTACAATTAGAGGAGGTTTCGATAAAACTAGTAGGTTGAATAGTTTCAAAAGAGGATGATTCGCTTAAAGTATTAAAGTGGACGTTTGATTGAAAATTGAGATCGAAAGTGGATGAAAATTTTCGACTCGGGATGCTCGGAATTCCGAATAATTTCGAAACTAATCGGCGTATCTCGAACGAGAGAGATCGAGAGGAAATTTTCGCGTGGGAAAATCTCGGGAGAAGCGAAACAATCTTGTCGGATGTGCATCATTTTAACAGAATACGTGTTTCTGCCATATTATTGAGGAATTAGCTGTATCATTCTAGCTGCGAAGGAAAAATTATTGCAAGCACGCCGAAGGAGAGATCCGTGCTAGGAGTAAAATCGCATCTTCCGGGAAAGAGTGCGGTCATCAAAAACCTCTATAGAAAAACCTCTCTTTTTTTTGACCACCTCCCCAATTTAAATGATGGCTTAAATGAAAGTTTGTGACAAATAAATTAACCCTTAGAATGTTGAGGGGAGCAAAGAAATAAGCGATCAAAAAAAAAATTCGTTAGCAACAGATGACGACACTTAAAATTACAACAAATCGCGAGCAGATCTTTAGCTTGTAAATATTATTGACCATAAAAAGCATTTGCTTGAACAAGCGCATTTTAGTGAAAAATTCGAACGTTATTTTTATTCGATTTTAGGGTTAATCCACTAGTCAGAAACTTTCATTTAAGCCATCATTCAACTAAATTGGAAGTGGTGTAAAAAAAGGGGAGGAATTTGGCCGCCCTTTTTCAAAGGATATCATCCCTTCGAGTCCTACGATCAGAAGGGGGGCAAGGGGGGCTACTTATCCGCGCTTTTTTTCCTCGCAAAATGCATAAATCGGCAATCATCATCCGAGATTATGCGCACGGAGGTGGATCCCCGATGGTGGACGCTGATGAGGGAGAGATTGCGTGACCGAAATCGCGAACACGCGGCGCGCTGCGCGTGTTGCAAAACAAATTATTCGCCGTTAGGTAATCATAGGTAAGAAGAGCAAATAGCGTCAAATTTAAATCAGATTGTATCACCGCGCGGCATTCCTGAACGGTGGCTCTCCAGGTGGAAAGCAAGCAACGCGTGAAACGCATCACTTAGAAAAGCCGAGTTTAAGTGCCTTAACACGAACGGGTGTCCCGGGTCCGTTGCAACGACCGTTCCTCGGAGATGATTGTCGTGTTGCATACGAGACATATCTCGCCCTAACGTAGTAGGTAATAATATTGATATTATCAAAAATATCATATAATAAAGAAATAACATATTATATATTAATAATTTAATATATATATTATTTATAATTTAATATATATATTATTTTCAAAACGATATATTATAGAGTGTGTGTGCGTTGATAAAAATAATAATTTAATAGTGATTTATACACGCATTTACGCAACTAATTTCACTAATTCTCTGCAAAATTAAAAAAAAAAACGAACGCTAATTTAATGAGCATTTTGATTGATGGAGGGTTAAATGCTTTAAATTTACTCGAGGGTCGCGTGATGTACACGACGCCTCTGCTATCTATAAGTGCATTTATGGAGTCGACTGATGTATTAAAGGCGATTCACGTTATATATTAATGTGCCGTCGACCCGCCAACAGATTGCGGGATAATTCGCGAATACGAGCTGTTGTTTCGCGAAGTCGAACGTCATTAAAAACAAATAAACCTCCGCGGGATTGTAAAGAACGACGTATGTACACGATCCGACTGGGTGGTCCCGTTACTTTTGTCATCTTCCATTAAATCCCAACGATAATGTGTTCCTCGACCAACGATACAATTCGAATGAAAAAAAAAAACGGACTTGACAATAATTCAGACAAAAATCCATATCCGTCTTTTAAACAATCCTTCTACGTGTAAAAACCACTTTCTAAAGAAAGTTATTCTTGTTGTTCAATTAATTTTGCGTTAAATTTTATTTTCTCATTCAGATATTATTTAATCATTTAATTATTTAAAAGTTGCGAGAAGATAGACGCGCGAATTTGAATTATCGCGGAGGAAAGATTTGCATTTTCGATTTAAATATATCGGTCCGTTCACCGAATACCATCCTAGTCTATCTCGCGCGCAAATCTCTCCCGTACATTTCTGTAACGCTGTTACAGAACGCGAAGATGAAGTATGCCCATAATTGGATCCCGCCATAAGCGAAAGGGTTAACCCGTTAAGCCGTTCGGATCTTACGCGGTCTAACTACTTGACGTAACGAGCTACGTACGTATTGCGGCATTAGCATATCGTTACGGTCGTTGCACGTCGGTGCACGTCGTATTAATATTACAGGGAGGATGATGACACGCCGCGCCGGTGTCTTGCGTAGAGCGTGGAGATCTTTCAAGGACACCTTTCAGGGATCGGCGTGCGTACATATTCGCGAAAAGAAAGAAAGAAAGAAAGAAAGAAAGAAAGAAAGAAAGAAAAAAAAAAAAAGAAACGAGAGGTGAGAGCGCGTCGTCGTTAGCGATGCTCCAGATGAGCGTGGGCCCTTCTTCCAAGCGCGCGCGCATCAACGCTTTGACAACGCGTTACAAAGGAGATCGAAAGGCAGGATTTACGGAGCGAACGCGCGCGGGCATCTCCTGCATAATTAAGGCTCCCCTCCCCCTATCCCCCCCCCCCCGATTTTGCGCAACCGTCGAAACAGGAGCGATGTCACTCGCTCGTTACTCGTAGCTCCTCGTCGTAATTCCGATTCCAAGGGCGTTTTCTTTCTCGCGACGTCGAGATCTCGTCAGAAAATCTTTACGATATCAGTTGAATCGATTTATTTGACAAGTTCAGTTCAGATATAGAAATCCTTAGGCAATTTGCATAAAAAAACGCACGCTTCTAAATTAAACAGTTTACGATTTTGTCTGTAACTCTATTAGTATACTTAGGATTTAATTTAACATTTAATGATTATTTAATTAATTATAATTTGTATCATATTAATTATATTCTTATAATAATTTATATTATATTTTTCTAATTAATATAATAATTTATATTATATTAATTAATTATAAATTCAATTTCTTTTTATTTAATATTTAATTTGATATGGCACTTAAATCCTTCTCGCATAACATTTTAATGATAATTGGTGTACTATACTGTTCAACATGTCGATGCAAACCACCCTTTTTCATCGCGTTCCGTCCTCTCGCGGTCCTCTTTCGATAGCCAAAAGGGAATGAGACGAGCATGCGATCGCTCGTCTCCGTTCCCGTGGACCGTGTCGATCGCGTCCGCCGGTCCTGCGGCTTAATTAAGTCTCAATTGCCTAATTAGTTCGCTCGAAGAAGGCGAGCAGCGCCGCGGGCTGCCTTCATCCCACGCGATGAAGTAATCAGCTTTCTCCGCGGCTCGCGCTCGTCTCGGACCTCCGCTCGTCTCGTCTATCCTCTCTCGCGCGTCCTCTCTCGCCCGCTTCTTCTTCTTCACGCGTTCTCGGCATTCTCCCCGAAATCGCGGCAAGAACCGCTCGAGAACAATGGGAAATTTAGCCGCCGGGGGCTTTCCACACGCGCGGCCTCCCTATGTGAACTGGAGTACGCGCGGTCGCTGTCTCTTATACTGCCTACGCCGCTCGAGCGAATCCCTCGACAAGCTCCCCCGACGAGACCGACGACGACGGTGGCGGTGGTGGCGGCGACAGGAAACGGATCCTCTCCGCGTGGAAACGGAGAGTCGAGAATATTAAGAGAGAGAGAGAGAGAGAGAGAGAGAGAGAGAGAGAGAAAGAGAGAGAGAGCTCTCTCTATATAAGCACCGGGATGCCCGCCGAAACGTCACCATATTTCAGCATTCAGTCTTCGGTGCTCTTCTTCCTCTCTACTACTCCGACGCGTCGTCTCGCACCGCCGCCATCACTCAACCCCCCGCGATCACTGTTCCCCGAGTATGGATTTGATAGTGCGACAGGTAATGCGCCGTGTGACGAGAGGATAGCGAATGACAGTGTCGTGGTTTTTTTTTTTTTTTTTTTTTTTTACGATAGATCGATCGACCGTTCGAACGATCAGTTGAACTTTTTTCACTCCCTCGCCCTTTCTCTTTTTTGTTTGTCGGCCGCCGTGCTACTCGCGGGTGTGCTTCCGGGATTTATCAGAAATATGTGCTAACAAAACGAAACATGACGGGGAAAAAAAAAAAACGCTTGAGCTGTTAATCCGGGATTTTGGCGCCGGGTATCTCTATTGGATTTTTCGTTTCGTAAAACTGAGAGGCTTGTAATGCTAGCAAGTGACAGAAATTTCTAATTCAACAACTAACAACACGTTTATTAGTGACGGATCAAAATTTTAAGATCTTAATCTGAAATCTGAGAGAGAATGGGGAACAATTCGTATCGTGAGAAAACTGGGACAAGGTAAATGTTTTATCATCTCACTTGTGCATGAGAATTTTGCTAGAATACGAACCAGAAGAAAGGATGTATATCTGTAACAATATACAAATTCCCGAAATCTTTTTAAATTTATATTGTGACTTTTTTCATACTTTATTTATTTAGCTGCTATTTAAATTACGTGGATATAATATATATGTATACATCTTTCACACTCGATCTAGTATTGCAAGTCTTCTAGATTTATGAAATGAGGTCTGGGGTTGTTTTTTAGAGTGTATTGGTGTAAGAATATTATGTAAAGAATATATATCGAGCAACTAATCATATGAATTTCAGATGTACATTTTTCCGGAAATATATATATATAATATATATAATAAATTTATATATATAATATATATATATATATATATATATATATATATAATAAATTTAGAGTTTGCGTTTAATGTTACGTGTGTACATTTTATTCCATTCCATTCAATTCTCTCTTTTTCTTTGCTTTGAAAAAGATTAATATTGATATCGTTTTCAATTCTTGTGTTTTCAGAATTAAAAAAGCGGTATCAATATTTTTTATAGATATATATAATATATATCTATTTATAAATATTAACATTTTGTTAATTTACAAAATGTTGGATTGTTTTTTATGCGATCAAGATAAGACAAAAATCGAAAAATTAAGCAAAATAAAGCAATAAAATTTAAAATATTTTTAATTTATTATATATATATATATATATATATATATATACTTTTTTGTGTTCCGTAATTATTATCAAGTAAATTTGCATTACTAATTGCTGTATATAAAATTTCACATGTTAATCATATATGTTTGTTGCATTGAATTTTAATCGCACATGTTTAAAATTATAGCAGAGGAGAAGGAGGAGGGCAAAAGCTTTTAGTCTATCTGCAAGCTTAAGCTCTATAGAATCGTAAAACAATAATCAAAATCGGACTGATACGAAGAAGCGATAATAATACTGAAGTAAGATAGAGATTATATAAATTACATCTTTAATATACAACTACTCTTACTAACAAATGCTAACATGCTTACTAACACACTAACATTGTCATTACCAAGACCGGTATTTAATCTACATATCGTACAAGATACGCGTTGAGATACATTATGTATGTACATTATGCTAATGTACACAATTATTACATTTCCTATATTCATTAGAGTAGAGAAATGTGATTAATTAATTGGTACGAAGCATGGAAGAAGTTGCTATTAATTCGGATTCCTTTTCATTAATAATATTTTGAAAAATAATGGTTTGTTGAATATACAATTACTCTAAAGATTTATCGAATTTCTCTTTCGCTCACAAATTTTGTAAATATACATATATATATATATATATATATCATATATATTTCATATTACTTTTTTATATGCACTTTAATATTATATATATATAATATAATATAATACACATATATAAATCAAATATATATTATATATAATATGTATAAATAGATATACAAAAGTCATTTAACGTGTATAATCAAAATTTAAATGTACATTAAATGTATGTTCAACATGTAAAATTTTATATACAACAATTAATGCACTTGATGCAAATTTTGCTTGAGATTTTTAACAATTACAGAACATATAAATATCGAAAATATACACCTCTTTCATAAATATCGGCTTAATACGAATGTCGCAACATTGTATAAAATCGATTTACGTCCGCACGAGAGTTTATCCTCGCTCATATCTCCAGACGCGTGTTAGAGCGTGTTAATGCAGCTGCTTAATTATCTGAAAAATCGTATGCGTTTTCCCGGAGAAAAGTCACGGATTACGCGCCTGAAGAGCTCGCTGATTCTTTTACAGTTATGTTTAGTCTTGCGTCAGTTTTTAAAGTGCCGGTGATGTAATATCGTGCACCTTCTCACGATACACGACGTAGAAACACGGCGAGGGAAGAAAAGATAGAGGCGCGTGACTCAAATTTCCCGCCTACGCAACGTGCACGTCGCTGATCATCTGACGTTCTCATCTGACGCATGAAAAGCATCCCACGGAAAGCCATCGAAAATATTTTAGGGACTAATTACCGGAATAATCAGCTCTTGCACTGTGTCTCGCGAGAGAGCTCGCTTATTATTTCGCTATATATTTAACGAATGACGCTTATAGTATACGCGTAGCACATTTAGCACGTCTGCTTGTTACGATAAATTCCCCGTTTTGTTCTCACACTCGGTCTTACTCTCAATTACTCACACTTATGTTAGCTAATCTTGAAAAAAGATATTTCTTAAGTCACCGAGAAACTTTTTGCGAACCTTTTACTGGCCAGTAGCAACCTTTTGACCACGTTTGTAACAAATATATAATTTTGAAAACATAAAGTCAATAGATATTTACTTTTTATCGTAAAATTAAATAATTATTAATCTAGAGGCAGAATAAAATATTTATCTCTCTTTAGACAGAATTATATTAATTATCCGTCTTTCCTTATAACATTTTAATTATTTATGTTTCTAAGTAATACGAACTTAGATATATGTATTGACGTTCTTATAATATGTGCACTTATTAATCTAATGAATACATTTTAAAAGGTACTGCTCGCCCTGATGGCGAGCATCAGCATCGTGCAGTGCGAGCCACCCCTCAGCAATCAGTACGGCGTCCCCGGAAATTACGCAGGTGGAAGTCATCATGGGGCACAAGGTGGTGGGAACGGATTTGGGGGCCATTATGATGGGCATGATAATCAAGATTATATAGATAATGAGGTATTTGTAATATATATATATATATCTGAGACTCTGAGCAACCTTCAGCGAAGTCGCACGCATGATTGAGAAGACAATGTATCCCATTCATCCCAGTAACTCTCTTTGCTATAACTTCATTATAACACACATTGCAATCTTCCACTTACTCGGACCTTCCTCGAAGTAAGAATGGATATTTTCTTGCTGATACAATTAACGCCACATTTATTTACGATTTTATTATTTGAGGTAAATTAATTGTCTAATCGTTCGTAATTGTGATTCTGTCGAAATCATTTCGAATTCAGTCCATTCTTAGTTTATTTCGGCACCGATATAGATGTATCCGGTAAAATGTCAAGGGAGTAATTTTTTAAACAGGTGCAAAAGAGTTGCACACGTCCGATTAAAAATTCGTGCCATATAATCCGACATAACGTGAGATCGAATCCCGGTTTACCATCTTCGATCTTTCGTTCGACGATTGCTAAACACTTCAATAGCGCTGGTGCAGCGCGTTTTTTGCGCAATCAAACCTCAAATTGCACGATCGTAATTAAGCTAGATGCTTGTTGCGTAATTAAAACGAGGTGCGTTTTTCGCATTGATAAATCGTTCGTAAAATGATGCAAAGTTATTAGTATATCGATCATCGTCACGACGGAGGAGGAGGAGGAAATCTATTCTCGTTAGAAAATCCCTCGTAGAAAAATATTATCCGTAAAGTGACTTTCGAGTTCTCAATTTCGCGAAATTTAATGATGACTCGCGTGATAGCCGATGATATTCCGCTGTCGATGATTTTGACGATTGCGCGACGCGAAGCATTAACGTATGTATGTTACGTCATCGGAAGAGACAGACAGCTCTTTTGTTCGGGTAATTCAATGTTGCTTTCTAAATCTAGATTCCCGCTCCCCTAATATACGTACGTACGTACATACGTATTTTGCCCATCATTTTGATCGGCTCTTGCGAAAACGCCAGGCACTCCCGAGGTCAGAGTTGAATATCTCGGATCTAGATTCGATTGTGTCTTAGAAGTAACATTGAACTTTTTGGATAAAGAACGGTCTGACCTCATTACGCAAAACTTGGCCCAAAGTAAAGTGCGACCTGAGCTTGAACAGACTCTATTATTATTACCGAGTGTTTGTTTCGAGAGGCTTTTTCCGGGCGATGATAATGAATCTTGAGGTACCATGCGTTTTGTATATGCGTGTGTGTGTATCTCTTATCTCTTGTGATCTTTAATAATTACGATCTATAGAAGTGGTATCATCGTAAGAAATCTACACTACCCACTTACCTCGAGTCGTATTATTGACACCAAGGCTGCATCATCTCTCACACCGATGTTTATCCTTTCCAGTTTCATCACCGGAAGGGAACCTCTCGATGACTGAATCTGAAAAACAAGTATAAATTAGATCAATCGATAATTAAGAATTAATATAACGATGTAGCGTTTGCGTGTAATTGAGAGCTCGCTTGTGTGTCGAAATACTTTAACGTATATGTAAAATGTTCAAGTATCTATCGTTCCATTCTTTCACATTCCATTTCCATCCATTTATTAAAGTAACTCAACTATCGCAACGGAAACTAATGAGTTACATTCACAAAAAAAAAAAAAGTACGCGTCGCGGAGATAAAGGCAGCGAGATGCATTTCGCGGAGAATAATTAACTCCGTAAATTGATTTCTCCTCACGATTCACACATCCAGAGACCAGGAAAAAAAAAGAATTCCCCCCTCTGGTAATCTCTCCGTACAGGAGCAAATCGTCGCTTTTGCGCAAGGCGTCTTGCACAAATCCAATCAACTCGGTTTAAAAATCCGACGATCAAAGGATATGTTCTCTGCTCTCGATTAGTACCTATATATATATATATATATATATATATATATATACCTCGCGCATTGTTTGAACGCGATTACGTGAACCCCGAGGATCGACGCGACGCGTCATCGACAATGAGTCTCTCCCAGAGCGTGTGTTTCGAGAGACGATGCTACAAATTCGAATCCTGTACGAAGAGCGAGAAGAAGAAGCGTGGCGCAAACGCGCCACACGGGGATGACGTAATAATATTAATAGGGTGAACCGCGACCGCGGGCATAATTCACGGTAAATCGTTATTGCTGGTTAGCTAATCGTCCCGAGGAATCTGAACGCTCGCCGAGAGAGAGAGAGAGAGAGAGAGAGAGAGAGAGAGAGAGAGAGAGAGAGAGAGAGAGAGAGAGAGAGAGATGCGCGCACTCGCGCGAATCTGCCCGTTAGCGAACGAGCGAGCGAGTTGCCGCGAAGGTGATGGTAGAGCGACCAGAAGATGATGGTGTGCGGCGTGAGCCAGATTAAATCGCGGCCTCTCTTCTCAAGCATCGTCCGCTCCACTTTACCAGGGGGGGGGGTGACGGGGGGTGGAAGGGGGAGGCTAAGGAAAGAGAGGAGCCACAGCTCGCGTTTCGCCTGACGAGAGGTTGCGTCGCATTATTAATACGTTCATTCGTTACCTTTTCATTTATTACCTTTCCAAGGCGTTTATCTCGCTCTTATCAAGGTGGAAAATGTTCTGTATACATTTTTTTTTTCCTCTACCCCTTCGTCCTCGCCCTTCGTTTTCCACCGTCTTCTACACGCGGGAGAGAGAGAGAGAGAGAGAGATTTTATCCTTCCTCGTTTCTGATCTTGCTTCTTCCTCAGCCCAAGAGCTACGAGTTCGGCTATTCCGTGAAGGACGACGCTACCGGAAACGACTTCGGCAGACGCGAGACGAGCGACGGCGAGACCGTTCGCGGCGAGTACAGAGTACAGTTACCGGACGGCAGGACGCAAATCGTCACCTACACCGCAGACTGGAGGACCGGTTTCCACGCGGACGTGAGGTACGAGGGTACCGCGACCTATCCGGATCAGTACAACACCCAGGGCAACGGGTACAACGCCGGCGCCGGTGCCGGCGCCGGCCAGGGTTTCGGCTACCCGGGGAACCAGATCGGCGGCGGTGGCAGCGGCTACACCGGAAGTACGTAGCGCGCAGAATCTTCTTTTCGTTTCTCAAACACAACTGTATAATATATATATATATATATATATATATATATATATATAAAATTTTATATAAAAAATTATATCAAATATTATACAAAAATTTTATTTAAAAATTATATATATATGTATATATAATTTTTATTCGAGCTGTGTTGGATCCCTTATCTCGACCCCTTTTAAATGTCAACAGGTAGCGGCCAAGGCGGTTACAATTATCAATCAAGCGGTGGACAGTATGCCAATAGCGCCAACAACTACAACTATCAAGCCGGCTTGAATTCTATAGATAGCTATAACAATTTCGGTGCGAGGAATACTTATTCGGGGATACCGTCGCCCACATATGGTCCCGCTTTTCGTTAGAATGTACAAGACAGTATTATCATAGGATTATCGATTTGATCGCTTGAGAGTGTAATCTTTTTTTTTTTTTTAATAAAGACACTTTTTCTTAAAGATTTCTCCACTGTGTATGCGATACATTGGACCTTTAAATTTATAGAAATAGTTAATGTGTTATGTTTAACGAGAAAAGAGAGAGAGAGAAAGAGGAGAGAAAACTGCATTTTTAATTTCTTTCTCGAATCAACTTCTAATATACCTTTCTACTGTTGTTATTAATCTTCGGCGAGTTAATTATCTGCTTACGACGAAAAATCATGGCGACAGATATATTTACGCGATCAAAATAACATTGCAACTATATTAACTAATGATACATTTCCGTCATAATTATATAGTTGATGAGGAAGCATTTTGATTATTCAACCTCGTGCAACTCATGCATTGCGTTCGCCATGTATGTATCGCAGGTAATCTCGCAGGAGAATAAATATATTCAACTCGTGCAATCATATTTGGTCTTTTCGTTTCTCTCGTACAAATAAGATGAAATAAAATTCTTTCGAACAGCAATATACTCGAGGATCTTTATTTCTCTCTCGCGCAGATTGTCCCGTTATGTGAAAGAGACTCATATAATTTTGTCAAATTGAACGATACATTTTCTAAAAAATATAAAATATGATCGTAATAATTATTTAGTAAATTTATGTTAATCAAAATTCACTTTTAGTGTTTCCGTTATTTTTTTTCTTTTTTTGCAGAAGAATACTTTCTAATGTATAACAAGAGTAATCATTTTCGAAGGTAAGACGAAAGGTATATATTATACTTTGCTTTCTTTTTCTTATTATGTCAAGTTCAGCGCTTAGATTACTTGTAAGAACGTCGTCACTGTTTTTCATTATGTCATCAGGAAGTTTACGTACACGTCCGCAGAGATAAACTTTCTCCAACGTATAACATACTAAATTGCACACTCTAAATTTCATTAAGTCGCGAGCACGCGTCATCACACGGGTATAAAAGTACCCGAGTGCCATCATCATGAGGTATATGAATATATCGCCATAGCGCGACATTAAATAACATCGTGGAGATATAAGTTCGCAAAAGTCATAATATTGTATCACAATAACGTTATTAGCTATCATCAAATAGTCTCTTCATTGCGTGTTGCAAACAAATATTATAAACAAACAAATATTATATATATATGAAGCAATGTATAAAATAAAAAATTATAAAATAAGACTGTTGAGAAAAATAAGAGAGATATATAATAAAATATCTATACATATGTATATGTATAGGATGCTTTATATAAAACCAGCAGATGTTCTTTCAATAACAGATTCTCTGGTCAAGTTTTTAAAGTCGATTTTTCCTTAGCGAAAATGTCGAGAGAGACTCATTTTTTTGCAAGTTTTCAATTTTTTCCATCATATATCTTTGCAACTAAGCCTCAAATTAAAATTTTATTATAGTAAATTCCATCTGAGAAATTAACTAAAGAATGTAGTTTTGTAAATCTTTTGACTCCATAAAGTTTAGTTTGAGAAGTCCTTATTTCTCTTTGTTTATAATTATTGATGCCTCGACATTTTCGCTAAAAAAAAATCATCTCTAAATTGGCCAAAAAATCTGCTATTAAAAGAAGATCCGGTGCAATGAGATACTCTGTGTAATAAAAATAAAAACAAAAAAAATGTACAAAAATATCTATATTATTATATTTTTAATAAAACACTTGAGAGAGGAATGGATATGTGACAAATTTGACACTCGATCGCCTACTAAAGATCTTTCGAAACATTTTTTGCAAAGTGGGTTGTCCGTTTGTCAGTGTTGCGGACTCCTTATGCTCTGTAGCATGACCATTTATGTTATTCGGACAAAAGGGTGACATAACGGAAGTAAAGGTGAAGGTGATCACGAGTGTCCTTGCCGCTAGTCCGAGCCCATTTAAAAATGTCGAATATACGAATTGAATCGTGTAGGTGAGATATTCGGGACGATCGCGCACGCGTGAAAGGAGTTCGCAAGAAGAGTTTACGAGTTGTTGGCAAACAAACAAGCCCGGGATGCTCCGACAGTGTGTTCATCAGAGAAAGTGCATTTTCGCCTATGCGAATCGCGAATCGATTAAGAAACTCTTCGTTAAGGGATTTCTGATCTCATGCCCGCACTATTGCTCCAATAATATATTTCTCCGTGCAAAGATTTCTCCTCTTCTAATTGATTCGTAAGTCTCGATTATCGAGAATCGCACATAATAAAGGAAGTAATCCGTCAGTATAGCTTGTTTTTTTTTTTTTAATTTTTTCCACGATCGAATAAAAGAACATAGAATCTTGCAATATTTTGTAACATCTTGTATCTCTCATAAGGTTTGACATATATTTAGGATATTATATGCTAACAAAAATCTAATATGTTTTGTTTGTATATAACACACATGTTCTAGATCTATCGAAAAATATTGTATATATATTTTTAATATACATATACATATATATAATTTAATATATATTTTAATAGATTTTTCATCAAATTTAAAGATTATTGTTTATCGCGATTTTCGAATTTTCAATATTGAGTATATTTTCGTAACTGAGTTTCTCAAGTTAAAATTTCGTTAAAGCAAAATCCATCTCAATTAAATGAAAAAGATTACATTTTATTTATATATATCTTTAAAACTCAATTCGCAAAGAAATCTTTATTTTCAATGTATTTTACTATTCAAGAAGCAATCGATGGCTCGAAACTCTCGATAAGAAAAGATGATCACGAAATCTGTCAGAGAGAATCACTCGATAGAGATCTAGGATACCTTATGTAAACATATCTTTAGAAACGGATGTGAGTCCAGTGGACCCGAAAATAGACATCGAGTCAATTAAACTACTCTCTGACACTTTTACATCAGGTGTCTAGACACCGATTCATCCCTGACTTACTTCGCATATGGAATCTTCTCTTTTCGAGAGAAAGAGAGATGATGTAGCTGGGGGCTAGATCGGATTTTGCGCTCAACAGGCAAGAAGAATAGACGCGGCGCGCGCGCGCACACACACACACACACACACACACACGCACACACGCACACACACATGCATCTGCTGGTGCACGTGTAGCGAAGAGCCTTCCGCATCGCATGAAATATTGCGTAACGCCATTTATCCCCGATTACAGAGCAAACCGCGCATCCAAGCCTTCACTCGCACGAGTTACGGCGGCCACCTACTCTGCGATTCTATCTATCTGTCGATGCTCGACATAAAGCGAGCGTAATAATTAGCGGCAATTATGCTGAGATTAATTAAGCATTCCCCCCTCCCCCCGATCGCGCCATCGCGAATCGCGTTGCATCGCGGCGCGATCGCGCGCGGTTCGATCGAAAAATTGCGAAACTGGTTTCAACTCTTTGCGATTCACAAAGAATCAATCTAAATCTAAATCTCTTCTATAGCTACAAACGTGTGGTTATAGAATCTCTCTGGCGTATAAATAATACATTTATTACGACAGAGAATTATTCGACATATTCCGCGCTAGAGCGGAGAACGCGGAAAATCACGTTTGCGTAAAACACTTGTGTTCTGGACGGTGTTTTTAGATTTTGACGAGATTAAAGAAACTCTTTGCACACCCGAGTGCGCCT
The DNA here is from genome assembly GCA_949152495.1 of Lasius fuliginosus. Lineage (NCBI taxonomy): Eukaryota > Metazoa > Arthropoda > Insecta > Hymenoptera > Formicidae > Lasius > Lasius fuliginosus. The sequence continues at coordinate 2,531,004 of OX424453.1, read as the reverse complement.
GTATATGCGTAAAGTCGTTAACGAAGCAATGCGCACAAGTAGGCTGAGGTAGAAGAGCGTGATGAATGGAAAGATGGCCCACGCATACGCCGGAATCCGACAGTGTTTGCGAAACAGCTGATTAATGTGGTGATCGATGTGTCGGGATTAACCTTACGGCGCGTGCCAAATTCAAGCTTTAATTCTAGCATTATTCCGAAAAAAAATATAAAAAAAAAAACAGATGTTTCTCCCGCGACACAAATATCGGTAATAGAGAAAAAGCGAAACTTAATCCGGATTTTTTTAAAAATATATTGCTACAATGTGTCGATATAACTCTGAAAAGAAGCTTTCGAAAAAAATCAAGTAATTTCCGAATCAGCAAATTTATCTTAATTATATAATCATACAATTAATATTCAACAATTATTAAGTTCGGCTTAAAACGCAATGAGATTCTCTTCTTCTCGTACAATAAATCTTGCGTAACGTGAGAAAAGGGCGAAATAATATTGTAAAAGCGTGAGGTAAAAGGTAACAGCGTGTCTCTTTTGCACGAATACTCGGCCTATCACGCCAATGAGATTCGCAATTTCGACAAAATTACTGCCGGCCGCATGTATGTATATTTGTTTTATGGTAATACAGCCGCGAAACGATCTGCCGCAAAAGTATCACCATCGTAATTACGAGGCCATCGAAAAAGGTGCTCGAAGTTCGCGATGTTGTACACTTTGACGGCGGAGATTGGCCAAACATGTATGCACGTCATGTAAATATATATATATAATATAAATAAATAATGTCGCTAATCAATAAACTATACGTTCTTTTTTGGTAATCTAGTTTAACATCAAGACGATTTGGATTTGTGTGTGTGTGTGATAGCTTGTTAAAAGAAATATATCCCATTTCAAGTACGAAAGCAGATAAGAGTCGACTTTTAAATGATAAAAAATATTGATCTCTCTCTCTCTCTCTCTCTCTCTCTCTCTCTCTCTCTCTCTCTCTCTCTCTCTCTCTCTTATTGATTGGAATATTGTAGAAGTACAGATTGATTAAAAATATTGCTTTAGTCGTTTTAATGTTAATATGTGTCGAGAAAAGTTTATTTTTCGAATAATAAATTAGCTCTTTTCAAGTACTTTGTGTATAAAGTTCTTTATATAAGAGTTCTTTATACAAAAAAATTATATAAAAATTTAAATAAAATGTACAATGGCACAAAATTATTTTGACGATTACTAATATGTAATGTCGATAACAGATATGATAATTGCGGCAACGTGCATTGCATGCAAACGAGTAAGAGTGCACTTTAGAAAATGTGCGTACCGCAAGATTTTTATAAGTACGATGTTAATGATAGTAATAATATTCGTTAATCATCCTCCATTAGGTTCTATACTGCAATGCATATAGGATAGCGTGCTCATTGAAATCATCTTCCTCATATACAGTACATTTTCAAGTGAATGACTGTGTCATTAGAAAAAAAAAACGTAATGATCTTAACTGACCTTAGCGTTCTCTTTTCATAAGTGCTAATATTATTCAAACAAAAGAAGAGAAATTAACAAAAATATACTTGCTTTCGTTAGAAGGACGAAAATAATAATCTCAATTGAGATAAAATCTTGGTAAATAAATATCGATTTTAATTATAGATAATATATCATTTTTTCGATACCGAAGATACATACATATGTATGTTCGCGTTCAAATCTATCGTTTCTTAGATTTTTTGATCAATTTTTAAAGCTGAATGCACTCGTAATAACTCGTAAATATCGTTGCATTTAAAAACGCTATGCGAAATTGACGATGCTACGACGAACTGATGCTTGGCGGAACCGAAGATGTTACGTTGTCGGGCGAGAGAAGTGTGTCTCTGCATTAAAGCAGAGCAAAGACATCGAGAGCAATTAATCGCGAAGGTACACGTAACGCTCTCGATCGCCATTACGCGCGAAATATTGTGCAAACCATATTGCACGATCTATGCGAAAACTCTGGTCTAGAGAGTGAATAATAGTGATCTTATTATTCATAGTTATTTTCAAGGATATTTTATCTTTAACGCACATAAGAATCTAATGGAATAATGAGAGAGAGAGAGAGAGAGAGAGAGAGAGAGAGAGAGAGAGAGAGAGAGGGAGAGAGAGAGACAACTACTAACATATAATATAATATATAAAAATAATATAAAAAATAATATATAAACATATAATATATATTATTTATATAATATATAATATATTTATATATTATATTTTTATATATTTTATATAATATATTTAAATATATAATATAATATATAGGTATTATATATTTTTTATATAATATAAGGTATAATATAAAAAATTAAAAACTTTCATATAGTATAATCGATGGCTTTCGCCGATTATAAAAATCGTAATCATCATCCAGATGAAAGAATCAATGATTGAGAAAGCAGATTGAGGCAGCCTGCGTATATTTTTTTTCGATCAGACAACAACTATATATAATTATCACTGTATCGAACGTATCGATACAGACGATGTTACTTTGATAAAAAGCGACGTATTATTATATTACACCGGAGTGTTTATTGATTTCGCACACGCGTGTGTTTACACGCGAATAGGAAGGCACGCCTGATCATCTCTCGCGTGCGCGCCTTGCGTTATGATCGACGAGCGGAGTCGTTTCGCGATCGTCGAGACGTACATATAGCGCTCACACGTTATGATGTATCTCCCGGAGCAGTTCTCGTAACACAGCGTGGCCAATCGTGGCATACCGGGCGCATATAAGGAAATCGGGCATCTCGAAAAGGAGAATCGAGGCAGACGCGTGTGCGCGCTCCGCGCGTGATATACATCGATTTGTTTGCCGGCAGCAAATAAAATTGCGCGTTGCGCGATACACACGTGTAATATTTATTCCCCGTGACGCCCCGTATCTGTCTACACACGCAACCCCGGGACGGATAATGCACACATTTTTGTCCCTTCTGTATCGGGGCAAACTTTATTCGCCGCCGTGGATGATGGACCGAGACGTGGTTGTTGCACGTTACGGCTGATTTCACAAATGCGGCAGGGTTGCACCACGATTCGACATAACACCGGCAACGCTCGGTGACGACCGATGTGTCTGAAGCGCCAAGAATGAGATAGGTCATCGTAGACCCTGAACCAGGCTCATAAAAGAGGCTGACTGAGTCAATACACCTCGCTGAGAAATGTTTCCCAGCTGTCTCCTTCAGTATAACGATTACTCAACGCGCAAAATGTCGAAATGATATTGAATGATATCGTATAACGATATTGTGTCACGTCGCCGATTGTTATTTCGATGATGAATATCGAAGTTTATTGTCCGTAAAGTATATCGATAATGTATAATTTGGAGAGAATCGAAACACAAAGTGTCTGATCTCAGATCTCGTTCAATTCCCGATATAGTCCTTTTGCAGCGCATTTGCGCATCTTTATACGAGACACCCGCGCAGATGATTACTCACGTCACGTCATCATATTTTCACGATATTTAAATATCTAATTCGTCACGTGTCTATATATAATGCATTTTGAATATCTTCCTCGAGAGAGAGAGCTTCGACGAAATTTGTACGTGTAAAAAAAAAGTATCTTATAATCTTCAAACTTCTTCTTTTGTACTTTTTAAAAACTTAATTTTACGTCATCATACAATATCATTCCTAGATCTTTAAATACTGTGAATTTACTATAATTAAACGATAATAGTTACTAATTTAGAGAAAAAGGCGTTTCCAAAAAAATTCCAAAATTTTGCTAAATTTACGTCGACGATATCACCGACGAAACCTTGATCTGAAAAAGATGTGCATGCGGGGATATCGCAGAACGGTGGTCGCGAAAACGCGTATTGAGACGTCACTCGCGGCTCGGATGACGTCGGATTACTCGTAAATTTGTTAAACGTTTACATAAGACGTCGCCGTCGAGAGATTTATGCGCGTCGCTCCGATATCGTTCGCCGGATCGAGGAGAGCTTAAACGTGCGAGGACGGTTTACCACCGGATGGATCGGATTTATAATCCCACTACTTCATCTCCAACTACTTCGCGCGCGCGCACATCTCATCTCGCACTCCGTCCGAGAGATTTACCGGCCCAAGCCTATTTCTTCACGTCCACCTTTCATTCGTGGCAACGTATAACAACCCGGTAATTGGTTCGATACACTTCGGCCCGGGGATGAGATCAGCCTCCGTGTGCGCGCGCGAGGTGGTTTTTCTTTTTCTTTTTTTTTTTTTCTCTCTTCTCATCCGATCAGACAGTTCGAAAGCGCGACGCGCGCGTATTTCGAAGGCCGTTTCTTCGGGATCGGCCGACGGGGGAAAGTAGGGGGATCCTTGCAGATCCTAGATAGAGATCCCCGGAGCACGTGGACGCGGGGAAATGTGGAACGAGGGGGATCCGGAGTGCGCCGAAAGAGGTGCACCAGGATGAATTTTCCTAGAGCGTCTATGGCGTGTGCAATCGCATTCTTACGCGCGCGCGCAAATTCGCTCGCCGCCACGTGCCTCGTGGATCCTATATATATATATATATTTTTTTTTATTACACGGAGCACGATGTGAAAATAAGTCCGCGTCGGCGGAGGCTGATATTACCTAATCATCCGACGATGATTCGCGATAGTTTCGAGTAGCTCGCGCTCGCATCGCGTGGTGGAAATGTTTTTTTTCTTTAGCCTATAACCTTCTGACAAGAAAAAAATTAATTATCCTCTTGCGATTTCATCCATTCAAATGTACAATGTTTCCGGAAAATTTACGGAGATCTTTTATTTCAACTGACATACATATATACATCTTTGTCCTCTCGGCAGTTTTGCGTAGCAAAGCTACGTCTAGCAATATCGCGTCGTCGCGCAAAACAATTACTATGGAAATGTAAGGATGTCAAATTTTTTGACCTCAATTTCGCGCAGAATTGAGTAGCATTAACTACGGTTGTCAATTTTCCCTGCTATATATATCTGCCGATATATAAAGTAATATCTCTATTGCGAAATCTTTATTCTGTACGCGCATAATAAAACGCTCAAGAAATCATAATTGCAAATTTAAGACCTGTCAAACCTTTCACTAGCCTGTCACTTTTTCCACGCCCAACTGATCTATTTCAGTCAATTAATACATATGTATGTATTCCGATTTTGAAGTAATATATATATTTTTCAGATTATATGGAAATATATATGAAAATATAATTAAAATCTTCTCCCAAACGTCAAACATCAAATATCGTCTAATCAGACATCTGATAATACAAATAAATATATCTTAGCCTTTTTTTAATCGTTGGAAATTAATTTATTCTACACCTGGAGTAGTAATCTTTTGAAGCACCGTATTTCGTTAGCTTTATTTAACATTCGTACGCTCGCGCGCGAAGGCGATGAGATTTGTTCGGATAATTTTTTTTTTATTTTTTTTTTTACCATCGGCGATTGATTTGTACGCGGTGCTCCCGGACGTAAGCGTTCTCTCGTGCCGTAGATGCCCCGATCGAGAAACCCAAGTCACGTGCGTAGCTCCAATTAAAATTTTAAAGCCATTTCAGTCATCAACGGGCTATCTCTTCCCACAATGCATCATACGGAGTGAAGGGAAGATGCGCACCTCTCCACCTCCCACACCCTCCCACAGAGCGACCGGTCATTCTAATACACGCCAGTTAAATACATGGATATATATGCAGCACGAAAGATAAACTGTAACAAAGGGTCTGAGCGGTATATAAACTCCCCGGAGGATCATCTTCTCAGTTCGCTTCGCGTCTTCGGTCCTACAGCAATATGAATAGCCAGGTAGGCCATCAGATAGTAATCATAACACGACGTCGGTTCGCTTTAACCCTTTCGGCTACAAAAATACGACGCGCATAGCAAATTAATTCGATAATTTCAAATATTGCTAACTAAATGTGTTCTGAAATCTTGTGCTGCTCGTGTTCGCCAGCAATTTATTTGAATTTATTTATTGACTTTATTCATTTTTTTTTTATTATTTTTCATTACTATTATATTATTTTATTTATCTTTATCATTTTTTTCTTTCCAATCTTTATATGTTACTTAAGATTTAAGAAAAATGAAAAGATGAATATATTTGCTTTGTTAAATTATTTCGGCTAGAAAAAAAATTAAAAGACGCGCGATCGGGACGCTTTATATTTATAGCGCGTCTCTGTTAGTCGAATTTTAATTTTATTCCCCACCCCGGAATATATCGTATTAGCCGGAAAATTGTTCGTCGATAAATTTTAATGTGTGATAAAATGATTAATTGTAATTTTTCTACTTTTAAAATACACATAACGTAAACAAAAATACGATCGATCAGGGGCGCCTTGTACACGCAATCGATCATTAAAAAAAAAAAAGAGTACTTGGCGACTATAAATCACTACAAGTTATTGTTCTTTTGTAAACAGATTATATCTTCATAAAGTGAACAAGAAAGCGATTATAATTATCTCGCACAGATATAGCTTTTAAGTTTGTTTAATGGGGGAAGATGGAAGTAGTCATAATAAGAATAAATTGCAACAGTGATCGCTAATCTAAAGTCCTCTATAACGCTTGTACTATATAACTTGCATATGCAACAGAATTTGCAATTATCTTTCATTGTGTCAGCGATGAATACTTAGTCGGTGACAACGCGCGTCGCAATCGTGAAAGGTGCGACGTTTGTGACAAATGTTGCAACTTATTCCGATCATATATATATAAATTCCATCTTTTCTCGTATATACCTGCAATAAAAACATTGCAGCAAGAGCCGATGTTATTGAAAAATCTAATAATCGGGTGAAAAAATTGACGCGTATATTGAGAGACGATCGCTTTTGAGAATCGATCCAAACAACACATTCAAACGACACGTCTTAAGAGACGTCTGAATAGAGTAAAACGCCTCTTTAGAAGTCCTCACGAGACGTGTCTTTCACGACACGCGCGCCGTTCGAAAGAGCCAGTTTCTTAACACGTTCGTGTAAACGGTAATAATATGTGATGAAATACTTGATATTTCTATCGCGAGAGAGATATTATAATAACGTAATCGGAATCAGAGATTCCGTGTGTCGATAGCGGCTGAATCTTCCCTGCATGCGCGCGACGACGTATATAACTGCACTTAAGATCGGAGAGATGTCCGATATATTGTGCCCCACTTTCCCTCAGTAGCACACGATTATCACAGCGAACGTCCCCGTCGTCCCGTCATTTCTCGCGTGTCAGACGCGTGTTTCTTTCGTGACGATCCGTAAAGAGACGGCTCACACATTCTTCTCGAGAATCAAAAATTCCAAGATTGGAATCAAAAGTCAAACGTGACGCGCTTCTATTTTTTTTTTTTTTAACGATACAATTAATAATATTCATTTTTAGCAATTGTACAATATCAAGCGGATAAGTAGAAAATGTACTTTACTTTTGCCGATTTCATAATCATCTTCTCCGGATTCGTCGTCGAAAAGTGAAACTCCGTCATCACAATTATCGATTTAATCGAGCCTTGCTTTTATTATATTAAATAAATCGATACGTATATTTTTCAATACCGCATCGTAAAGATGCGTATGCAAACTTAACTCCGGATTATATCTGATGTAACCGATAAACTTGATTACAATTCATCATTTACCTTTATTACGCTGGCCTGTAATTCGCCGCTCATCGAGCTAGTCACGCAAAGCCACCCTCTCCCTCTGATTGCAGTTGGCCAAGCTGGTCGTCGTCCTGGTGCTGTCGTGCATCGGCACCGACGTCCTGGCGGGTCTCCTGCCGGGAGGCGGTGCAGGTGCCGGAGGATATCAATATAATCGACCTGGTGGTGGCGGATTCGGCGGCGGCGGCGGAGGATACGCAGGTGACACAGGTTTCGGCGGTGGCCGCGGCGGTGACCTCGGCATCAGCAGCTACAGGGCACCTACTAGACTTAGCCAGGCTTACGGGCCACCCGGGAGCGGCGGCGGCGACGCTTTCGGCAGACAGCCGAGTGCTTTCGGTGGACAGCCGAGTGCTTTCGGTGGACAGCCGAGTGCTTTCGGTGGACAGCCGAGTGCCTTCGGTGGACAGCCGTCGTCTTACGCCTCCAGATCGCAGTTCGGCGAGAGTGGCAGTGGCGGATACCAGGATCGTGGTGCTGGAGGACAACAAGGAGGTTACGGATACGGTGGACGCGACAGCGAGAGGGTAAAATTATTTACATATTTTCGGAGAGTTGAATTATACATCTATTTCACAACGAAAGAAAATAATCTCTCTCTCTCTCTCTTTCTCTTTCCTTTCTGTCTTCCCGGAAGAGATCATCGTCTCATATCATTCATGCTTCAAGATTTATTTATTCGCACGTATTCAAAATTTAGAAAGATAGAGAGAACAACATGTACGCGATGACAGCTAGTCTATTACGCATTGTCACGTTTTTTTTTTTGTCACGTAGCCGAAGCCGTACAGCTTCCAATACGAAGTCGTCGATCCGCCGAGCGGCAATGATTATTCTCAACGCGAGAGTAGCGATGGCAATGCCGTTCAAGGGGAATACAGAGTCTTGTTGCCGGACTCGAGGACGCAGATCGTTCGGTATACAGCTGACGATGTAAACGGATATAACGCGGAGGTTCAATACGAAGGACAGGCTCGCGCGAGTGCAGGATACCAAGGAGGCGGCTATCAAGGAGGCGGCTATCAAGCAGCTGCCGGCGGTTATCAAGGTCGGAATATTTGTAATACAAATCGCTGCTAGGATGCAATATACGCGCGCAAAATTATATCGTATGAAATTACATTAATAATTATTTTTGGAACATAAAAGATAATATGCGACGTCAAGCACGAAATAATTCACTGTATGCACGCGAAATTCAAAATTGCATCCATGATTGTATAAAATCTTAAATTACCTATTTTTCAAAAAGATCCTTTATTTAAGAAAAATGCCCGATTTTTCACACCGTAGGTGTTTTTTTTTTCTATATTTATATATAAAAGAGATTCTTATTGTAACTTTTTGTATCTCTTATATATATAACAGGTAGAAGCGGCAGTTTCGGCGGATCCGGAGGCGGCGGTTTCGGCGGATCCGGAAGCGGCGGTTTCGGCGGCGACAGTGGCAGCAATCAATATTTGCCGCCGCGCAATTATCGCAAATAACCTTGTCGCAAACAACACGGGCTACCTTACCAAAATACGACATTATGTATGACGCGCGCATTTACGGAGACAACCGTCACGGACCTCCCTCGGCTTTTTATTCTGAGTACGATAATCCGCACCCAATATACAGACAATATACAGACACACATACACACACACACACACACACACACACACATATATATATATCTTTTCAGTCACTTGCGCATCCACAGATCACTTTCACCCGTATTTAACGATTACACGACGACTAATTAGGATAACTTCATACGCATGCATGAGAGTGTATGTATTTATATACATATATATATATATATAACATATATTATACGATATATATATATACATATTTTTTTTTTGTATACATGATAAATGTGTACTGTAAAACATACGCTTCTGTACTTTCCGTTAAGCGATTATCAAACTCATCTTATGTTACGTACGTATTTATACGAGCTTTGTAGTGAAACATGAATGAAGTACTGTACGCGCGCGCGAACGCGGAGTGGGACGGGAGAGTCGGTGATCGAGTCAATTACGCTATAAATGTATTGTATTTAACAATTACTAAAATAAATTACGAACTAAGCACGAATATTATTTCGAAAGCGAGCAACTTCGATTTGCGTATAGATAAAAAATCGAGCCAAAAGTACCCTTCCTACCTGATTTCGCGCGTGATTCTATTCTCACAGTTCATTCTTCCCAATCTTCTTCGCTTTACAATCGATCTATTATATCTCTTCAAATATCAAGGAAAGTCTCTAGATGCGTTTTAATCAGTCTCTTAATAATTTTTTATTTTCTATGAAAAGCGCTTATAATATAAGAGAGATAATGATTTACACATAGACTTTTGAACAAAATTATAATAGAATAATATTTTAATTTGCAACGCGTGATCAATTGAACAATTTTTACATTTATCCTAATATTTCGTGGACAATTATATTTTTGCTGTTACTATATGTTTGTTTTGATCAACTGCCTTTTACTTTAGTTGCGATATTTATTGCAAGGAAGTTTGTACACGGCAAAATTTTTCAAGTTACATAAACTTCTGCGAAAAAACTAGCTGTCTTTAAAGCAGTATTTCGTGTAGGATAATGGTTTACAATTTTTGCGAGAATTTTATTAGGATAATTTTAGGACTAAGATAATTTTAATAATAAATAATTCTTGAAAAATACTTCGAAAAATAGAGTACGATTTTTCAAATATAAAATCAGTTAAAACAATTTAATTAATATTCTTCATAATACAATTACGATTTTTAACAGCATCAATGTGCAAAGCGTTATCTATCAGTTATCTAACCTACATATATATATATATATATATATATATATATATATATATATATTCGATATATAAACATAACCTACATATATTCGAAAATATAATCAACATAGCTAATTGTAAAACGACGTGTCTATTTGTATGTACATACCTGGCGACGATCGCGGATAATTAATTGCATCTTCAATGTGCTTCGGATAACAGAGGCTAACTTGAGATATATTTTTACGATGCTTTCGATCGACTCCCGATAAACGGAATAGAAGCGGATACCGAGATCACGATTTGACTTACCAGAATGGAATGTAATGGCGATGTTTAATCGCGTTACGCGCGAGGAACATTTAACACTACATAAAATTCACACTCGCGATAATTCTTTGCATTTAATAGATTAACTTTTACGCAGAAACAATCGCGAGAAATACGGAGCGGTACGTTTCATCGCCGACGATTCAAAATCTAACGACGATCAAACGACGAGAATTGCGATTCTCGAAATATCGAAACTTTCGATATTTCGAGTCTCTCGAAACTCTCGAGAGTGCATTCACGCGGCGTTCGAATCGACCAATCAGAATAAAAGGAACTAGATTTCTTTGCTCCGTTCAAACGCTTCGAAGCGTTTGTAGCGTCAAATAAAGTGCATAAAGTAGCATTTATTTGACCAATCAAAACAAAGAAATCTTTGCTCCTTTTATCCTGATTGGTCAATTAAACGCTATTTCATCCCACGGATAGGATTTTTTAACGCACCTTAAAATATCAAAAGTACCGATATCGCGTGAAATTTATAATCGCAATCGTTTTTTCTCAAATGTAAAAAATAAAATATAAAATATCCTAATAAATTAAAAGATGAAATATGAAGCAAATTAATAGCAATAAAACATTTAATGTCTGTGAAATTTTTCGATATTGAAAATAACATTAAAAATATCGAAACGTGCGACTTCTCAAAGTAATGAACTCTAATTATAATTAATAAACGTAGCAATTAAAAAAACTTATTTACTTATTATTAGTGTTTTGTCAGTTTTGATAGTATTATCACTAAAGTTTTTGATTCAGAAATTGATTCGTTTAATGAATGTAAAAGATTTTAATCAACGCGTTAAATATTAGTAAAAAATATCAGTTTTTTCTTTCTCAAAAGATAAATATATCAAAAAAAGAATCACCAGAAATTCCATTTTGTAAAATCAAATTCCACAATCTTTTAAAATACTTTTGCAGTAACTTGTAAATAACATTATATATTGAGATAACTATAACAATAATGGTGTTATTAATTGATAAAGAGGAATGTTTTTGTTTTATACGATTAGAAAAATAAAATTGATTACATTTACATAATTGTGTAATATAGTATTACTTAACGATTATTATATTTTGTATTGTATTATATTTATTGAATAGTTCAGTGATTATTTTATGATTGAGAGTTATTTTTTTGCTAGATGTATGTAAGTTTCATAAACACAAAAAAAAAATACTCAAAAATTCTTTAATATTCTTAAATAAATTCTTGTATATGCATAAAGTTTATAATGTGAACAAAATCATCAGCTTACGATTAATATAAAACTTTTTTCTCATAACGTTTTCTTTTTTGATTCATTGTAAAATATAAATCATATTATGAATATTATATTTTCTTAAGATAATGTTCATAATTGTGTCAAAGCTTAATATAACTGGTACATATTTCCAAATCCCTCTTATGCATGTCCTTGTCCTATAGAAAAATTGGTATAAAATTCTTGCATAGAGCGGAGGATATATGTATTCAATGTAATAGTTCATTGTAATTTAAGAAATTGTGTGATAGTAAAGTATTACCTTTGCCTAAAGGTAATTTCTTTGTTCCCGCTCGAGTGGATCTGTATGGCACACCTCTTCCACCTGTACAAACAAATATTTATTAATTATTATTAATTGAATGAAAAGTTATATGCAAGTATAATGTTAAGTGTATAGTTATATTGATTTACCAATAGGAGGGAAACTCTGTTCGTCAATCATCGAAATATAATCTTCCATGGTAGAACCAATAACACATGCTAGAAATAATAATATATATATATAATATAAAATAATTTTACTCTACTACTATATACAATAAAATTTCATTAATAAAAAAGACCAAATATCACTCAAACATCTAATAGAAATGAAGAATAGTTCTAACTTACAGTTTTCGACATTTGGAGCTCGTAATGGTTTTTCACCCAACTAAACATAATGTGAAATTAGCGAATAATACTACACACTTCATAATTAATGTAAAAATTGTATGACATATGCACTTACATAACTTGGCACATGTTTTTTTTTCCATACATTAACAGGCTCATTAATAGACTTATCAACAGGCTCATTAATAGGCTTATCAACAGGCTTATCAACAGGTTCATCAACAGGTATATCAACAGGTTCATCAACAGGTATATCAACAGACTCGTCATTAGATTTATTCAATTTGCTGTAGTCGATAACTTGTACTGGTTTCGATTCATTTCGACGACGAATTTCTTCTTGATATGTCCTACTAGACACTTTCAATCTATGATGTTCACTTACCTATCAAAATATATTATAATGATAACTAATGACAATAAGAGTGTTATAAATATGCATTTTGTAGAAAAATTTAAAAATATATATATACTGTATATATAAATATACATATGTATAAATTCTTACAAAACGATATATTTTAAATATACTTACATTTGTCATAGATAATACTGCATTACACTCGGGTACAGATTTGCAAACATCGACTGTCAAGTTGCCCATCGAATGTGTCATGGTAGAGACATCAGGATCAGACTGGACGGGTTTATGTATCCCTGGACGCATATTCACTCCTAGCGGTTCACAAAATTCCTCGCACAGTGTCCATGCCCATTGTTGCAGTTTAGATTTACTGCAATGTTCAGATCCTCCATCGACAAACTTGTGAAACTATATACATTGTAAAATATCGTTACTATATTTTAATATACTTTGAAATATAATATAAAGCAATAAATCCACTTACAAAACATTCAAAACCTTTATAAAAGATGTAGGTGTAGTTTGTCAACATGTATCCGGCATAAATGGGAATTAACTTCATTTCTCGATCTGTTCTTTTTTTGTAAGCTTCATTTGCCAAATGTGTAAACAATGATTCTAATTCATAAACCTTAAATTCATCTTTATCTTGTTCTAAAAAATATAAGCAGAAATCTATTTAAATAATATATATTAAGATAAGAAAGATATGTAATCTAACTAATATATCACATATTTTCTTATATCATTATTAAATGCGAAATTGTTTTATAATATATTAAAAAGATAACATGTACTTACGTGCTGCGTCACACAGTTTTGCTAACACAGATTGCACTATTTTTATACAACCATTTGTTGCATAAAGATAAGGATACTTGTCCACAACCTTCCTAGATTCTAGAAAACTAATCAATTTTGTGTACATAACAGCAAAATCAGTTTCTCCACCTTGATATTCTACAGGTATTTGATGAGAGTTTTGGCTTGTCTCAAGTGCTTCCCGTTTATATCCTAATGGAATCTGAGCACTAACAATTATATGATGTACATCTTCTATACCATTCTCAAGTGAAAAAATTCCTAATGCATATTCGGCCGGAAAATATTCAAGATTGTTGTCAACAATCATTGAAAAAAAATAATTGACATGTATGAAGCAAAATTTCGATTTTGGCAAAACTGCAACAATAAGAAGATAATTTTTTAAATATATCTCATTATTGGATATATTATATTCATTAAGTTAAAATAAATATGTAATTTATGTCATGGTTGTTGGAAATTGTATTTATAAAATTTCCAAAATAGAAAAATGTCAAATTCTACTTGCAAGCTTAGATTATAATGTAGCCATTTAATATATCTTTTATATATTTTATTCTTTTGACTTCTATATTTTTCAAACAAAAGTAATAATTTTTAAAATTAATGTAAAAACAAAAAAATATGTAGCACATAACTTTTAAAGCTCGTTAATCTATTTTGTACATATTACATAAAAAATTAGTTACTATTGAGATTTATAGCTGTATCAATATTAAATTTTATATTCTCGTGCATATCTTTGATGGCTTGCTGATCTTCCTTTGCTTTTTTTTCAAGCATACTTATTGATTCTCCAAGGCTTGTTTTCTTGTCTTTGTTCTTTATTTGTGCCGCAACTTTATCTTGTTTTGCCTTAGCTTCATATAGACCTTTTTCTTGCTTAGATAAACTCTATTAACATAAAAAGATTGACATGTATCACACAAGATAAACAAAAGTAAAGGTCATCATATTTATATATCATAACTATTGCGAAATATGTTTTGTCAGGTATATATAATTATAAAATCGCATTATTTCTCATTGAGAAAAAAGAAAACATTTATTTTTTTTTAAATATAAAATACTACTAAATGAATAATCTTCCTTTGTCTACTCAAACAGAGATTTAAGATGATTAAGTTGATCAAAATTAACATGTTATTAATATTCAAAAGCAAAAGACGATGAATCATTTCCCGGTAATGTGTAATGTTTGTTAGTCGAAAATTGTAATTGAATTTCTTGTAGACATTACTTGCCACTCCTCGTTGCAATCCGGATCTGCTTGAACATCTTTGAGTCCATTCGGAAATGCACGACCCTGCGCTTCCGCGCGCTTTCTCCACTCAAGCATAAAGAAAAAGAACGCATTCCTGCCTTTTACCTTCGGCATTTTATTCCGATTTTATTCAATCAGGAGAATGCTCGAAACTTTCCTCTGCTTATCTCGTACAACCGACACGCGGCAAAATCAAGGTTAGGTTAGCTTAAATTAGGGTTCTCAAGTACTATTGCGTGAGATTGAACAAAAAATCTCATTGTGTGTAGTGTGTAGTGTTACAAAATTATCTCGTAAATCTCCCCCTCCTACTTTCGTCGCAACGGCCAATCGTGTGGCGACATTGCGTAACATCCGACACGCAATATAAATATTTGAAACATGGCTAATCTAAGCGATATTATACCGAATTGTATGTTCGAAGAATGTACATACATATGAGACAGGGAGAAAATTTATCAAAAATGTTTTCAGAGATGTATATTCATCTATATTTATTTTCAATAAATCTTCCATCTCGCCATCTTCGCAACAAAATGTGAAAGATAAAAATACAGGAACTTTTCGGTACGCGTCGGCGCGGCTGGGAATACTATCCGCCAATCATAAGAAAGGAACCAAAAACAGAAGTTAATATGATTCTCGAAGTCGCCACAAGTGTCGCCACATGATCGCGGCACATTACGCTCTCTCCTCTCTCGTTACTCATAATGCAAGAAGCAATGATGGCGGGAACCTTCACAACACGGTGCCAAAAGAAGAATGAATGAATGAATGCAAGAAGCATTTAGTTTGCGACGAGCGCGGATGATATAAGTAAGAGCGCAATTACTTTTTTGTCGTATAAAAAATAAAAATAATTTAAATTATCGTATTAAAGTCTAGTATTCAATACTTCGCGTTTGATTGAAATTATTCCAGCAGAGCTCGAAATCATCCGTCGATGAATTTTCGCCATTACAACATTTGTCCCAGATTGCACTTGAAAAGAAAAAAATTTACTCGCGTCTAATGGAATACAAAGGCCTGTATTCTCAGCTCACATTTATCGCTAAATGTGCCTCTAAATGTGGCTTATAAGCCTTCTGATTGGCTACAAGCCACTTTTAGAGGCACATTTACCGATAAATATGTAAGCTGAGAATACGGGCCAAAGTCTTTAATACGCCGACAATCTTGTAAAGTTTATTCGAGAAGTAAGAATTGAGCGATCGTTAATGTAGAATTAATGTATATAACTGCGCGAATATTCATAATAAAACAAAAAGAGATTAAAATATCTCTCGCGATGACGAAAACGATTTTAGTCGTTTTTTGCTTGCTTAATTAAGTTTATTTAAAGCTCAATTAAATTTATATATACATATATATATATATATATATGTATATATAAATTTAATTGAGAGCACAAAATGACTAAAATTCGCATATATATATAATTATGTGCGCGATTTTTCAGATTCCTTTTATTATTATCGAGAATTATTGATTCCAATACGCAACTTCTATATACGTGTATGATTTTCCGTAACCATCAATTATTTCACAAAATATAACAAACAATAATATTGTGAAATAGGTTATAAACCGCGTTCGCGCGACTGTAAAACTACCGGCTTGAGAAAGAGGATTGTTAGCATGACATCTTCGCTAATTAGAACTTTAAGCTTGATGAAATCGCAGCGGGTACGACGGGCACATTTAATTACGCGAATCGGGGTTGAACGAGGATCCAACGAGATTTCTCACCGAATCCCAAACATCCGGATAGGAAGATTTCGCAATATTGTTACGCTGAGAGAACTTGAAGATGTAACACAGAGTGTATCTTCCTATATATTACATTTGCATATACACGCGGATTCATTATAGTTCATTATTTTCAACGGAAATTGAATAGATAACCGTCGTTCTTTGCATCATGTTTTTTAAATTTTCGACGCACCACATATCTTGATTAATTAATTTTTAAACCAAAGAGAGAGAGAGAGAGAGAGAGTGCAAAATGCTAAAGTAGATAATTGATCGCAACTGTTTCTGAAGAAACAGATATATTTGTAAAACTGAACAGTAGGATATTGCAGTAGAAAATATATTATTTCTTATTTACAATATATACATATACATATATATGAAAGATAATAATCCAGGAGGAAGCAATATATAATTATTTAATTTTATATATTTGCATACGGTTTAATCCAACGTGAAAGGTACAAAGTCATATTGATTACTACACGAAGGACAAGTAAGAACGAGAGAAAGAATAAGATATATGTTAGATATATATATACAGGGTGTCCTATATCTATATATATTTCTGACTTTTCCAACAGTAATTTCTGAGAATTAAATAAATTTTTACAAATAAATATGTAATAAATAATAATAAAATAATAATTAATAACAATTAGAAATAATAAGTAATAAGAAATAATTTCATAAATAGAGTGATCTTTCCGTTTTTCGCGTAATAAATTTTAGAAGAATTATTCTTGAAGAAACTAAATACGCCGTAAAATACGTGAGATACGTGCTAAAAGATTATTTCTCGCTCGTAAAACGTTACAGAAATGGAAGATTATTGCCAGTGCAGTTGTTTCTACATCCGACATCGGCGTGTGAAACTGCAAGCAAAGGGACCGAGTGCAACGAGAGCCTGGGAGTGCCTTTTTAATGTCACGGAAGGAGTTACCTTTAAGTATCGTATCGTCGATGTCGAATCACATGAATCGTTAGATTGGGAGAGAGTCCGAGATAATAAGAGAGTCGGAGACAGAGACACGACATTCCTCGATCGGATTTTTGCACAGGGGGACGGACCCAATCGCGAGATGGGCCCCGTTTTGCTCTTCAGGGAGTGCAGAGAATGCCTACGTCCTTCCTTTGTTTGTAAGTAACGATTAAATGTAATGTTCAATCCGTGTAATCGTAATTATACGTTGTTCTGGCGCAACATAATTCATAAACGTTAACATTAATACGCCCACGCGATACCCTGTAATCACGATATCGTATACGTCTCTGTAGAAAAATTCCATTACATCTCTGATTAAGCAGAAGCGGATTTTGCGCGCGATTGAAAAAAAGCTAGTACCATCGATAATTAATTATATTTTTTATATTAATTATATTTTTAATAATTATAATTATTAATTATACATGTATAATATATAGAAATTTTCGTTATAAACGAGAAATGCGAATAAGATAAATTTAATCACAGAGAGAAAATACATATTATCTTATATATATTTATATGTTAGCTTATATTATTTCAGAAAGAAGCACAAGAAATGTAAGGGAAAAAAATTAAGAAACATAAGGGAAAAATAAAGAAAAGAGGCGAAGAAGTGAAGAGTGAAATACAGGTATGAATCCTTCAACTTCTCTCTTCTCAAAGAGATGATTCGTTAATCGCAGTAAGGGTTGAAAGCGGGATGGTCGCGTCGTTATCGAGGATTGCCATCGTCGATGCAAAAGAGGGGATTAAGTCCATGTTCTAACCTTCCTCCTCGGTGACCTTACCCAGTCG
This sequence comes from Lasius fuliginosus, assembly GCA_949152495.1. Classification (NCBI taxonomy): domain Eukaryota; kingdom Metazoa; phylum Arthropoda; class Insecta; order Hymenoptera; family Formicidae; genus Lasius; species Lasius fuliginosus. The sequence goes on along the minus strand of OX424453.1, from coordinate 2,512,330 downwards.
CTCGTCATTCCACAGCGTGCTCCTGCCCGAACGATTTGCATAAGAGTACCGGAGTGTGTAGTCGAGCGATCGTCCAGGCCATGCAGATATACATATACACTCCTACACGCACGTATATGCGCTTCGGCGGCAATATGTAGCTATATATAAGGTCTCGCGTTGCAGGCGCACGATTCAGGTAAATGCGCTTACTATTCTGCGCTCGCACAACACAACGAGGCTGGCTCATTCGCCAATCTTACAAAGATCAAATTACATCCTCCTCTTACGTGTATATGTGCACTTATTGTTAGAGACGGCTGCTGGCGTTCGAAGTGTGATCTTACAGATGAGGAATTTCAGATAGGGCGGAATAATTAACGAGAATGTGAGAAAAGAGAGTCATTATTCAAATACTACTGTGCGTTTCGCGTTCGACGATCCTTCCGTCTTGTACGATAAAAGTAAATAATTTTATCGGGGATATATTTGCGGAGTCGAAGATGACGTAATGACAATTGTAATTTCCAGTTTGCATTTTGTATCTTTATCACGTAATTCTACGGTGTTTTGTCTGGGCATAATCCTAGAAAACGCTCAACGTGCTTCCTCTTAATCAACTATAATTTTGTAACGTTCTATAGAAATGTTGTAATAATTGCAACGTCATGCGAAATGTATCTCGTTTCAAGTACAACGGTAACCGTATAATGAAATCTTGTCGTCGTGAATCATAATACTTCTGAAACCTTTTGGACCGGCGACGACTACACTTGACGCATGTCAATGTCGTCCTTAGATATGGTAAATAAACCTCCACGAATTACCTCATAACTACTCGGTGGTAAATTTATTCAAGCGACAAGTGGCTTGAGTGAAAGCTCCCTAAATTATCTTACATAATTAAAATAGTTTTACAATATTTTTTTCCTATCATCAGGAGGTATAAATATAGTGATGGTGATCTCTCGTAAATAAAAAATCCGAATTTTTTTCTTTTGATTTAAACTAATGTATCACATTTCGAGTCTCTGAGTATATCGACAAAATTGCTCATTTTTTGTGATAATAAATGTATATTTATAATTCAAATATTTCGAGACTGATTTAAATTATAAAGTCTCTGAATTTTGCTTCTAGATTCCTGGAGCATCAAATCCAGCACTGATAACAGATTCGTCGCCGAACGTCGCTATTTCATGTCGCCTCTTTGATTCGTTGGGAAGATTTGCTAAGGCTCATCTTGATCATCTCTGTCGATCATCTCTAAACGGCGCCCTAACATCTGGGTTTTCCAGCGGCCTAAACACAATGGTCTTCTGACGGAGGTATCTAGGAGTCGTTAGCCGGGCCTTCTTCTTCGCAAGTGTTTCCTCATACGTGACGCTATTGAGAAAGACGACAGCTTTTCGACAGAGGGATTGCACCAAAAGATCTGTCACAATCGGTGATATCTCTATAACAGCTCGTTTTCAGGTATGTATGTCGCAACGAAGGTCTTTAGATTTCAATTATACGGTCATGACCGAGCGAGCACGCGCGATTAATCCTTCATAGAAATAGTTTAGCCTGCTTACGACTTAATTTGAAATATATATTTGAAATATTAGTTGCACGCGACATGTGGATATATATTGGATTGCGTGTTATAACAAATACGAATTATAAATCATTCAGATGTGCATCCTTCGTCAATCTATATCTTTAACGAAAAGCTCTTAGCCTAGCTGAGCATAATTATATCTCAGTCTCTAGTTAAAAATCGAAATTTATAAATCGAGATTTTTTTTCTTTTTTTTTAAGTAAAGTTATTTTATGTGTATGTAAATATATATAGTGTAAGTATAATTTACATTAATCGTGAATACAATAACATTAACGCGACGTTAAATCTAACTTTTATTAGCTACCTTCTCGCATAATGACACAATATTTACGATCTGCGGGAGTCGTAAATTCAAACGAAGTGCACGGAATAGCAAATTGCTATGCGAATACTTAACGGATGGCTATTTGGATAATATGTGATACCAGAAGCAGCTAACGGACATTAGAGTTTCTCAACCGAAATTTCATTAAATCCCTCGGTCATGACACTAGCACCTGCGCGAAATTTAATTTTCGGACGTTTGCGGCACGTGTTAATGCGCGAATATCTTGCCCTTTAACATCAATATAAACTAATATATATTCCGAATTTTTTTACGGCATGTAAAAGCCATTGATGTAATTATGCAATAGAACTATAGTGCACGCGTAATCGAGGATGAAAGAGTTGCGCAACAGTAAACATATTACGAAAATATTATCAAATACGAACAATCACTGTTACGTTAAAAAATTGCCTTAGATGTAAAAAATAATTGGTAATTATAATTACGATAAGAAGAAATAATTACAATAATAAAATCACTTCTCTGAATATACATAAATTCGAGACAGATCACAGGATCTTGGAAAAGCTTCGCTTTTACACGTACTACTTAATTAATCCATTTTACTTTATAATAGAGACACAATACTTTCGGTGGGTTTCATGAAAATCAGTTTATTAGAAACACTCATCTACGAGATGAGAATATCCATCGTACTTAATGCGTCCGCATGCGTTTGGGAAACCTGTTTCCAATAATCTTCATTCGTTGACATTTCCGATTGTATCATAAATCAGAGATGTGCGATTTCGTGGCGTAACGTCTCGATACGTGTAGCAACGTGCTACAACGAGCTAATTACGGTGCAGGTCGAATCATCAGTGTTGTATTAGCGTGCGTGTATGTGTATGCTCGTACAAGTGTATGTGTCTGAAGTATGTAATGTCGGTCGCGATCCTTGACGCGAACATCTCTTCAACGTCTCCCTTTTCCGCGCCGCTAGGATAAAATTCTTCTCTCCTCGACATATCGGCTAATATCGGCCGCGATTGACGCGCGTAGCTGAGTTATGTTCCAGCATTAATCCTCGCGTAAGTTTTAATGAAAAGCACGATGAGTTCGAAACGTTCGCCGCGCGCGCTGAGAGAGAAAGGTCGACGCGGTAACCCGCGATTGTCCAACTTATTCGCGCGGATACACATTGTAATCTTAATATTATCAAGGAGAAATATCCCTCATTAAACAAGCGCCGCACGGCAATTGTGTCCCCGTGGCTTAATTCCGAATCACGCAATCCGTATTATTCATCTCTTCGAAAGATCCAAGCGAGATATGTACGTGTATCTTCAGTCCAAGCGAGATATGTACGTGTATCATCGTAAAATTCAAAAGACTTGAAAATTAATGACTCTTAGATGGCGACGCTTTTTTCGAATTAATTTATGATTCTTATTTGTAATTAATATATTAATATATATATATATATATATATTAATATATTAATATATATATATATATTAATATATATACATATTGATATATATATATATATATATATATATTATTTGTTATTAACTTTATAATGAATCGTGAACGGATTGAGAATATTAAAATAATCGATTTAATTTTTTTTTCCTATTTTTATTTCTTTTTACGCCTTACTCGGATATTTATTTTTACTACATCTCTCATTCTCTCACACCCTTTAAACTCGCATTCTTAAAGATCGGATTCTTTCGAATTACACGCTTCGCGGAATCGTTATGTATGGATCGAGGACGGCGCCGGTGCTAATAGTTATAGTTACGGTCGTTTAGCGTTTGGGACAGTAGATTTTGCAACTGCATATCGTCAGTGCAATCGGCGTGATCCCACGTGTGGTGTATTAATAGCAGATGCAATCTCGTCGAAATTCGCCGGATGTCTCTCGCTTACGTTCTTTGTCCGTCCGCGATGAAAGAGGCCTCTCTCCCTCCCCTTTCGTCGCACTCCTTCCGCACTCCCTCGCAATTTCGTCACAGGGCGATGGGAACAATTTGATATTTCGCGTTCGGTTTCATATACACGATGTATATTCTTCCCATGTTACGGTACGCTACTTATGCTCAGCATTGTCGAACGATAAATCGCGCTCGTATTCCATCCAAGTATTTCATCTCGGTCCAATGTGTGACGAGATCAGATCTCTCGCAATTATTGATTGCGTTGCGCTCGTAGACTCTTATCAAACCTTACGCGTTCGTGGAAACAATCGAATTTTGTAATTGCTTGTTATTTTGGAATTTCAGGACTTGTTTTGAGCGTGATTCTATCATCCCTCTAACTCTCTCTCTCCTCTCTCTCTCTCTCTCTCTCTCTCTCTCTCTCTCTAATTATTATTTAATTCTCTAACTGTTGGATAAATAAACCGTAAAATGAATATAACATGGAGATCGGTTAAATCAGCGAAGTTATTGATACGTTCGATATTTACCGATTTACTCATCCAGTCTGCCGTACTGTAAGCTCGAAAGGCAAATTATGTAAATACAGTACATAGCGCATAGATAGATGAAGTCGTTTAATATGCGTTTCTCAAGATTTTATGCATCTTTCAGGATCCAGCTATGATTACATGCGATCGCATGAGATAGCGCGATCTCATTTGTAACAATGCCAATTGCTATGATTGCACAGCTGCAATAAATTTGTAACGAAAAGTATAATGAGAGAGAAAGAGAGAGAGAGATAAACTTTTTATTGTTTTCGAATTTATTTGCAAATTAAATGCAAAATTTATTTGTAATATATATTATATAATTAAAAAAATGTACAATACCTCACCTCTCTCTCTCTCTCTCTCTCTCTCACGCTATTTAACAGATAATAATTCCAAGCTTTCCCGTGTTAAATATCGCAGTATATCATCGCTGTCGATGGAATATCCGATTTTTGTAGATGAAAGACGAACGCGAAGTAAATCGCGATTAATTGTTCTCGATCTCTCGAATAAAAGGTTACGGTCGCAAGCTGAAGCTGATGCCCATCCTTGGTGTTTTTCATGCGCACGCAGACCTTGATCTCACAGCACGCTGCGATCCTGGGGTGTCGCAAATATACCCGCAAGTTAACACCGAAACCCGCTGCTACTGCTGCTACTGTCGCGTTTTGCCGCGCGCCGGAAAAAGAGGATCATCATTAAGGCCGCGCGTCTCGCGGTCGATCGCGTGACTAATTTCTCTTTGTGTTCGTCCGCCCGAAAGATGCCTGAAGAGATCAGGCGACCCCGTTCGTGCGAATAATCTCGTGCTTCTGAAGCCACTTGCCACGTGTACCCCTTGAGGTACTCGTGTCGTTCGTCAAAACTTAAGGGAAGAACGTGTGTAGCGAAGAAGTAATTATTGAATTTAATTATTCCGTTCGACAATTTAATTCGGTCTCTTCAATCGAAGAAAAATAATAATAGAGAGGTATGTCTGCAAAGTGTCGGCAGGATACTTCGTTATGACTTATGCAAAATTATGCCAAATGATTATTTCATCGATCACACTGATCGTTTCGAAGAGTTGCGGTATCTTCATGAGAAAGTTAATTTTCTCCCCCGACGTGTGAGACCAGTAAAAGTGTATTACATTCTTCGGGAATGATGTCAAGTACCGTGTGTGTGGGGAGGGGGAGGGGGTTTCAAAAGGCACACACACACACACACACACACACACACACACGTGAACAGACGTGGACGTACAACACTCAGCAGGTGCGCTCATTCAGAAGCTAATTCTAGAAGTACGCGTGTGAAGCAGCTGGTCATAATGGCATAATTGCAAGTTGAAGATGAGGTAATCGAGCGTGCGCTGGTTCGATAGTTTTGTAAAGTACGATTACATCCTCGCGCGGCGAAGGAGAGATTGCGAAAGTGCACAATGAAGTGCAAACACTTCAGAGGGAAACGTGCGATTTAAAAATTAATCCTTTAATTCTTCTTAATATATTATAGAAGTACACGAGGATAATAGCGCGCGCGCGCGCGTGTCGAGGAGTCTTAAATTATGTTAATGAAGAATTCTTCTCATTTTAAATTGACAGTATATAAATTCATATATCTGTCCAAGACTTTCATGAGATTTGTACATATATCCGATCGCTCCTGATCAATATCGCGTGATCAATATCGATTCTTTTATACGCGGAGAACGCGACAAAGAATTGTATATCGAAAGCGGAGGACCGCCAAATTTGACGGTCCACCTTCCTCGAAGCGCAACGGGGAGTCCTGCGAATATACATACATATATAATGCCACGGCGCCACTACGGTGCACCCAGATTCTTAGCAAGCAGTAGGTCATCTCTCGCGAGCAGAGCGAGGAGTTTTCACTTTCATCGCGACCGAGGGAATGCCTACTTTAGATCCGCGCGCGCAACGGACAAAGGCATCGGCGAGATGCGGCGGCTTTAAGTATGACACGCGTCTTCGACAAGGAGATCTTGGTTGTATTCATAACCTTCCATTGAATTCGTGCGAATTCTACGTTCCACTTGGCCTCTTCCTCCTCTCTCGACGCGAAAATATCTCCCGACGTATAGGTAGGAAGACGTTCTCGCGACGAGTCCTCCCGTTCTGACAGAACTCAGCTGACAGCTGACAGCTGACATGTGCGACCCGCAGCGAGTAAATATCGCGCGAGTCGCCAGAATGCTCTCAAGGTCGATCGCTATTTGCATGCGAAATTCATAGCTAGAATTCCATAAGCGAATTATAAATCGTATCTAAAGTGGACGTTAAAAAAGCTGGACGAGCAAAACATTGAGAAAACATTGAGATAAAATTTTCACAATATTTTGTTTTATCGAAAATTATAAATTAATACAAAATATGTGGAATTTTCTCTCCTTTCTCTGATCCTCTCTGCCTCCTCCCAGACGTGAGATACACGTATCCCAGCATCCTCCCGCGATTCACGCGGGGCATCGCCACGGCGAAAAAAAAAGGATCGTGGCCTCCAACCACGCTCACTTCTTACGTCACGCGATAATAAGCGCGCTCGGCGTCAAGATGTGCCGCCTAAGCGGCGTACGGCTACAGTTTCTCACTTGTGGTGCAATGCATTCTGAAATGCATTTCTTGTTCTAGGATTTGGATCAACGGGGGAGTTAACGTAATCGAGGGTCTCGTCGGGATCCCGTGACCGAGAGACTTCGAGGTCGTGAGCAGCGGAATTTCAAAGAAGCAAGCGATTAACGAGGGAATCGAGATTGCAATTCAGCCGAGAAGGTCCGGAAGCTCATAAAAAACGGCCTGTCTAGATCGAGAAAAATATCTGGAGATGCGCGGAAGATGCGAGATAATTGTAAGTACTTACAGTTTAAAGTTTAATTTTTCGTGGATGTAAAAAATTAATAAGTATAACAAAAATAGATAAATGAAAAGCTTCACGATGCATCTCCGTTTGAAAAAGTGCGGATATTTATTCTCTTATGAGAATAAATCGTTATCGAGCGATACTTTTTTAATCGGGCTTTCTTCCATAAGAATATCTAGTGATCGTAATTAGTTAAAACGCTTATACGTGTAGGTATGAAAATTGCTACAAAGTTACGACTCGTGTAACCCGCGAACGCGATCTTGGAGCTCGAACCTTAAGACCCGGAGAGAGAGAACGAAATGGCACATGAATGTCTCTCCGAACAATACGACGCGAACGAGAGAGGGAAGGACGCAAGTAGATGCGACGACTATATCGTGTTCGCGTTTACGAAGGAGGAATGCCATCCCTCTATTCAAGGGGGGCACCGTTCGATCCAGAAGCGAGGCGTTAATGCCACGCACTTCGGACGGCATCTAATTCGCCGAACCTTGATCTTTAGAGCGCGCGCCTCGGGAAAGAACGTCTCTTTGCATCTCACAATCATCAGAAGGTTATTTGAGAGAGACGTCCTCGATGTGTCGCGGAATAACTGTCGTTTCATTGTCCGGCGACCAAAAAAACTGCTTCGCGCGAGGCCTTTGGCTTCTGTTGTTCATCGACCTTTCGGGGACGCGCCGCGCTTTGTTCCGCGGATCGTTCTCCTTCGCCAGGAGAAGGCGCCGAATGTAGCCATTCGGAAAAAAAAACGAAAAAAAAGAACCGAGGAGAAGGAGATATCGATGCGCTCGGTGAGGACGCGACGAGGAAGAGATGGAACGACGAACAGCTGATCGCCGCGTCGCGAGAATCGAAGAACGCGATTCTCGCGAATCAAACGTAAATCTCTGCGGATAGAGATAAGTGGGCGCGATTCGCGTAATTATCGGATAATTCGTGCAACTGCATTCCAGCGATGCGATGCATTTCGCAATGAGGATACGATCGAAACCTACGATCGAGCCGCGTGTCTCTTTCCTCCGACGACCGCAACGACGTATTGTCAATCGCGAATTTAAGCGCTTCTAGAATGGCACGCTGTCGGTTTTTTCTTTTTTTTTTCTTTTTTTTTTTTTTTAAATCGTCTCCCGTCGTCCCAAGGCAATCTCGGCGAATGCGACATCCGATAATTGCGCGTGTATGCAATTTCGCATCGACACTTTTTTTTTTGCGCATTCATTATCCATACTTTGAATATCGTTTCGTACATTTCGCTTCAAAAGTCTCGAAACAATTAATACTCATATATATATATATATATATAGTTGAGATATTTCGATATTCATGCTATTATTAAATAAGGATTTTTGAATATCAATCTATATCACAAATGTCTCGCGATATCATTCCGGATAGTAACACATAGACGATACATTTCACTCACAATCGGTTATTTCAACAATGAGACACACAATACGGATGATTGAGTAACCCGCAGGAATTTATTGCGCAATTTATTATGTACAATGCAAATCGAGGAATTCCCGATGCGTCTCTCCCTCTTGTCGCCATTTAATGAGCAATAAAAATTCACTATTAGAGAACGCGCGTAATACGTTACGTTGCGCACGTAACCGTCGGTTTAGGCTATAGATACTCTCTTTATCTCGTGGACACCTAAACCGCGATTTCTCTCTCTTTCTCCGAACGACGACAGCAGGTGCACGGATGCTCGATTTAATTAATCACGCCGCGCTCATCGCAGAGAGGAGAAGGATCCGAGTTAATCCTGCCCTGACCTGCTCTTGCTGGATGCGCGTTGAGCGATCCAGGAACGAGCGAGGCTGGGCACGATGAGGATCGTTCGTCGAGCAATCCGAATCGTGCCTTTCTCCGACCGACCGCTCGCTTTGCTACTTCACGAACATGGAGATGTAAATTTCATATAAAAATAGATCTCGATGAAGCGCACTTGTGTCCTCTCCGCTTTCCGCTGCGTACGATTTTCCGCAATTCGCGTCACGGTCGTTTTCTCAAAGAAGCTCGCCTTAAAGAGTGTTATTTTCTTATCTGCGTGCACGCATTTGCATTTTCTATTTCGCGTTGCCGAGAGGAAGAGGGAAGTGCGATATCGATCTCGCGAAGGATACATCTCATTATTATCAAATTGAGATAGCGTACATATTTACTCTTTAATAACAGATAATAACATGCTTAAACATAGCATTAATTTATAACCTGTTAGATGGATGTCAAACGAGATTGCAAGTGGAAATCTTAATTTTCTATAAATATAAATGTGAGAGAGAGAGAGGGGGGGGGGGGGAGAGGGAGATAAGTATGTGTTTATAAATTTCTAACCGAATAAATCATCATCGAGGGAAGTCATGTGATAACATAAGATAACAAGTTGGCATACTCTTAGTAATCCTTAGTAATGGAAAAGAAATATCGATTAAACATTATCGTATATTAAATTCTTTTTTTTAAATAGGAATGATAAAATAATATTTTGTAATAGTTTTCAAATATAATATATAAAAATATATGACTTCTAGAATCTTCTCAGACATTTTATTATTATATAATTGTATCATTCTTATATAAGCAATCACTTAGCATCATCAAGAAAAATCCCACGCAAAGAACGGACTTTCGTCTATCAAAGTACGCTTAGTTAGTGTCAAATATTTCACGAGTGCTACAACATCCATGTCTATGTCGATACGAGTTACTTTAAAGTCGATTCTCAGCGTGAGGAAAAAGGCACGATGCAAAATGCAGAATAATTATATTGCGCAAGTCTGAGCGTATTCTACGTATGTACATGTTCTCTTTATATCGCGCAGTAAGTTTCATATGCGAAAATACTTATCGATACGTAATATCCATTGAATGAAATTGGCATGGAACGAGAAGAAAAAAATGTAATGAAAAAGAAATTGATATTGGACAAATATTTCATCTCGTGTGCGAAAAAAATGTAATTCAAATCAATTTCACGTGGCGCGGAAAAAAACAGGTTTTCGAGAAACATAAAGCAATTATTTTCACTCCTCGTCAAACAAAAGCAAAGAAACAGGTTTCTCGAGAAATATGTCATTCAAATGGTATCTCATCGATCTTCCATTTCGATTTTAATGATTAGAGCATTTCTGTTACAGAAAATTACGCGATGGCTTATTAAAAATTTTCCCAGAACATTCTTATTGCATATGCAATGTTAATATCAAAATTTTATTTGCCGTACAACGTCTATCGAATCTCTGCTAATTGATTATTAATAGAAGATTTCTCAAGCTTCGAAAAATATTTTTAAGGATGCAAAGTTCTCCCCATTTTCTCTTTGGTTAAACTATAGATTTAAAAAATGAGAGGATGTGCATTTCTTCAGATAAATATATTACATTTGTATGTTTGCCGCGTAAGTCTTATCTTACTCAGTGATTAGTTTAATAGCAAATAATTAATGAATATATGTTTAAGGAAATTTCGCGCATAGGAATGAAAGAGTCATGATAATCTCACATGAATCAAGGAATAAAAACATTCCGCGCCACGTAAGATTGACAAGAAACGGAAGTGATGAAATAAATAATAAGCGCGCTCGGGTCATGATTTATCTGCGCGCGAAGCAGCTGCAGATCGAATCGCACAACATTTCTCATGATTCATACGCGCATTTTCCATTTTTCATCGACGAGTTATTGCCGGCTGTAATCAATTAAAGGAAATCAAGGAAGAGAGAACGTCTTCCTTATGATACGTTCGGTATCATCCTGAAGCTAATAGACTCACTTTCTCGCCAGGGATCGACATTCCACAAGAGTTATTTCAGATATGTATATAGACACATACACGTGTGAATCTATCCCGCGTTTTAAAATTACAGGTATTTAACATCAAATATGGATGAAGGTAAATATAGAAAATATCACGTTATTAAACAAGGAAGATACAATCAGTTATTGTAATTGTGTGAAATTTCGATACAATCTCCAACTAACTGCAATTAGCGTTAACAAGTTAATTAACTTTTTCTTCGTCATGCTTACGTAATCAAATTATTGTGCACCGAAGAATAAGCGAGCGATATCGAAATTTATCAAAGTACAAGGAAGCGATTTTACGGCGATTGAATATCGATGCGAAAATCTCTCTCTCTCTCTCTCTCTCTCGTTTGGTTCGTGGAAGAATTATATAGGGGTTAAACGTCATGGGAGAGGTATGAAAGATGAACTCGGCGAATTCGAAACCTGGCATTACACCATCGATTACGCGGACGGTCGTATTAGAAACTCGTAGATCAAATGCCGTTGTGCAGCATCGAGTGTTGCATTGAGTGCCGTCTCTTTCATCCTCGTTTACAGATAACTGGACGAAGATCGCCGCCATTCACTGGTACAGATCAACTATGACGTTGAATCTCTCGATCTTGGTTTAGCAACTTCAAATGCTAAATAATCGACAGGCATCAAACGAATCCTAAGGCATTCGTTAGAAAATTCCGATCGCGAAATCCGGGATCGAAATCGGTATATTATCAATGAAACTCTCGTATTTCGACGATAAAGAGAAAAGTAATTTTTTTTATTCGTAATCTTCATATCTTTCCTCGATGACAAGAATACAACAGTTGTGAGAGAGAGAGAGAGAGAGAGAGAGAGAGAGAGAGAGAGAGAGAGAGAGAGAGAGAGAGGAGATTGATGTAAAATACATTTTTCTATATACATCAAAATTTTGATTCGCCGAGATTATATCGAGTTCGATAACAACCGAAGGCGTTCATTTAAATAATTATGATTGTGTCACAACGTGATTTTTTAACATGACGAAGGAAAATAATAGTTATAAATATATAAATAAAAAAGATATATGTGCGGTGAATATCGCGACGTACACATAATATTTAACAATCGTCGGAAAATTAAAAAATACCTATTGATTGTATAATTATTGTCTCGTTTATTTATTTAAAAGATCTTAATTATCTCACTTGACTCTATCGCATGTTTGTATTTTAGCTACAAGTATGATTCAAAGTAGTGCAAAGTTAGTTAAGAAATAATTAATAAAAAATCGCGACACCTGCGCATATCTGTATTCTAATTAATCGATCATTTAATTGCATTATAGAATGAGTGAGAAATTTCAATAATATCATCGAATGACACTTTGACTTTTGCGTGTCTCCGGACAGATCGGGAAACGATCGACGCGCGAATTCCTCGCGTGTATAAGACAATTTTTTCTTTCTTTTTTCCAGAGATACCTCGTATCGCGTCGTCCGCGACCTAACACGAGAGAGAGAGAGAGAGAGAGAGAGAGAGAGAGAGAGAGAGACAGAGATGAAGATCTCTCGCTAGGCGCGCGCTTTACCCTTCTGCAGGCAGGTTGCAAGGCAAGGTAAGGCGCAACGATGAAGCAAGGTAAGGCAAGGCAAGGCAATGCAAGACACGGCAAGGTAAGACACAGCAAGGGAGTCGGCCTCTCCGTGTGACGCGGGGCCCCTCTACTCGCCCCCTACACCGGGGTCCCAACACCGTTCAAGAATCATCTTATTAGAGACCCATGCTATATAAACCCAACGTGCCGGCATGCCGAGCAGTTACATACCGACTTTATTCACAGTCGTGCGACGGAGAGAGTGTAACAACAACAACAACAATAACGACAAATCGCATATCCTGTTCGTATACACGTACGCACGTGCGCTAACAATAATCCCGCCGATCGTATCGTCTCGTTTCGTCTTGTTTGTGAATATTCCGCGAGAGAAACTGCACCCCTCGATCGTTTATTAGAACCCCGGTGATATTTCATTTTCGGTGGTGCATTTTCGTCACCGGATCCTCGAGATCGACATTGCATCCTTCTTTTTTTATCGAGAATTTTTTTTTTTTACTTTTCGATCAGTGTATGTACATTCTTTTGTGTAAAACAATACAATTATAAAGGCTCTCCTGAATATGATCAAATCGAGGAAAAAATGGTAATAAGAGCCCAAGCGCAGTAAGTAGGGCGCGTATATTTTATTGTAAATATAAAATTATTGTAAATACAAAATATGAATCATCAATATAAATAGCGTACGTTAAGGTTCCTTTTTGGGGGGACCATCTTCAGCGCTTTATTAAAAAGTAATTTTAAACATCGATTACATGAATAAAATCGCAACGCAGTCAAACGGATAAAAAATTACTATATATATAAAAATATAATTATGTAATTTTATATTTACAGTAAAATATGCGCGTCCTACTTACTGCGCTTGGCTCTTATTGCAATTTTTCCTCGATTTGATTACATTCCTTTGACTATTCGTATAATTAATTTGATTGCTTTCGAAAAGCACGGATACAATTAACAATTCCATCGGCATCAAACTTCATCGGATGACATTTATGTGCGCGTTGTCGTTATTGAAAAAGAAAGAAAGAAAACGTGACACTTAATTTAATACTCTTGAAAACGATGCCGATATAAATAATATTTTTGAATAGCTTAGAGCTCATCGGGATATACGAATGTATATTCTTGAAAAGACGAGATAATATATTGTAAATGTGAAAATAATCACCGTTCTCGCGCGGCATATGCCCTTTTCCATCGTTGCGATCGCGCATTTATTTTCACTTCACGATCGTAAAACGTCTCTCATTGGCCATACATCTCCTTTTGCGTAGCAAAAGTCGCCGTCCGTATATCCCTCCCCTGTTAGAGTGTTAACTATTGAAAACTTTTTCGCAGTGCGCGTTGATTCTCTACGTAAAAGGGTTGTTGTTTCGCCGCTAACGGGGTAGCGCGAGTTAGCGTGGTTCCAGCACGTCGACCTGCATCACTTAGCGTAGCCGCAAGATGTATTATCTGCAGGTACGTTCGAGATAAAAGTAAAATTCAGTCTGTCATCTTTTTTTTTCTTACGTCTGTATTATTCCTTCGTTAGAATCGCGATGTTAGATGTGTGAAATCGAGCCTCTCTCATCTTGCGACGAATCACCGCGTTATTTAGTAGGTGTATAAGGCATTGCGTCAGGGCTCGTTTCCGCCCACCGTGTTCCGTGTCGGCATTAACAATTAAGTAATAGAAATACCGTCAGTTTGAAAAAAAAAAAAAAAAAATCACACGCAAGTAGAAATTTTGCAAGTAATCTCGTGATGAAAGAGAATCGTCGGAATATCAATCGGCGGAATATAATCGAAATATGAATTATTGAAAGACCTTTTGTACGACCTGCTTGCTTTATTGTTTATAGTCGTCTCTCTCCATTCATTATAATTACAAACGGCGGTTTATGATGATCTATCGCTGATAAAAAATCAATGGAAATATTACCGTGATAAAAATAACGTACTTGAAATAGAGAAGCAAACAGCCCTTACTCGAGCGTGACAACTGACAAGTTCATTGATACGCACGAGACGCTTAGATTCTTTGTTCTCCGATTATCAACGCACCGCGACCGTCGCGTTCGTCGATTAACTTTGAACTTGAATATCGATAAAAAAAAAAATACGAATATACGTACATAAATACGCGAGGTTCGGAGGAACCTGTATCTCGTCGTATCTCTCGCGCGTGGTCGATAAGCCGAGATTACTCTTCCTCTTTGCCCGGCGCGACCTTTATGTCGTAAAACTCAGCTATGACTCAATCCACCCGAGGAGGCAATCCACCGCGGTGCGGTTTGATAAAACGCCTTTGTTATAAATCACTTACAGCTGTCGCCCGCTTAATTCATCCCGCATGATTAATCCTCCTATCCGCGGCAAATCGATGATCGATTGTAAAATACGCGCCGTTTGAGGATGCAGATGGCTAACTAGCTGTCACAGAGTGCGCGAATCATCATCATCTCGCAACGGAGAGTCGCAAGTTGACGACGACTCGACGTTTGACGAACAAATTTCGTTCGCGAGAAGGTATACTTATCCGCTCCGAGGATTTCTCCGGAGAATATTACAAGTTCTTTTCACGCATTGTACCGTGTCGGGATAGAAGCGACTCGCAAGAGAGACTTTTTTTTTCCCTTATCGAATAAACGTTAGACCCTGGCTTCTGAAAGGATTATAAAGTCGCGGGATCTAAAAAGCGGATCAGAGAGAGATTAGCGAGCCGACTGTCATTGTTGCGAGCTTCTTCTCTCATTACTTCGTATCTTATCAAATATGAAGAAAAGCGATTACAACAATAGGCCAGGTGATATCATCGCGCGAGGCATAATATAAACGTCAGTTGCGCGCCCACTCGTTGCATCGCGGATTTGCAACGGATGATTTAAAGGATGCGCGCGGGACGACACTCGTCGTCGCACGATGTATTTTAATGAATAACCGAGGAGCTTGCAATCGCATTTATCTAATCCGTATGTAAATTCTCCGCATTTTCGATCGAACGCTGAAATAAAGTCGCGAAGTCTCGCATTGCCGCGAGCGCAGTCTCTTTACAGGCTCTCCTCTCGCCTCCCTTTCTACTCTTGTATTTATATTAAATGCATAACACACATACACACACCTTCTTCTTCTCTCTCTCTCTCTCTCTCTCTCTCTCTCTCTCTCTCTCTCTCTCTCTCTCTCTCTTTTTCTCTCTCGCGCGCGTTGCATTCTCGAAGTACAGGGTTAAGAGCATAATACAAAGGTCTTTACTGTCGCAATAGAGCACAGTTCGCCTGCTGCTTCTCTTCAAGAAAGAGAGAAAGAGAACATCGTTGACGTAATATACCGCGCAACATTTATTGATTTGATCTGCTCCTCTTTCACATCGATTTTCTTTCACGTCGCCACGCGATCGAGAGAGAGAGAGAGCTAATTGCATCGACAAATCACGCGTATCAAGCGCGGGTTGTTATTACGTCGAAAAAAAAAGATAAGAGTTCCGCGGCGCCTATCGTATGCGAAATCACGGCGCGCGAACATATGTTTAGTTTCTTGAAGACACACATACAAGCAAACATCCCTTCACACGCGCACTTATACGTTTTCCTGTAATTTTATCGAAAAATTTTAGTAAAGTCGCCAATGTGTAAATAATTAATAGGAACATATTTTATACGCGAGGGAGACAATAACAATAAAAAATTGATATAACACTTGACATTAACATTAAACATTTTCTTACTGCCGTTTCTCTCTCCTGGCTTATCGCGCATGTCTTTTAAACGGATATTATAATTTGTAATAAAATGTAATTTATACATAATTTCTCGAGTGCAATCAGATGGTTGGTTGATAGCATTAATCAATTGCAATAAAGAAATGCAAATCAATTAATAGTTATTTCACAAAAATATATTATCTTATCATTTGTCGTATTCTTTGCTTGTACTTTATAATTTATCTTGCCTCACAGTAAACAGTTACGTTATTATAATCATCGCGTAATCAGACGTAAAAGATTTTCTAAGAAATCTTTCAAATAGCACTTATATTGATGATTATTTCTCTCTTACATGATTAACGTAACATTCAAGTATATAAAAATAACGTTATTCATAAAATCTGATCAATGCTAATTAAATTTGACGCAAAATCTAAATCTCAAATTAATTTACTTCAAACGTATAAAACATTTCTCTCGCAATCCTTTTTTTTATACTTAAAATGAAAAAAGTATTATAATTAAAAAAGTCGAATATTATGTGAATTAATGTAATTGTGCGATATAAATGTCAAATAAATACAACACCGCGATAAAATTAAATCAAATCGTTTATAATCTTCACAAAAAATTACATTTAGTCTATAATCTCAATTTTCAACAATTTATTGTGTAAACTAACAAGTAATGTAATAATATTGACGAGAAGGTATCGAAGACGATAAGTATTATTTTATTCGTTTGACACATGTTTCATCACAGACTACAATTATTTATATTAAAAGTCACAATACACGTGATATGTTGCATTAACGAAAAAAAAAAATATATATATATATATATATTTTCTCGACGTCTTGACGTATTAAATATCAAGCTCTTGACGGTAACAGAAGACGCGCTTGATTTGTTAAAATTACACCCTCATAATACGAGTCGCGACACGGTTCGCATTTGTAACTGAGCTTACTCGCGATACAAATGGCACTCACGATTGTGCGGCGATATTCAACACCGGATCTCTCTGAAAGTCGAGGAGCGTCCGTTTGCGCGGAGATAATATGCCGGGTCATAATTCGAACAAAAGATTCTACTGTACATTAGACATGGCAAGTTGCGATGGAATCGAGGCTCGACGGAAACTCACGTATCCGGTCATTAACCCATCGTGTAAACCTACTATTTTGACCTATTTCTTATAATATTTACATATATGCAAAAAAATTAGACGTTCCTTATACGACAGAAAATAAGAATAAAAATGTATAATACGTTTTGCCTGTTTTATACGTTTGCCCGAATTGCGTTGTCTTTATAAAAAAAGAAAAAAAAATTGCCCCTGTAATAAAATAAATATTAAGACGAGAAGCTGAAGAATAAGAGTAACGCGATGAAATCGAAATTTTGCGATAATGCACGCGTGTACATACATGCAATGCATAATTAAAGTTGCAAAGATATAAAATCCATATATGCATCGAATGTCAATACGCGTCTGACAGCATTAAACTGTCATCAGGTTTGCGACATCGCGACGGCTTAGTGCGTTCTCGTTACACAGCTGGACGATTTCTCGAAATGTCGACTGCTGACATATGTTCCGGTTATAAAAACGCGTCTTCATCTTGCGCATTCATATTGCAAATAACGCGAAATAAACCTGCGCTCGAGCGTCGCGAAATAAATAATAGCTATGCTTGTAACCCGAATGTGTATTATCACGTTTGAAAGCGTAACGCATTATCACGGTTTCATTTCCATCTATTTCCATTTATTCTTAAATCACAAATATGAAATTTGTGATCTAAGAACGTCTGTGATTTAAGCTCTTCTATCTTCTAAGTTTGGCAACATCTATATAAATACACAGTAATTAATAAGTAATATAAATATGTTGGAAAAAAAAAGATAGATCGACAAGAATGAAGATTTATTCTAATCTCGGAGAATTCACACGACTTTCTCTCACGCGTGTGGTACAAGTAAGTGCCGCTCCAAGACCTTCAAATTAATAAAAGATCACATATCATAGCGTAAGTAGAGGTGTTACTGCTCTTTAACAGCCGCAATGAAGAATATGCTATCCATTAATTTACGATCGGAAACCTCATAGCATGAAGCCGATAATGCCGTAACGCTTGATTTAACTCTTCTGTCAATAAACCGGGTATCCAAGGCAACTTTAAATGTCAAAAATGTGTCGGAACTTTTCTCCGCCCGAAGCAAAATACAAAGGGCTTTTGTATTCAAAAACCTCCTAAAATATGAACAGGAAAAAATGTTCGATGCCCATAAACTGCTATAAAAAAATTGTGCAATATGTCGAAAAAACGCAAGTTGGTACGCATCGACAGAAGGGTTAAAACAACCCCGGGTTTTCTACTTCTCTCTTCTCCTCTTATCGCGGACAACTTTTCATCGCCGTATGTATATCGCGGGAGACGCGGTTGAAAGCTTCTCCGGCTTAATCCATTCAATTTTAAGGGACTTAGAATTTCGGACGGATTATTTGGTTTCTAAAATCAGAGACTCCGAGACTCCGCTCCGTAATTTCTTTCGCTCGGAGAGAGCGTGTTTCTTAACAAACCCGTCTTCTCCTGCGCAGCTGGCCGTGCTCTGCGTGACGGTGGCCAATGTTATTGGTGATCTACCACCGGGCACGCGGCGCAACACATACCTGCCGCCGGAGCCGACGAAGGGCGGTTACACGTACAGCAAACCGCCGGTACAATTTCCGAAGCCCACGCCGAGCTTTCCCGGGACGAGACCGACGCCCAGCGTGCCCCGACCGACGCCGACCTACCTCGAGCCTAGACCGACGCCGACCTACGGTGTGCCCAGGCCGACGCCGACCTACGGTGTGCCCAGACCGACGCCGACCTACGGCGTGCCCAGGCCGACCCCCACATCCGGTTACCCAACTTACACCGGCCAACCGAGCGGCACTAACGGGAATGCTATCGAGCCTGGTGTAAGTACACGCGAGATGGACACTTGTCTATTCCTTCCCGAGTGACATGATTAAATGTTTCACGAATATGATCAGTCGTATGAAGAACACCTGAAGAAAGAATTTTTATATATTCATCTTGATATTCGTATTGATATTGATATTGATTTTATATACTCATTTTATATATGCATATAAATGACTAAGGAATTTATTGAAAAACAACTTTGAATTTAAACGGGCTATAAGAGCCAAACGCGGATGGTAATGCGTTAGTTTCGATGGAAAATTAATTTTTCATCGAAATAATTTGTTTGTGCACAGGGCACAAATTTTTTCTTGGTCCGATACCAAGAAATTAAATTAAATCTCATATTCGAGATATTAATTTAAGTAAACTCCTCCCCCCCTCCCCCCCCCAAAGAGTTATAGGCGAGAAAAATATCGGGGAGAAGTCGCTCTTTCGCTTGCGACTGCTCTTACCACTGAGCTATTCAGACCTCTTCACCTCGATACCTCTCATTCGCCTATAACTTGTAAATAAATATGTTTGTTGATAACGTCATCTTTCAGCCGACGTGAAATAATAACTGAGGAATTTAATTTCACGTCGGCTGAAAGATGACGTTATCAACAAACATATTTATTTACAAGTTATGGGCGAATGAGAAGTATCGAGGTGAAGGGGTCTGAATAGCTTAAATTAATATCTCGAATATGAGATTTAATTTAATTTCTTGGTATCGGACCAAGAAAAAATTTGTGCCCTGTGCACAAACAAATTATTTCGATGAAAAATTAATTTTCATCGAAACTAACGCATTACCATCCGCGTTTGGCTCATATAATGACTGTTTTATGTAATCTTTTATATTTGCATCTCGGATTGAGATATAAATGATCTATAATAGTACTAGATTCTAAATATTGTGATTACTCTGGATGTATTTAACCGATGTATATCTCCCGATGTAGCACGACCATCATCATCATCACGAACCCGGGATGCCCTTCGACTTCAATTACGCCGTGAAGGAGGACGCTTTCGGCAACGATTATTCCCACAACGCTATTAGCGACGGCGATATCGTTCGCGGCGAATATAAGGTGCAACTTCCGGACGGCAGGACGCAAATCGTGCGATACACCGCTGATTGGCAACACGGTTTCAGTGCACAGGTGTCTTACGACGGGAATCCCCGCTATGACATACCTCGACCGGGCGGAGACTTCCGAGGCTATTAGCTTTAGCGTCGAGTCTAGGGTTGTTCAATTTTCGTCAAAAGAAAAAAAAAAGACTACAGCACAACGAATCGTTATACTGCATGTAACGATATTTAAAAAAAAAAAACCATTAGAGGTAGCAAAAAAAAGGTGTATTGTGAAAGAAAAATGATAGCTTACGTAGAGGACAAGTGCTCGTTGTATATCTCTTATGACGATATCGATAACGGCATGCAGAGTGTTTCAAAATTGGCGAAAAGTTTACACGTAACGTTGTTTCTTGCGAAACTTAGAACTTAGAATTTAGAATCAATTCTTTCTCAGCGAAAATGTCCAAGTAAGAAACTATTATCTTCCACAATTCTCCAGACTTTATCACTCGATATCTAAATACTCAATCCAAATTAAAAATTCTGTCAAAGTTTACCTTCAATCAGATAATAATAATCAAAATATTTATTTGCATTTCCGAATCTTAGTCACGCGCATACGCGCGAAAAGCTTTTAATAATACTTTTAATACTTATAAAACTATTATAATCAAAAACTATTGATGTTATTATTCTTGCAGATTTATTCCTAATATAAACTTTGCAAAAAATAGCATTATTCTCTCCGCCAATTTTGGGACAAACTGTATATCAGCATGAGCCAACTCTTTTCCCTTTCTTTTCTTTATAGATTTTTAAATAGATGATGAAAAAGTGTAATTATCTGCACTATTTAATCTGTGCTATACAATCATTATTACATTCTTACTTTGATTGCAGCTACTTACAGATTAGTTCACGAATCATGAAAGATTGGATCATGCTGATCTACATTAAACTTTTTGTACAATAAAATCATGTTTGTTTAGCACTGCTTTGTGATAAAAATTATACAGGATGAAAGAAAATAGAGAACATAGAGAAAATAGATATATAATACTCTTCGTTAATGCTATTCTGCCTTACTTTGCACTGAAACCTCTCGTTTTGTCCTCAGTATTTGAAATCTTCAAATACGAATGAAGATTTTCTAAGCATGTTAGTATTAGATAACTACAGATTAATATTATATATATATATATATATATATATATATAATTAATTCCCGATTGAATTATGTAATGAGGTGACCATATACTCAAGAAGAAAAATTTGGTATTATAATAAAATTTAAAAATAATACTAATGTCCTCTTTTTTTAAATTGGCAGATTTACATAATTAGAAATATTTCTATAATCAACCCTAGTTTCGACTGAGAGATATATAATAAAATACAAATGAATAAGAGTTAATTATTGTCAAATGTTCTTAATAAAGTCTATACCATCCATATCAAATTTCCGGTGACTATTATTCGCTTGACTATCAATGAAGCTCTACACGCAGATTAATCATTGTAGATTTCTAAGTTTTTATTCACAGCAATTTATTAAAAAGCATTTGCAATAAGGTGTTTGTATATCCTCTTAACTATTTTTGTTAAAATTTGCAAAAAATTGGTTAGAAACTAATAATGAGTGTAAATAAAATAGAATTTTTGTCATATAATATTGGTATATTAAGTATAAATATCTATAAATATATTATCAAACATACTGTGTGTGTATATATATTTCCAATCTAATTACCTAATTTGTGTCTTTCGATATACAATTTTTAAAAAGTTTAACTATCATACCCATATAGATGTGCTTCTGCATACGCTCTCGGCATATCATCTGAATTTCTACGAATTCTTCTGCCAACTGGTTCTAGATCATTGTAGCATTTTGTAAACACTCTTTCTATGGCTGCTTCTGCTATCTCTTCTGATACGTTGTGCACAGCCATTATTGACATCTTAGCTTTGCGTTTCACACAATTCTGGAACAATAACATTACACATTAATATATATTCTAAATTAAAAGTAGCAAGCACATATAAGAGCGATAATTCTTTTTTGATCAAATCAATCTTTTAAAGCAATTTACCTGATGAGTTGCTTTTATATTAATAAAAGACGAATTGCCTTGCAGCATTGAACTAATAAAACTACAGTGACCAATATTCGCTGCTCTGATTTCTGTACAGGCTAGATGATCGATATTCTTTAGATCTAATTTATTACGACAATAGTCAAACATATGAATCATTTCATGTAAAAGAACACCGCGAACTATGTTTGTACTGTGCGCCATGTTTTGGCAAATAACTACCTGCAAGAAAAATAAATTTTATTCTTTATAACAAGTATATAACACATAATAATATATAATAAACTTCTAAAATTTTATTGAAAAAAATATGCTGATATATATGGCAAAACAAGACGTTTCATCAATACAAAAACATAGTATAGAATAAATTTTAATTAAATAACTGAGATAAATATATTCACCTGATTTAATTGTGAATCGTATCCACCAGTTACAGATGGAGCGCATACTTCGCAGGAAATATGTCGCCGGATATCAATTTCACTGAAACATCATTTATTAATAATGATTATTCAATGAAACAAATAATTACAGATTTATATACACAAAATAAAACAGTAATAAGTTACAAACCATCCAGAACTCTTCAGTGCTCCTACCATGAGTTTCACTATGGGACCTGCAAGAAAATATTAAAATAAGACGTAAAATAATAAATTAAAAACAAAGTTTTGATAAAAAAAATAAATGTATAAATTTTCTATATTTATTTAAAGACTTAATAAATATTAAATACACACAAATATTATAAATTTCTCTTTGTTAAAAAGTTTATTCTTTTCGTGATGATATTTTAAACAATAAAGTAATTTTTTTTATACTTGTAAGAGTATGAAAATAGAAAGTTTATATCTTTACTCTTTTTATTTCACCCTCGTGCATAGATAAAGAATATCGTACTGTCTTTAATGCATCTATAAACATTGTTCTCGCATTTGGCTTTATCTATCGATTCTCGTCCTGCGGCTCCAATCAACCATTTAAACCAGCCATAATTTGATTTAGCTCCTCTCCTTTCGGGATACATATCGGATCCCCATAAATCGTCGTTGATTGAATTATTCGCGGCGGCTGCTTCTTTGCCAGCATCACCCACGTCTCTTTTTCCGTCGTCCGACTTTTCATTCTTCACTGTCATCGTCACGCGAAATGGAAAACCGACGCGATACAAATAAATCGAAATAAATAAATATCAATCACGCTATAACTTATCGTACTATCAGTCAAATATTCACATACAGCGCGGATTTTTATTCCCGAATTTGAGGTTATAACAAGGTTACATCACACACGCTTCGCATGGAATACGGAGTGCGCACTGCGCATGCGCAGTAGCGCAAGCGCAGCAGACGCTCTCTTACGTCTCACGTATATTTCGTTCAATAAAAAATGTCATTAGACCTCTCGCGGAAGAGGAAAAATATTAAATATATATATATAATTTTAATATATGCATACTTAATATGTAGTATTTAATTAGAGTTCAATGATTCCTCTATATCGCAACACATTTCTATCGAAGACCATAGACCATAGATATACGTAGTTCTAGATTGCATTCGAGTTACGTCAAACGTCAATGCTTTTGTCGCAGCAATTCTCCTATTGGCCAATCCGCGGAAAGCGCACGACAGTCGCGTTCGTGTGATATCGGCTGAAATTTATGCTTTTTTTTGTAAGCGTGCGCTTTAAATCTTGACACATATGATTCTCGTTCTCGCCTATCGAGTTTTCAGGGGCGGCGGATATTTGGAAAACAGCTGTTCGGTGGACATGTTTATCGCGCCGCGGCTGCACGGGGGATGCGTTTCCGATTCCTTCCCGTCGTCGTCGTCGTCGTCGGTTCGCGAGATAACGCGGATGGGAATAATGTGATCGCGGAATGCGGGACGCGGATCAGAGTCGTCGGAACGGAGAGAACGCGTCTCGGTGCCGCGGAGAGCCGCGGAGGCTACACCCGGGTGTATGTTTTGACGTTCCTGCGCGCAGTAAAATAAGATCATGGCACAGTGTAAATTAACCCCGCGGGAGTTTATCGGCAACGCTTTCTCCCCGCAGATCGCCGTAGTCTGCTCGATCGCGGCCGACGCCGCGTGCCAAAAGAATAATTTGTCATTCGTCGAGTTGCTTCAACCCTTTTGCAAATTAAACACCGAAGGTAAGTCGCAACCTCCTCGCGTCATCGGTTCACCGAGGATACTTGTGCGTTATCAGCGCAATCATTGAGGAACTTTTATTTTCGCATTAATATTTTTATATTAACTTTGTGTGTGTGTGTGTGTTTTATGTGTGTGTCAACTTGTCACCGTGCGTGTCGATTAAAATTTGAAACTCGATATTCTATATGATTTATACAAGTGTGTTGTGTATGTTAAGCAGTCTTGTATACTTTCACACAGGTCATTTTAAAGATCCTCAAGGAAATACCGTGGCAATTAGAAATCTTCGGCTTTCTATACAAGATATCAATGCGCGACCGCCGGAACCGAGTCTTGCCAAGAAGATGTTGAACGAAGCGGTCAGTTCGACTTTATGCGAACGCACAACCACCGTTCGCATTGGTCCAACTGAGTTAGATGTTCCCATTTCTGTACCTTGGTTCGAAGCCTGGAGAGAAACGTTTCTGAGCGTCCAGTTTCCATCGGATCATGAGTTTACAAAGCACCTGCTCGCGTGTATGATAGTTGTTTCTACAACAGAGGACAATCCGTTAGAAAAAATTCAAACCATGGGAGCGCAATTGTATCAAAGTACGTCGGGAAAATTACCTAAGTGGTTCAACAATAATGCTCTTAGGTATTACATCTTAGTTCACGACGCTATTCAGGATGATAGAAATAAGTAAGTATATATATCTCCTTTCTTCTTTTTCAAAATTCTCAATTAAAAGAAAACTGACTGAGCTTTTTTACTAGATAAAAAAAAATGACATATATGTATATATCTTTCAGAGCAGAAATAGTTTTTACAGAGATGAAGACTATTTACGGTGCTAACAATTGTTTTCTATTACAAATGAATTCGAGACCGCCAGGTCTTTCCGACGACAATACGCACTTGCCTGATCCGTGGAGTCAGTTTTTAACAAAACACTCAGAACTATCTGGCAACAGCGAACAAAACAGCTCGCCTCGTACACCAGTGGATACAGGCGGGGTGTCGGCCATGCCGAGCGAGTTGATTACAGAATCTGATAAGTACGTCTTTATTTTTTTGTCGAAGTTGTTTATAAATGGTATATTAGCATAAAAGCTTTAAATTTTTTATGATCCAAATACATTTATAGTTCATGAATACAATATTTTTTACTACAGAACGAGTCAAGCCGGGACCCCGCTAATGCCACACAACTCTATTGCATTGCCGTCTTCGGATTTGACACAATTAATCTCCGGGGTTGATACAATTAGTTTATCTTCCGAATTATCCGAATCGGCGAATGCACAATTAGAAGTTGGACAAGAAGCAGTTCCAGTTACAATTCATCCGCTCAGTCCAGACGAGAAATCGCAAAATTTTATTTCTGCGACTAATGCCAAGGGTCAATCTGTTACTAGCCCAATAAATACAAATGTCTGGGCGGATTCTCCGAATTACGTCGTTGCTCAACACGGTGCTCGTCTTTCCACTCAAGATTTGGAAAGATTACGGACGCTAATAACGGAATTCTGTCTGCGAAGTTTGTTGCCTTATGTAGAAAAGCAGATTGGCCTATTGAACGATGTGATCTCGAACAAGAAGGGAGTCAGTAGATCACTATTTAGCGCTACAAGACGATGGTTTGGTACAAATAAGCCTGGTGTACCAGGTTCGGCGCCGTCGAATGCTGTAATGTAAGAAAAAGGATTGTCTTTTTTTATTATCCTTTATGTTTTATTCGAAGAAAGAAAGACGTATCTTTTTTTTCAATTCAACAATCTCGTCTTAGAATCGAGCTTATTACATTGACATATGATACGATTGGCAATTCTGAAATTTCACTTATTTACATTTCAGTTATACAGCAGAATCGCCGGAATTACAATTACGACGCTTAGGTGATCTATGTTTCATGTTCGGTCATTATTCTCTCGCTTATCAGGCGTATCATAGCGCGAAGCGCGATTTCGCAGCGGATCAAGCTTGGGTGTATTACGCGGGAGCTCTAGAAATGGCTGCTCTGAGCGCCTTCATGCAAGGCGAGACAAACAGGAAGACTATCGAGTATATGGACGACGCTATATTAACTTACACAAACAGCTGTAAGATGCCTCAGTTCGCGACAAGGGCGACGCTACTGAGCGCCGAGTGTCTGAAGGGTCGGGGATTGTACGGAGAAGCCGCGAAGCAACTTATACGAATGACAAGCGAGGATTCGGATCTACGTTCGGCCTTGCTACTTGAACAAGCAGCCTATTGCTTCATCGGCCCGAAAATGATGCGTAAATACGCCTTCCACGCGGTTCTGGCTGGGCACAGATTCTCGAAGGCCGGCCAAAGAAAACACTCGCTGAGATGTTATCAACAGGCGTATCAGGTAGACACAATGTCCGTTAAATATCGCCGCACTTTATCGAAAATCACTAAACTATTTCACAAATAACATGTACCATACTAGGTGTATTACGAAAGAGGCTGGTCTTTGGCCGAGGATCACATTCATTTTACGATCGGCAGGCAGGCCGCGTCCCTGAAACAGATTTCCGAGGCTGTGAAATCGTTTGAAAAGTTACTCAACGCTTCTAGTAAACAACACGCTGTGCAACAAGCTGCGTTTTTACGAGAGTTCTTACACACTCGAAACGTGAGTATACCACATACGAGAGTCTTTATCACATAAATAGTAATTAACAAAAAGAGATATCAGTATATTGGATCCGTTTCATTTATGTCCATTGCGTAGTTATTGTTTCAGGAAAACGGCACTAATTGTAAAGAATATCCTACTTTACCTTTGCCGTTGTTAGATAGCAACAATATTAAAGTACTGTACGGTTCCTTGGGTAAACAAAGCGAAAGCAATATCCCGGCGAGCCACGTTACGTTTAGCACCGAGGAGACGGACGACGCGAAGTGGTCGAGACTGGAGGAGTTGTTGATAACCGAGGCGCAGGGATCTCCACCTATGATATTTAAGCCGACGGTCGCGCTGTACTCTAGAACGAGTAATAATACTGTAAAACCGAACGCGGTTCTAGACGAACCGGTGCATTACTCGATCGAACTGCACAATCCGTTGCACGTTCCGTTACCGTTGTCGGATGTGACCTTACTGTGGTCGTTCACTCGCGACAACGAGACTATTACGAACGAGATAGAAACGAGCGACAATTCAAATCCGGTCGACGCGAGTGTCATAGACGCGATTTTGTTACAACCGACATGCAAACAGAATATCGTGCTGTCTCTTACACCCAGACGAGTAGGAGAACTGAGGGTCTTAGGTATAAGTTACAAACTGTCCAATCCGGTACAGGGAATGAATGATTCATCGATTGCGAATTCGGCCCTAGTTATCGCTGGTAAAAGATTGTTCGAGATTACACCGCCAAAATCGAAAAATACCAAGGAAAAACCCGGTACGAGCGTGTGCGGAAAGGATTATCGATTGGAAATGAACGTGATAGAAAAAGCGCCGTTTATGCAGGTATGAGTTCTCGCGAAAATAATTGTTGTTCGTGTCACATGTTCGTGCGACATGATGCAGACCGATATTTATACTTCCTTTTGCAGATACTCTTCACTAAACTGTCACCGGAGATGCTGTGCGGTGAAGTACAAAAGGTAGAAGTCACGTTGAAAAATGTGGGCAACGCGCCATTGACGAATGCGTACATCGCATCCACTGATGCCAAGCTCTTCACGTTAGGAGGCTCGGAGATCGATAAGAGCGAAGGTAAGCATCTTTATTAGGACGCATATTGTTTCTGCGGATGGGAAGAGAATATAGCTTCATATTCTCTCTATTCTGTATAATAACGATCTGCTCTCATATACAATATCGAATTTGCTTGCAGACTCGACGATAAAGAAGAGTAGTAGATCAGTTACAAAGGTAGTATTACCAGCTTCCATGAATGGTGCTTTGAACGTAGGCGAAGTTTATAAAATGCCACTTTGGGTACAAGCTCCGTACGAGAAGGGCACTCATAGATTAGATTTACTCTTCTATTACGAAAGCGTCGAACCGAAGACCACGTTGAAGCATCGGTTGTGCCGACACACTTGGCAATTAACCGTGTTAGATTCGATACAAATCACCGCGATCGCCGCCAGAAGCGAATTATTCAAGGACGACTCGCCGACGTTGAATCTAATAATGTCCGTTAAAAATACCAATCAAGTACACGATCCATCCATAAATGAGATTATGCTGTCCAAAGTGTCGCTTCACAGCGCCGCATGGTCCGCGTTTCATTCTTCCGTTCTACCGCCGAGTATAAAAGTGCAACCTCAGGAAGTATTCCATCTGATGCTGAAGTTGAGGAAGAAGACGGATGGCGAGTCAATTATTTCCGACGTCTCCTTAACCCGAAGTGACGACGAAGCCATCGACGCGACATCGATCGACGATTGTCCGTTTGTCAATTTTGTACAGAGACGTAATATTCAACCGTTGGATGTGAATGAAAGTGCGAATGAGGTACAGCAATTTCAGCCGCAGCAAAATGTCGAGCACAGCATCGTAACGGACATCATGTCGTTGAATTCTACGTTAATCGTCAAGTGGTGCGCCAATGTGACGGAGAGTGGCGTGGTCACACGGATGGCGCTCGGACAACATCACCTCGAGCTTGAGCACTTGAACAAGACGTACAAACACCCGAGGGAACTGCGTACCGAGCGTAACGAATTCGGTGCTCGCTTAAAGGTCTTCGGGCCGGATCGAAACGTACCGAATGCAGTGCACGCTCCTGTCAAAGATCCCGTATGGGAAGCGGAATGCTTCAAAAGTCTAATCTCTTACTCTCTCAGTCATCAAAGACAGATTACGCACAGTTTTCAGCGAAGTCGGTTGTGCATTGTCCCTGTAACGATATATATACAGAATCACTCGAAGATGCGACTCGATGTTAAAATAAGTACAATAGGCACTAGCAGGTAAGAGTGTATCAATGTCATTCTCTATCTCTTTTAATCTCTATCCGTTTTAATATCATAACATTGCCATATTATTTTTGATTTATGTATATATGTGTGTATTTTTTTTTTACAGTGAAACTCATCTTCCAAATATTAAGTCCCAACTGTATTCACCACAAGCTTCGACATATTACAAGTACGCTGGGCATTCGTCAATTTATTCTAACGTTGAAGCGTGTGCAAGTAGCATCGCAAAGTTACACGCTGTATTGCCAAACACGGGGACGTACGATTTAGCAGCGCGAATAGAGATATCCGTTAAAGATGTAAATAGCGAAGAGTACGTCGCTCAAACAGGCAAAATGGAAAGCATATGTATAATTAACGACGGCAGTACATAGGTATATACTATCGCGATTTTTTAGAATCACCAGCAGATATGGAAGTACTATTTTTAGTGTAATTCGGAATCATTCCTTGTCTTTCTCTCTCTATCTCTCTCTTCAGTGTATGTATATGTCATATGTTGGAAATTGTTACATTATATATATTACAATTGATATTTTAATAACGCGTCAACGTATTTTTTACCTCGTACATTACGTTTCAGTGTCCATTAAACTTAACACAACAATAACTTTTATGTACTCTGACGAGAGTACGTATAAAAAGTATATATATATATATATATATATATATATATATATATATATATATATATATATATAAACGAATTCAAAAGGTTTCGTTCTCGTTTCAAAATCGATTTTGTTCTGTTAGTCTTATTACTGTAGTTATCTAACTTTCTTGCGACCTCTTAGTCTTGAGCTACCTCATGATAATCTATAAAGCAGTTAAATGCATGACAGAAATTTTAACAATTCTTTTTTTCTGTTGTGTTGCAATTGCAATTATGGATAACTGCATATATATATATGGCTGCCAAATCAACACATGTTATCTTGTCTCAAGACATATCATTTTTAAAACATTTTTCTGTATAACTATCTCAAATAATCAACTCTTTCGTGCTATTTTCATTAATGAAAAAAAAAATTCGTTTTTTTTTATACAAGTGAGTTCTCTTTCTTTCTCTCTCTCTTTCGATTTCGCATATACAGAATAAATATGTTTCCTGTTATGTTAGGAAGAATAAATGTTTGTGTGCACTCTTGGTTTTCCATGTAAATTCGATATTTATGCATATATATATATATATATATATTTTTGATGATTGTTGATTTAATTGTTTACATGACAATATAGAGAATAGAATTATAAGAAGATTAGGATTTTCAAACATTTTCACATTTATGGTAAACACATACACATATAAGATTAATAAAATTTTTTTTTCAAATGCTCTGCGAAGAGATTCAAAAGAACAAATATAAAGATATACTTAGAGTCTTTTAAATAAGACTTGTATTTTTTGTACAGCGTATCTTTCCTAAAGTAAGAATGGATGTAAGTTTCGTACAAATAATGAAACTATTGAATTTTATATAGATTAGAACATAGTGCGAAAAAGAAACTCTGTACATATCTTGTCAGATTCACGAGTTAAGTAAATAATGGGTCAGACTTATTTAGCGTGCACTTTTAATGATTATAATGATGATGATATTATATTGCCTTCCCATGACACATGCTAAACTTTCCATTAAAACATTTTTTAATTGTTCTGTTGTAATTAAATATATAATTATATTTGGGACGATTTATTCTTTATATAAAATAAAGAAATTTAGTTTTCTAGTAAAGTATTTGACACGTTATATATATATATATATATATATATATATATATATATATATATATATATATAATATCTATTTTGTAAGTATATCTGAAGAAATGTATTATACTTTAATAATACATATATTACATAAATATGTAGAATTATGTAGATATATAATTTATATATATAATATATATATATATATATATATATATAGACGTAATATTAATTTAACTGTATGCATATCTTTTTACGACTATGTATTTGTTCTCTTGCTACGCAAGTTTGTTAAAAGGCATCAAAAAATTTTTATATAATAGTAGAATTTTATCGAAGTATGCATTATATAGAAAATGTGTTTTAAAACGCAATCAATAACTAGCAAAGATTCGTCGCGATCGAGAAACGTGACATCTTAATTTCAAAATATGCGCCACTCATTGACAAATGAGAGATGTTCATTCCGACTTAAATCAAGATTGCCAACTGCAGGACGGTGCGAGAAAAACCAAGAGTTTTTGCGATCGAGAGTTGGTTATTCTGTTTTTACTGTGACTAACTTCTCATCGCTGATTGCGGAATTTCACGTTCATTGAAGTAACCTTTCCCTTTTCACGTTTGGGATAGCCTCATTTGGAATCGGTAAGATCGCTTTTCTTCATCCATTGTTATTCTCAGCATCGCAATACGCATTGAACATCTTCTTGCGTATTGCATTTGTTCAATCTATTCTGATTACGTTAATTACTATAATTTTAGCATTTCTGATTTGGATCTTATTTTAATTGTAGGTTAAAATGGGGCGCCGTCCAGCGAGGTGGTATGTTCAACGAGATTTTTAACTTTTGTTGCCTTCAGCAGTTGTATTTGCAACTTGTCAGCAAATTTTCGAACATTTTTTTTTCATACTTTGGAATTTTCATATTCTTGTCAAAAGACGCGTACAAAAATGTTACTCTCCATATGTATATGGAATTGTATAGATCTTTCCCGGATTAAAATTTGCGATTACATTATATTGCGTAATATTGTAATGATAAACACAATGTAACTCTGTCTATCAAAATATATTAAAATTTTCGATAATATAGCGCTTATGACAATTTCTTTTCAGTTATCGGTATTGTAAAAATAAACCGTACCCGAAATCCAGATTCTGTCGTGGTGTACCGGATCCGAAGATCCGTATTTTCGATCTCGGCAAGAAAAAAGCATCGGTTGAAGACTTTCCGTTATGTGTGCACCTGGTGTCGGATGAATACGAACAGCTCAGTTCCGAGGCTTTGGAAGCCGGACGTATCTGTGCTAACAAGTACATGGTGAAGAATGCTGGAAAAGATCAGTTCCACATTCGTATGAGACTCCATCCTTTCCATGTTATTCGTATTAATAAAATGTTATCGTGTGCTGGAGCAGATAGGTATGTAATTGACATGAATTAAGAATTTTCATTTTTTTTTAAATGTATGATTTTTTAAATTATTGATGTAAATTTGATAGATTTCATTTTATAGTTTGATATGCATTATTACTGATAAATTACCATAATCTGGGATGATGTTCTTTGTGTAGACTTCAGACTGGAATGAGAGGAGCCTTTGGCAAGCCTCAAGGTACCGTAGCGAGAGTACACATTGGTCAGCCGATTATGAGTGTGCGCTCCTCTGATCGCCATAAGGCAGCTGTCATTGAAGCTCTGCGACGAGCTAAATTCAAGTTCCCCGGACGTCAGAAGATTTATGTATCAAAGAAATGGGGTTTTACGAAATACGATCGTGCCGAATACGAGGAGCTGAAAGTGGCAGGCTATCTTGCTCCAGATGGTTGCAATGTCAAATATCTACCTGAACATGGACCGCTCGAAGAATGGAAAAAGTTCAGGAAAATACTTGCTGCT
The DNA here is from genome assembly GCA_949152495.1 of Lasius fuliginosus. Lineage (NCBI taxonomy): Eukaryota > Metazoa > Arthropoda > Insecta > Hymenoptera > Formicidae > Lasius > Lasius fuliginosus. Next base: position 2,479,214 of record OX424453.1, on the reverse strand, counting down.
GCTTAAATAAGTACAGAACATCTTTGACATGGAATTGAATAAAATAATTGGAAAAAGCAAGTCGAATATTTATTTACTAAACCTAAGAACAATCTAAAGATGCGGTATTCAAAATTCTCCATTTTTATGAAAATTCAGGTTAGTGCAAATTCCTACTGCAGTTTAAAAAAATTTTTTATTAAACTAGTACAAAAAGTTTTTGATACGAATTGCAAAATTAAGCTGAAAAAATGGTGTCGTAAACAAGAAACATTAATGATAGTGAAAAAATGGGTAAAAATATATAGATTAAAAAGTTTTTTTTTAAAGCTGTATTTGAAGTAAAGATTTGGCTTTGACAATCAATTTGTATATATATATATTATTTATTATTATAGAAGTCCTATCAAAATGTGTTATTGTACCTTCTCTCTAATATGTTATGTACTATTTTAAATTAGATTTACTTTACCAAATAGAAATCAGCAAATAAAATTAAAGCATTTTCTCATTATCTAATGTCAATTTGCATGTGAATTAATTTACTAACCACCTTATTATTAAAAAAAAAAAAGATGCTGTACTGTTTCTTTTTTACAAATATTATCCCAGTCTTTATAATTTCAAAGTATACATGTATAAGTGTACATATTGTTTTAAAATCTAACAATTAAGGAGCATAAAGATTCATAAGAAATACAATATGTTGTATCCTATTTTCTTACAATATATAGTAAATATACAAAATAACAAAAGATATCTATATTAAAATTCTATATAGGTTAATCACAATGCAACTATAATAGATTATATTTAAAAAAAATTGTAAAAAAGATTCGATATGATTGCAGTAAGTAGCTTTTGAATAAATAACTGATTTGCATTTTTTACACAAAAGATAAAACGTTATATAGACAATATTTAACAAGAATGAATACTGTATCCAAAAATATATCTTTTGCCACTTTCTAATGGGAGTGACAGGTAATATCCGCGTCATTTTCATTTTCCGTGTTTTGAATATCATCATCAATATCAATGTCGCATAATCTATGGGAATGTACATCTAAAGCTTCAGTACTTGTAGCTGCGTCTAATAATGGCGACAATTTCTCTGCTTCGCTATCTTCATCTTGTGCTTGGCCCTTTATAAACATAAATATATGTAAAACACAATTTTAATATTATGTGTTATATGTATGAGAGCTAAAGACAAGATGCATCGTTAGTGCTGATTAATTAAATTTCCTTTTTCCATTTTTATGTAAGATTAAAAGGTGAACTTTTGAGACGGATTTATCCAAACCAAAATTTGATGTTACTTGCTTGCAAAAAGTCGACACCGTGAAAGAGGCAGTAATGGACATTCGATACATTCGAGTATAGATTTAATATAGTGAATATTTTTAAGAATGAATGAAAATAGTGTACCTCATATAAAGAAACTGGCTGCTTCTCATTAACCAATCTCAATGTGTCGCCCGCTCTTAAACCAGACTTGTCACGCGAATGTACTGATTTGGTTCGCATAGCTGGAGATCTATTATGCAATTCCTTTTGAGAACCCGAGTGTTCATCTCTGGCTAATAATACGGACATCCGTAATTCGAGAGTCGGACAAGCAGTACCGCTGGATCTGGCCGAAATGTCTTCTTTAGCGGATATATGTTTCGAGACCGGAGTACGTTCAGCCGAGCTGTAAACGAGCATATTTTTTTTTAAATGTCTCATTATATCGAAAAAGAATAAAGATATGCTTAATATGAAAATAATAATAATAATATATATATATATATATATATATATATATATATATATATATATATTGATATTTACCGATTTAAAGTTTCCGCGGCTTGAATAGCACTCGCCGTATCTGTATCGGGTGTATCCGGGGATTCTGGCGCGATAATAGCAGTTCGTGGTATGATATTCGGTCCATTTAAAGCTTCTATCAGAGATACTGCTTCGTAGCCTGATGGAATATGCTCACAACTTCCCTAGAATAATAATTTCGAGATATGTTAAACAATCTTTAATGCCAATAACAAATAAGAAAAAAAAGCGTGCTGAAATTGAATTAATTGAAATTGAATTAAAAAAAAAGAATGTAATAATCTGAATATTCTCACCTCTGGCAATGGCGGATTCGATATAATCGTACCAATCGCCTTTTGAAGGGCTTTAATTTGTAAGAGTGCTCTAAATGGCGCACGACATATCGGACAGTTATTTGCTTGGTATCTCAAGGAGTCGGCGCAAGAATTGCATAAACACAAATGTCTGCATGGTAAAATTAGCGTGTCGCGTACCTCACTCATGCAAATAACGCATTCGGATCCATTGTCTTCGGTGTCCTCATCGCTACCTTGTTGCTGTAAAAGAAAGTACAAAAACAAATAAGGGAATATTTGAAGACTTTTTATGAATTAAAAAAAAAAAAAAAAAAAAAAAAAAATGAAAATTGAGGCGGATAGAATTTTCGGGAATTTTTATTTTAAACGAAATATTTGGAAGAGAATAAGATCCATCTTTTCAAATATTATTGTATATTCTCGTACCTTTGCATTCTCAGTATTTTTGTTCTCAATTCCATAAATCTCTTGTAGCAAGTAACAGAGGCCATCTACATAGATTTTTTGTTTGAGCGCTTTTAGCACATATGTGCCATCGGAATGTTTTTCAACAACGGCTATGGTTGTATGAGACTGTTTCGGATCGTCTGATCCTTCTTCGGCTACACAATGTATAGCTATTGGAATAATCTATTAAATTTAAAAGATATATTTTATCTTTATGTGAAAAAATATCAGACTTATTTTAAGGATAAAAAGAATATATATGTTGTAAAATACTTCTCTATCTGCATTATACATCAGATCTTCTTCGGTATACAATGTTGGATCAAATATATGCGATGTTTGTGAAAATAATTGGTTTGCTCCTTTTTTATAATGATAAGTTTCAGAATTCATAGATGGATCTCGTGGTATATATCTAGATGTAATAAAATATAATGTTATGAAAATATTTTCTAATGACTTCTACAGCAATATCTTACGTATAATGTACATACGCAACTCCCTTTGTCGAAATCTCCTCTGTACAAAAATAATATATCGTTATCGCGCATCTCACATCGCAATCAAATACAAATTCGATATTGAAACGACTAGGTTTCTTGTCAATGTCAATATCCCCGTAATGCTTGACATTATGGTATTGTGAAGATGTCGATGTTTGATCCATATTACGAACCAGTCTTAAGGATTCCTTCCTTATGTTTACTAAACTTTTTAACGTTTTTGTAGGGTCGTTGGCTTGTGGTGGAGGATATGGAAACTACAACAAGAACAAGACACGTGATAAAATTGATCTTTGCTGATATTAATAATGGAGAACAAACAAACAAACAAAATAATATAACTCTACATAAATATGTGTGTCCATATTTAAATAAATCATATAAAATTCATATATGAATTTAATATATAAAAAATAATTTTATATTGCGCAATGTTCATACAGGAGTTGGTCGACTGCCTAAGAAATTTAAGTCCGCATTCTCCCCAAAGAGATACGCTTCAGGCTGAGGTGTGTCGAATCGTTCGCCACCCATTATGAAATGACTACCAAAATAGGAACCTGCGAGAAATATAATTCGCGAATTAATAAACAGCTGTGATAAAGTAAAAAGTCGTACGCGTGTTCACAAGTTTTGTAAAAAAAAAAAATAAAATAAAAATAAAATAAATAAATAAATAAAACCGTATAATAAAATTTTTCGTAATTATAAATTCAGTACCAGATCGTGGAGGATATTTATACGCATGATTCGAAGTAATATCAACTTCTTCGACACCAGCGTTCTGCCTGCTTGTCAACGATCCCATTTTGAAATTGTTTATTAACAATCGCAAATTGCAAATCTGCAAAAATATTTGTTCAGCGACGATAATTAAAAACGTATAAATATAATTGTTAAACCACAGAGAAAACTGTCATAAACTGTGCCACGAATTGTCATATTTATTTAGTCGATCCCCTCCTCTCTCAATTCTACAAACGAGCTAATGTTCTTCGCGCATGCGCGGTAGCGTTAAGGTTGGATCACACCAGAGAGAAGCCTGAGAGACGTCACGGCCCGGTTTTAGGTGATCCCTGAAAGCGATACGCCCTCTGTGGACATAGAAAACGTGCACATTGAACTAAGTAGCCAAAGTCCACGAATGTTCTCAATGGTAACTCACAATGTGCACATTTACGGTTGCGTTCCGTGCTATGTGCACGAAGTGTCGGTAACACGATTTCTGTCTTTTTATATACAGGGTGTCCGTCAACGTAAGACGCTTACGTATTAAATGAATTTCTAATATAAAGACGTTTTGTGGTGTTATTTTTGAAATTGAAATTATAATATAAAAAGCCTTTCATTTTAACGGCTTAAAGTAAAAGTTAAAAATTATTGACGACAATTATTAACGATTCTTTTGCTGAAAAGAATCAATTATATATTTTTCTTTCTAGAAAGACTGTAATAAAATAAACTAGTCTTAGAGGTATAAAAAATAAATGTGAGTATGAAAGATATGTGTGGTAAAGGAATTTTGTAAACCAAGTACACTTCTTGGCAAAAAGGTGAGTTAAATAAATATTATTATATTTGAAAAATTATAAACGACCAAAACTAGCCAAAATGTTTATTTATTTGTTAACAATACAACGTTTCGACCATATGGTTGTAGTCCTTCTCAAGTATATACTAGAATAGTAAAATTGAAAATTAGATTTTTCTTTTGACGGTTTGGATAAGACAGAAATATACATGAGTAGATCGTGAACAAATTTAGTACATACAGTTTAAATAAAAGAATATAAAGATGTGGAGAGTGCTGGTGCTGCGCTGCAGGGTGCCGGTGCAGCAGTGAAGAGTGTTGATGAAGCGGAGCAACGCTGCAGGGTGCTGGTGCAGCGGTGCAGAATGCTGGTGCAGCGGTGCAGGATGCTGGTGCAGCAGTGCAGAGTGTTGGTGCAGCAGTGCAGCGCTGCAGGGTGCTGGTGCATCGGTGCAGAGTGTTGGTGCAGCAGTGCAGAGTGTTGGTGCAGTGGTGCAGCGCTGCAGTGTACTGGTGCAGCAGTGCAAAGTGCTGGTGCAGCAATGCAGTGTGCTGTGCAGCGGTGCAGAGTGCTGGTGCAACGATGCAGATTGTTGGTGAAGCAGTGCAGCGCTGCAGAGTGCTGGTGCAGCGGTGCAGGGTGCTGGTGCAGCAGTGCAGAGTGTTGGTGCAGCGGTGCAGCGCTGCAGGGTGCTGGTGCAGCGGTGCAAATTTCTGGTGCAGTAGTGCAGAGTGTTGGTGCAGCGGTGCAGTGCTGCAGGGTGTTGGTGCAGCGGTGCAGAGTGCTGGTGCAGCGTTGCAGGGTGCTGGTGCAGCGCTGCAAAGTGCTGGTGCAGCGGTGCAGCGTTGCAGGGTGCTGGTGCAGCAGTGCACAGTGTTGGTGCAGCGGTGCAGCCCTGCAGAGTGCTGGTGCAGCGGCACAGAGTGCTGGTGCAGCAGTGCAGAGTGTTGATGCAGACAGACAGAGAGCGCCAGAAAGCAAAATATAATAATATTTATTTAACTCACCTTTTTGCCAAGAAGTGTATTTGAGTTACAAAATTTCTTAACCACACTAACCTTTCATACTCACATTTATTTTTTTTATATCTTTAAGGGTAGTTTATTTTATCACAGTCTTTCTAGAAAGCAAAATATATAATCGATTCTTTTCAGCAAAAGAATCGTTAATTGTCGTCAATAATTTTTAACTTTTACTTTAAGCCGTTAAAATGAAAGGCTTTTTATATTATAATTTCAATTTCAATAATAATAACACCACAAAACGTCTTTATATTAGAAATTTATTTAATACGTAAGCGTCTTACGTTGACGGACACCCTGTATATAAATAGACAGAAATCGTGTTACCGACACTTCGTGCACATAGCACGGAACGCAACCGAAAATGTGCACATTGTGAGTTACCATTGAGAACATTCGTGGACTTTGGCTACGTAGTTCAATGTGCACGTTTTCTATGTCCACAGAGGGCGTATCGCTTTCAGGGATCACCTAAAACCGGGCCGTGACGTCTCTCAGGCTTCTCTCTGATCACACTACGCGTTGAAGATTTCGATTAATCAGAACAAAAGGAGCTAAAATTTCTTTCTTCTGATTGGTGAAATTTCAATCTCAATTCTGCAGCAACAGTCAACCATGATTGGCTCGTCCTCTTGGATCCGATAAATTATAACCGCGGATGTGACAAGAAGCAATCGGACATAATGGAGACGGTGGAAATGCCGGAGGATGTTTCTCTGAGGACGACGCAATTTACCGTCGACGACCTGGACATAGAGATACTGCCGCTCATTTACGAGATCATTCGCAGGTATGTAATTTTAAAGAAGAGAGAAACTATTGTTTTTCGATCGTCACATTTGGCCAAACAGTGCGAGCGAGCAATACATAACCTCAAATTGACCAGAATCAAAATCTCTTTTCGATGTTGTCTTATAAAAAATTTTTAAAGATGATTTCTCTTTGACGATTTCTCTTCTCAATTAAAGTATCGAACATATATTTTAGCGGGTTTGTTACTTTTTTACTCTGACTCGATTCGTGAATTAATGTCATGTATACTATTTTTTTGCTGCAATGTTTAAACAAATGCACAATTACTTACAAAAATTAAACATAAAATGCATTATGGCGGCTGCGCAAGCGCTTATTATTAATTATTATATAATTAAATCATTGCTTCAAGAGGAAAAGGGCAAATATACTTATATGTTATTTTGTAGTGATTTGTTATCTGTTCCTTGTTGTATCATGTACAGAGATATGTGTCGTCCATAAAAAAATATGAAATGACAATAAAAGTGTGTAAAATGATTTAAAATTGACAGATGCAGAGTGCTCATAAAATGTTTGGCCAAATTTGAGTAACATATTCTATTAATTATATTGATGAGAAAATATTATGTAAATGTAGGTCCATAAATTCTTTCTTTTTGTAATAATAATCTCGTTAATAACTCTTATGTATAAGAATAAAATATATATACATGAATTATTAATCATATATGTTTGGATATACAATTTATTTATTATTTGTATATTGGCATAAGATGGTGCTATTTAATTACAATTTCTAGTGTCGAAAAAGATCCACATGACACTACACAAAAGGCAAAAGAGTCGCAAGATACCAGCCACAAGATCCTAGAATTACAGAAGAAATTAGACTCTGCAAGATCGCAAGTAAGAATTAAATTTCTGTGCATATATATATATATATATATATATATATATATCACATAGTTAGTATTCTTTATATAATATTGTCGTTACTTTACAGATTAAGAGATTACCTGGAATAGAATATAGTAAAGAAGAACAATTACAAAAACTCGAGACTTTACGCAAGCAACTGAGACTGAAGCGTGAACTTTTATTAAAATATCGTAATACGTGCACGTTTGAAATACCAAAAGTATAAATGTGTACGTTTGTTCGTAAACACATAGAAAAGCAATCTTATATGTTCAAAAAATGCGTTTTTTAAGAGCTCTGTTTCAGTACTTCTTAAATAATGAACATTTGATTAATAAATTAGCAGAATCCAAACCAATTAGGCAAAGTGCACAATTTGTAGTGTATATATTAATTAAGACGGGTATGATGCACGGAACCCGCCGCACTATTTCTAGTTCGCGAGACTTTGTTAAACAGTTGCAAGATATTGCACAGCAATTAAAGAAACAATTGGAAGAAACAAAGAATGAGTTTAAGAAAAATCCACCTAAATAGTCTGCATAGATTGCACGATTTATTCGTGCTTCTGCAAAACTTAATATATGTGGTTCCTATACTAGATTTTGTATATAGCGAAAATTATAATATTCGTTGTCGTAGAGGAGAATAAAACATGCGAGATTCTCTATGTAATAAGACAAAATTTTCGTTTTTTTTATTTTTATTGAATTTTGAATCACAATACTTTAGCAATGTGCAAAGTTGATGACAAATAAGTGCTCAACTATTTTGTAAAAATTATGTTCGAATGCACGAAAGAAATATATCTTTCTTCTACATCTGAAGCATGTAAATGATTTATTAAAGAATAAATATATGTCTGATATAATGAGATTTTTTTTTAGCATTTGAAGTATATTATGTTTCTGCTTAAAACACTTTGCGAGATGTATTTCAAGGATGAGCAATATAGATGACATATATATATATACATGAATTTTTATACAATGTAGATAAATATAGACAAGTATATACTGTCATAATGAAATACAACATCAATAATATGTCAAATTTTATCATTAAACTCTGAAGGCATTGAAAAAGGGGTCGTATGTTCGCGCTCTCTTATACAAATGTATATATCCATATACATACTACATATATTTATATCATAGAAATGAAAGACACAGTATATGTATTTCCTGATATTGATTTTATCTGCACATGTGCCTTTTTACAAAAATAATACGATCTATAAATACCGACTTATATTTTATTATGTTATTAAAAGAATATTTTTTAAAATATAATTAATAGTTGACGCATAAAATTGTTTGTACTCTAATGAATTTAGTATATGTACTGCAATAAATTGCTAGAATATATTTTTCTTTCTTCCTAAAGAAAAAAATTTTTAAACCATACAGTAATTTCGTATCATCCTTTAAGAAACTTGTACGTAGTATAAAGTTTTAAAAGCGCATTAATATTACATGTCCTTTTTGTACATTGACAGCTCTTACACTTTTGCAGGAGGGTTTTGCTCTGTTAAAGGCTGAATACTGTTGATGGCATTATGAGATCTTCCCCCCCCTCTTCGACCTCTACTTTTCTTATTTTGATTCAAACCAGACTTTTGCGGCATATTTTCTTGTTTGGCCGTTTGCTCTTCGATAATCGAATCAGCTTCGGTTATTTCCAGTGCCTAACCCAGCAAAATTACATCTATTCACTTTCATTTTCGCTTCTTACATTAAAATCAGTTATTTATATTATAAAGACGATAAATGAAATGTGTTGAAAGAAATGATTTTAATTTTATATCATATTGCATAAATTATACCTGTATATTTGTATTTTGCCGAGTATTTTGCGATGTTTTGTTCGGCTTATTAATTCTCGATGTTTGCGTAGTGGTATTATTCGAATGCGGTATAAGTTTCACTACATTTCCTACTGCTTTAGTACGACCTTCTCTAAATACCATTCTCTGTCCAGGTTTTATATACTCAGGATGTTTGATAAACCTAAAATGCACTAGGGCTTTGTCGCCCGTTCTCAAACAATCCTGGGACATGGACAATATAGAAGCAGTTTGCCTTATGCTGCCGCAATGCACTACAATAATTTTTTCCAATGTACATTAATATGAACTACGAGATGCACGAGATGATAATCATTTAAAAAGATAATTACCCATTGCCTGATAACGCGAACTAATTGTCGTAGGATGATGTAGCACCAAAATTTCGCCTTCGAATTCCCAACAGGCCTGTGGATTGAGCGCGGGTGCGACCATTACCATCCCCTTGCGAATGTGCGATCGTTTGATCTTTTTCAGGGCGAAACTAGCCGTTTGTCCGCCCCTGACTTCGCGGACCGGCATCCTCTTTCGGTGGATACTTTTGACAGCTATAGGCGTGAACCGACCCAGCGGATCGGGCCCTAATAGCAAGGTATCATTTAACCTTATAATACCTTTCAAAGTTGTACCGGACACCACAGTACCGACTCCCTGAAATTTTTTATTTACAAGATTGACGATTCACGTATTATAAAAAAAAAAAATGTAATTTGTGTGTAATATAATACATACTGGTACAGAGTATGTGTCGTCGATTTGGTACTCGGCAGGCTCATCATCGTGACTAGTAATCCTTGCAGTCAGCAAGTTGAGAAACATCTTGAGAAGACTTAAATTTTCACCGGACACGTTAGATACTTGAAAAATTGGGCATAATCTGCAAGTATTACAGTACCATTGCAGTCTTACTACAATATTATTTTTCCTTATGTGAAGCTTGTGTACGTATACAAGAAATGACGAATTTACCGTTCTGAGACAAAATTCGTGGCGCTAATCACTACATCGTCGGGTGTCTTAACTGTAACCGGAACTTTTCTACAGCCAGGGGATTTCAAAATCCTTATCAGCAGCTTCAAATTTTCCTGCAGGACATTCGGTGGGCACATGTCGATTTTTGTCACGACGACGAATACTGGTACAGACAGCGCTAAAGCAAGTCCCAGATGTTCCTTAGTCATTCCGACAATGCCGGCATTCGCTCCGATCATTAGCATACCTGAAATAATATTTGCATTAAGATTACAACAATATATTACAATATATTCTCATCGAGCTGTTTTAATGGCAAACAACGTCGGTGTCATGCCAGGAAAGAGGATATTTTTGTCATAATTCTGATTTGCTTTTGTGTTGATTTGTGCAGTTGTAATAACAATGTAATGTTTTTACCAAAATCAGGAGCGTGTCCCGTCATTCCGAAAACAGTTGTCTTCAAATATCTCTCATGACCGGCGAGATCGATAAACGTAATTACTTTAGAGGATTTCTCACATATTTTCACCCAATCCAGCGATCCATGCTCAGGTTTATTAACTACATTACCTACAAATATGTAACGATACGTTAGTAAGAGGTGAAAGATAAAGTAGGAGCGTGCAACGAAGAATCAATGCTCACCGACGCTATCGAATCCGAGAATGTCATTTCCAACTGAGCTGGTTCGGCCTGTCTCAGCCTCGTGTTTGTGGCGGAATAACTTTTGACGTGCCAAGCCTCGTCCATTGTCAAGTTCGCCGTGAGTCAGTACTCCCAATAGCGTCGATTTACCAGCATCCACATTACCAACAACAGCAACCCTGTAAACGGTTGTTGAATAATTCGTTTTAACACTAAAAATTACAAAATTGCTGACAATAGTTTAGAGAATGATGTCGTTAAATGAAAACCTGATCTCTAAGAAATCTTGTCGATCCAGACGTCTTCGCACTAGATATTGTCCCGTGAGTCCGTGATCTGCCTTAATCTGCCGTAAAAGTACACAATCTGCTTCCAAGGTCGCAGCAAGGGACTGTAAAGTAGCTACCGATGCTTCGTACTCGTCCTCCTTTAATCCACCCTCGGTTCCGTCTAAGTGCATTACATAATTGTTTAAGAATTGGTCGATTCAAAGATTTCTAATTAATAATGCGCCAAGTAATAATCGCGTATCCTTTTTTATTTCTAAGACAATTTGAAAAATCGATACCTTCAGCAATACCAATTTCAAAGATTGTCTCGCTACCTCCATCTTGAATCCTTTCTCTCAACCTTCTTAGCAGTAGCTCGTACTGATCCTCGGATGGACTGACCAAGACATTCTAAAAAAAAGAATAGTATAATAATATATACATTATTATAAAGTACAATTTATCAAAAGAAATATCAGTTTAACATAGAACCTCAATGTACCTTTCCTCTGACACTGGAGTAGTCTACAATTAAAACAGATTCGTGCTCCTTCTCTGGTAGACGAGCAATGGTTTGCGATATGATTGGTCCAGACATAATATTCAGTAATGATACGAATGCAAACACATAAACACACCCAACTTCTCTGTATCTTATTTCTCGCAGCAGTTTATTCTATTCTTCATCTATCGGTTTATTTATCCCTCTTGCACACAAGTGTCCATTACGAACATCTTCCAATATTTAAATCCAAATCTTCTTCTGTAGATTATCAGTATTTGTGTGTACATTACTGTAGTACTGAAAATTTTGCAGCCTTGGGCAACATCTAATATACTCAAACGCTCGAGCCTATCGATGCCATCTTTGTAATCTGTAACAATATAGCATATAAATAACATTTACCCTTGAACCACGAGTCACCAACAAGTAGCATTGGTTGCGTTAATTTACATGCACAATTAAACTATTGCCTCATTTAGCGTAACACTTGTTGAGATTACATCATCTTATAGCATTTTCGTTTGCAACGGATTTGCTCGACCCAAGATTGATTAATGACATCGTCTCTGTCAATAAAGGACTTGAATTCATATAGCGTTTTCGTTTTGAACGGGTTTGCTCGACCCATGATTTATTAAAGATGTCATTGCATCGTCTCTGTCAATAAAAGACTTGAATTCATAGTAAAATAGTGATTAATCAACCTTGGGTCGAGCAAACCTGTTCAAAACGAAAACGCTAATAGTAAAATAGTGATTAATCAACCTTGGGTCGAGCAAACCCGTTGCAAACGAAAACGCTATTAATTAATATTACATTTCTCTTAGAAATTACGATAGAAAATGAGAAAAATAACTTGCTATCTATCTCAAAGACATAAAAATAGACACACGTATGTAAACACACATATATTCCTATCTACTTTGCATTTCACACATGTCGTAGTATAAACGTCAACCGCGATTTTGCCAAGTGTGCGAGAAAGAGGAGGGAGAAGAAAGAAAGAAAGAAAGAGAGAGAGAAAGAGAATTGTGCAATTCTGGTCGAGTGTCAACGCATATTGTCGTCTTTCGAGCAAGTGTGCGTTGTAGAATCTTAAATAAAATGAGATGCGAATTTAAAAAAATATAATATCTCACAGATTCTTCAAGATCCGCAAGAGACAAGGGCAAGTTTTTTTTCCCCCGTAACGATAAATCGGATAAATTTGAGATAATATCGCGGGGGCGGCTGCGTGATACGTGAACCTTTACGTATCGCTGTCTTCAGTTTATTCGGTTCGTATCTGAAGGGTTGAATTTACCTGTTGAAAGAAGAAACGTCGAAGAAGATTCGTCGTCCTTACGCCGTCAGTATTTCACATGAAACTAACAAGTTGACAGCAATGCGCTTGCGAAGATACTGTCATACTGTCAATCTATTGTACGTACTACATACGTGCATGGTTGTGTACGAGATGTTGTGTAAGTGTGAACACTTGACCAGACAGTAAGTACGTATACACATACCATACACACCACACACACACACACACACACACACACCACACCAACGAACGGGAATCGTGCTTTACGTAAGGCGAACCAATCGCAGTGAAAGGCACACGACGGTCCAATCATATCGTATCGGTTACTTTGTCGCGCTATTTCCGCGTTCCTTGTCTCTCTCCTCGTGGCTTTGTATGTTTTCGAAATTACGAAATCATATCGTATACTCTTTGCGAAATATCTCTGCGAAATATCTCTGCGAATCGCGATATTCTCTCGTCAGTATTTCTTTATATTTATTCAACTTATGAAGTAATTGCAAGTTTTTCACTTCGACGTCTCTTTCGACAGAGAAATTCAATCCTTCAGAGCAAGTTTCGAAATCAATAATTAAACTCAAGTTGCACAAGTTGTCAAAATGTATTTTTTTTTTTTTTTTATTATAATTTTAAATATTTTTTTGAATTTTTGAATCGAATATTCGGACACGATCGCGCCGAACTTCATGCGGTAAGAGAATAAAGCGACGACCAATCAACCTCCCGCTTCCTTCGGGAATACTAGAAACATAACGGCGAGTGATTGGTCGCGGCGAAAATCCCTAAATTCAAAGTTACTATAGACACGCGCCTCGGATCGGACGCGTCGCATCTAGGTATTTTATAGGCATCGTGACTATAAAAATCCGTCGCGAATAAATCCCGAATTTTTACATATTCCGCGTCTTTATTTATCGCGCTTTTCGATAAAATCGCGTTATTTTTAGTCTTGAAAAAAAAAAAAAAAAAAAACAAGAAGGCCGACTTCTAAGGACGTTTCCGGGCGTGTATGTACGTACATAAGCGGGGATAACGATGTTCCCGACGATCCTGGAGGCGCCAGTCCAGCTCGCCGCGACACTGAACGGCGGCAGCGCGAACCGGATCAAAGGGAGAAGCGGGATTCCGTAGCGCGGGGCTGCGATCTGCGATCTCCGGAGTAAAGTAGCGGGCGGCCCGCGTACGAGCGACCTTCCCACGATCAAGGAAATGTCGTCGTCGGCGTCGTCGGAGTGAAAGATCTCCGCGTAGAAACGCGGACCGAGATGTCCGGGCCAATGATCAGTCGCGCGCAGACCACCCTCGGTGACGTTCGAACAGGTGCGTCAGATCAGATGATCTGCGCGGTCTGCGACAAGACTGACAAGCTGCTCAGGTGTTCGCGCTGCAAGGCCGTCTTCTACTGCACGAAGGAGCACCAGAGACGCGACTGGAAACGTCACCGGGACTTCTGCGCGACTCATCCCGCGCGCGACAACCTAATCGCGGACGAGGCGTTCTGCGTTTCCGGAGGGGCGAGCAGCAGGAATCGCGAGATCCCGTCCAAGCAGCATCATCCCGTGGGAAAATCCCGCGTCGTGACCGCGAACGCTCTGGTTTCTAACCTAAGCAAGATCCCCGTCTCGGATGCGTCGTACGTTACCTCGGAGTCGTTGCATCGGAACGCGAAGCATCTCGCAGGTACGCTTGTGTGTTTTTTTTCCCCTTTTTTTTTTGTTTCCCTTTCTTTCAGCTGGAACGAACCCGCGTTATCGGGTTTTGCACGCTATTGCGCAGTAATAAACAATAAATCTCGTCGCCGATAAATTTGCGATATAAATAGCGAGCCCTATAATGTTTATTGTTGAATTACCACTTGAAGACCGCATAGTCGCCGATGTATATATGTATATACTCTCGAGCAAGATTTCTAATTATCGCGCCTTGGAATTATCCGGCGACTTGATAAAATTGACAGAAAGCTTGTATATGCACTCGTCTCTGATTATAGATTCCATTACACAAGGGGAGAACGGATCGAGTCATCAACAGGAACGGAAGGAGAATCAGAATCTTAAGAAGAAATCAAACGGCGGGAGGACGAGAAGTGCGCGCAATAACAAGGACGATGGTTGGACGGTGCCTATAACGTACGAGGGTAGCTCGGAGGATACTATACTCGGAGCACGAGCCGAGCTCCTGAATCCTGCATTAGAGAGCTCGAGAATTTTTGACAGCTTAAGCAACGCAGATCTCGGCCTGACCGCCCAGCATCATAACGGCATGAAGAACTTTCCGGAGGTGCGGTTGGGTCAGGAGGAAGAACTTTTGCCCCCTTTTCTACATAGGAATAGAAATAATCTCGAGGAGTTTATAGACAAAATTTGCCAATATGTGATAAGAGACATGGACAAGTACGGTGTGTGCGTGGTGGACAAGTTTTTAGGCAAGGAGAAAGGTGTCGAAGTGCTAAACGAGGTTTTATATATGTACAGTGCCGGATTATTTAAGGACGGACAGTTGGTTTCTAACAAAGGTAGCGCAAATGACTTAAAGACAATACGTGGCGATCAGATAATATGGTTGGACGGGAAGGAGCATCAGTGTCAGAATATTGGCATGCTGATATCGCGGGTCGATGCAATCATCATGAGAGCCAATAAAATGCACAATAACGGAAAGATAGGAAACTATACAATCAACGGGAGAACAAAAGTAAGTGCATCATACGTTTGTTATACGTTATAATTTTACATAATCTTCGAAGAAATTACAATTATTTATCTTGAACAGCACGCCCAATGTAAGACAGCTACGTATTTAATATCCACGTGATTCGAATTTTAATTAACTAAACGAAACGAGGTAATATCTTTCCCTCTCACGCATTTATAGTCGCATATATTAATTGTGGCTTGTAAGAAAAAAATATATACGACAGGCGACAAGCGTCACGGGATTATATGCGATTTTGTTGGACGCGGGAATGTCGCGATGACACGTCGAGGTGAATGCGATAGACAAGGTCAGGATTCCAAAAATGTGATCATCTTCTGCGAGAGAGGAGTATTGCGCCGAAAGGAGGAGGAGAGCGGGAACGAGAACGCGAAGTGCAGTCAGTCACGTACGCCGCGCGTACTCCCACCTTTTCTTTCTCTACTCTCACATCGACGCGCGAATCACATTCGTTTCGTTTTACGATTCGTCTCCCGCCCGACAGCTGAAGTCTGAAGTCGCCGAGTCGGTGTCCGGTTCCTCCGACGAAATTTTGCCAACATTATTTATTGGTTTTTTATTAGAAACCTCTCTCTCTCTCTTTCTCTCTCTTTTTTTTTTTCGTCTATATCTCGACCTAAAAGAGTCGTAATAACTTCTTACAATTTTAACATTTGACGGATATTTACGAGATTTAGTATATACATATGTGGTAAAAAATATGTGCTAAAATACGTCGATTTTTTTCTTATTAGAATATAATAAATAAATATATTCTAATAAGAAAAATTACACAATGGGAGAGAGAGGATGATTTTTAATTTTTAAGCCCCGCTTTCTGTGTAAAAAACTTAAATTTTCCCTTTTCTATTTTCGAATACCTCTTTACAATTTTTTTCTGAAAAATTACCTTCTTATTCCAAAACATATTATTATTATCATTATTATAAAGGAAGTCATGAAGACGCAGTAATACATTGGAAAGTTCTTTAGCAAAAAAATGTGGAGATTCGTGTCGCTGAAAGAGGAATTTAATATAATTATGTGATACAAAATTTAATCTTTCGATACATTTAATTTTCTTTTATTACATAGCACTCTATATCCTTTCTATCCTCTTTCAACAGTTTAATGTAATGTTACCGTCGAGAATCCTGTAAATATCGGTTTTTATTTAATCAACAGATACAGGATATCTCTCTCGTATTGTGTTCGCGATTGTATTGCAATTCGTTAAACTTCCATACCCGTTTAATAATTATTCGATGCGACTGTATCATTGTCCTTTCGTATTTATCAGTGTTTATTTTTAGTTAGATATCCGATTACTCTCTCACACACGTACAACACACAATGAGACAAGGACACACATACCGCGTGTATTAACACATTCAATTTACTAAATTTTGCGCAGTTGTTTTTACAGTTGTGCTGTAACTTACACGCGTATGTGCTAATATTTACAGCAATACACATACTTCAGATGCGTTAATTCGTTTGTAGACGGATGCGGATATTTTTGGATGAAAGATGAGCGAAATCTTATTCGAATAACAGCTAACGAATAAAAGAAACTAACGATCGACTAATACATTTTTTTTTATTCTAAATAAATTAGAATGTAATCGATCTAACGTACGTGGTTTCCAAGAGAGATTCGAGGAAATACATTCAAATATTTAATTATTGGATTGTCAATGCGAGAGTATGTTGAAATTTAGAAGTCTCAAGGACATTTCGATAAAGAGGACATTTCTTAAAAAATCGAATCCGAACGTTTATCTAATCTTTATTTATAAATGCAATTTTTTCATATTTTTTGACGTATAAATCGTCGACTCGAACTTTATTAAAAAGAGTCTGCAGTTAAAAAGAAACACGTGCTTAGATAAAAATACTCTTATATTTTCTCTACATTGTTGAAAAAAAAACTAGGAATTGACACATAAAAATTATTACACTAGTAAGAATTATAACATTATCGTCGGATTATTTGCAATAAACGTACTTTGTTATCAGAAAAAAAACATGATTTGCACGTTAAATATGTCTTTGATGCAATCAATTGTTGCGTCGTAGGCACAGTGTGGTATATCATTTGATAATCGGGAGAAGATAAAAAGAAGTACGAAATATATATTCTGTCCGTTAATGTGATCATTGCATTAACATTTTGTCTGCTGCATTTAGATGTGACAAATAATATATTCATGCGACTAGACGTGTTATAAAATACAGTTTCTCTTCCTCTCTTTCCTCTTCTGCTTTATTAGATTAATAGATTTTCTAAAGTGCATGCCATGTACGGATAGTTTGGTTTTTATAATTATGTTTTTACTTTTGTAAACAAATATTTTAAAAAGTCTGACATTTTTCCATAAATTTATCTGATACAAAATAGATCTTACTCATCCTTCGACTCTTATTCATCTTTCCATTCATATTTAAATATGACACATGTCAATGCGCGCCAGTCGTTCATTATTACGGTTCCGCCTTGTTTTCGTCCTCATTTTTTCCTTTTTTTTTTTTTATGAACAATCTTGATTTATTCGGTCACTCAAAAAACATTTTGAGACTCATCTAGTATTCATATATTTTTCGAACTTAAAAGATACGAGAATTTGTTTTATTAGCTAGAGCTAATCATAATATAATTTATCATTACGAGATTACGATTCGCTGTTTTAGTAAAATCTAATTTTTCTTTTATGTTCCAGGCAATGGTGGCTTGTTATCCCGGTCACGGTTCGCATTACGTGAAACATGTGGATAATCCTAACCGAGATGGACGTTGCATCACGGCCATTTATTATCTTAATCGGGATTGGGACATCAAGGTGCAATTTCATATATATGCGTATTAATGTCTATAATTATATCTACTACGTCATTATGTACGAGGAAAGTACGTTTACACATACACGAGAAACTTCCGCGTTTTTACAAATATTTCAAGCAACTGATTATACGTGTATACTAAGGATCTATAAGGATTTGGAATAACGTTCACTGATCCATATTCATAATCCATTAAATTGTCAAATAACTAAGTCATCTTATCTTGTTTAAATGGTTACAAAATTGACTCTTTCCTTTCGAGACATAGTCATAGTCCATATATTATCTTGACGAATTAAAAGTCTTAATAAGATCTTGCAAATGTAGCGCCATTTTTTGAAGCACAAAAAAAAAGTAGTAAGGTCTGATATATTAATTGTAACGGTAGAATTTATAAATAATTGCATATTTGTTCACGCAGGAGAATGGCGGACTTTTGAGGATATTCCCCGAAGGATGGCGCGATCAAGTAGCGGATATAGAACCTCTTTTCGACAGGATATTATTTTTCTGGTCCGACAGGCGGAATCCGCACGAAGTGCAACCAGCGTACAAAACGAGATACGCTATCACACTATGGTACTTCGACGCCGAAGAAAGGAATCAGGCTTGCCGGAGGTATCAAAGAGAAAGTGCGTAAACGATCGCATTGAGCATTTGTTTCTTTACCCTTTCTCCGATACACAAACTAGTCATTTTTGCATAAAATGTCAATGATGATTACAATGAAATTAATCCTCGCGATGCCAAGATATATCTTATAATGTTAAATAGAAATTAGATTTTGCTTTATTTTTATTACGCATATTGTTCATGTGTATTAGCTAAAATTATCAACACAACACAATTTCAAACACAATTATGATTTTAAGTGACAGCGTAGTAATTCTTCGCATTTCCATATCTTATGAACTGTATGTGAACTACATGTGAACACGTGCGATATCACTCGAAGTTAAAAAGAACGCTGTTAAGTTTCGATACATTTTTTTTTTATTTATTAAGTCGAACACTAAAATGTTATGAAAAAGGTAATATTAGTTTTGCAAAAAAAAAAAAAAAAAATCAATTTTATATTAATCTGAAGAATAAACAAGTGAAAGAAATAGTGTAGAAGAAACTTTGAGTATCCAATGTAATTATATGTTTTAAATAAATTTGGACCGTATTTTTCTAATTATTTGTCTTTCAACTTTGTTTTATAAATACATAATTGTAGGTACTATTATTGCATAGACATATTATTTGCATAAAAATTGTAATAACAATTCTGTTTAGAAATATATATGGTAACTTAGCTTTTTACAAATTTATTTTTAAGAGAACTACGTATGAAGAATAATAGTTCGTGAGACATAGAGTGCGAACAAATTACGATCGGACTAAAATTACACTTTTTTTATCAAATATTATGTATTATTAACGTATTATAATTTTTGCAGGAGGAATTGAATAGCATACGAAAAAATTTATATCGGACAATGCGTGTTTACGAGGAAGTGCAATAGAAGTGTAAGAGCGTACTTTTTTTTACAGATGTAAAAAAAAAACTGTAATATATGTGATGAATTAATGTGTGTAGTTGTTGCAATTTACACTTATATATGTATAATCGTTTATTTCGATTTCTGAGATTCTATGTTCGCACTTTGCAACCAATATTCAAAATGCCTGAAATCTGCTTCCTATATTTTGAGAAGAAAACTCTTATATACTTGTGTCGGTCATTAATTTCCACTATGTAAAATATATTAACAATCCCCTTAAAGAATGTTGCATTTGGAATATTTTAAGCGAAAAATATGTAGAATATAATGTACAAAAAATTTCTTCCAGAGATTCACTAATGCAAATATTGTATACCTTGATCGTATTTCAAGTAAATTTATGTAACATTATTATTTTCCATAATGTTTGTATGCGTCGTATATAATATTTCTTAGCAACATTAATGCAAACGTTGCTGATTGCTAAAGAAATTATTATTATATAATTATATAATAATAATAACATTATATTAATATTATATTAGATTGGTAAGAAATTAATGTCGGTTTTTACCAAGGTCTAAAAACACAAAAAAACCGACATTAATTTCTTACTACAACCTAATAATATAATATATATATTGTATTATTATATATATTATATATATTAATATTAATTATTATTATATTATTCGTATATAATATTTCTTGGCAATATTAATGCAAACGTTGCTGGTTGCTAAATAAATTATTATTGCTCACACATAAAGATGTAATTTTAGTATTATCAGTTATAATGTTACTATTAACATTGACTTTTTACGCTTACATAATGATCATGTTTAGTTTACTATGGCCAGTAATTGACTTATGTTTCCAGTGCGACGAATTGAGATAAATTGGGGCCCAGTCTGTACCTGTATAATGTTATGTACATTGCAAAGTGGTAGAGAAACGCTGTGTTTAATACTATATGTAGCTATTTATATGAATCGATAGGAAAGAGTAAGCACGCGCGTGCCATTTGTGTCCTATTCGGAAAGTCTGATGTAAAATCCTATTAGTCATCTTAATATAGGAAATGTAACAGAAGGATATGGAGAGAATTAGAAAGAGGCATTATGTTCATGATATTATATAAATATTCCGTCTCTTAAAAAATTATCACAAAATTACTTCTCAATATTTCCAGCTGTAATATTATTGGACCTTAAAAGTCCTCCTCGTATGATTAAATTATTTTTATTTCTTGGATTTAATTTATTTTGCGTTTACATAGCACCACGAAAGTTACGATTTAAGTGATCTATTCCCGGCGCGTTTTCGAAGTATTGTAAAAATAAACAAGATTTTGTTATCAAAGTAAAATAAATATATAAAATTATGAAAGACTAGCATATCAACTGATCCAGCGTAGTAGCGCTATGGATTATCGGACAATTACCAAGATTTTTCATACAGTACTTATCTTTTCAATCTTTTCAAAGAACGTCGGTGTCGTTTGGAAGCTGGCAATCTTGGATCTGATTGATGGCAGGCACGTAAGCTTGAAACGAGAAATTGTTTTTCGAAAACATTCCCGGATTTATCACGTAACAATCCGAATAGTCGGTCGTGTATGTTCCAAAATTGTCAGCGATCACTATGAGATCTGGCGTTGGAAATACTTGTAGAGCATGATCATATCTCCAGTAGACAGGAACAACTTGAAGAGGCACAGGAGTCAAGTGCGATTGGCTGATGATAGCTTTGGCGAACTGGAAAACAATTTTTTTATCAACATTGATGTTAAATATATCGTATCTTTGACAGTGGTTCGTAAAAAAACATGATTACTTACATGTTTAAAGAAATCTTCCTCTTTCGGGAAACGAAGCGCGTTCCTGCACATCTTCGTCAACATATCCTCCCTCAGTACTACAATCTCTTTTGTACAGTATTGTATTCTACACGGATTCGTGGTGAAAATAGCGTTCGGTATCATTTTCGTGACTTCCTCGATGATGCACTTGGGTAAAGGAGGTTTCGGCAAGATCTTAGGCGAGCCTAGATCGTGCGGACCGGGTACGAAAACAAATTTGGAGGATTCTTTTACGTTAGCATACTGTGATATTATATCGGCCAAATTTTTAAAACCCATTATCAAAGTCTGCGCGCTGGTTATATTGGTGGGAAAACTCAAGAAATGACCGCATAACACAAAAGCTATAGGAGGATAATCCATGTAACCTTCCAGCACCGTTTTAAATTTTTGTAACACGTTTGGCATATCTAGCCATAGTTCTGCTATGAATACTATCATTCCGTCTGGGTCATTCTCTTCGTGAACCTGTAACTTTTCTGACATCTTCAAAGACAGATTATGCGGTCCGCCAAATGTATTAGTATCACCAAAATCTGATCGCAAACTCTCCGACGATTCTATTGGCGGAAAGCTGATATTCTCTATGTGTAATACATCATCCTTGTAAACACCATTAACTATTACTATACAGCCTTCCATAATGAAGGTATCCTGAAAATCGTAAGGCAGGATAAGGAAAACTGGCTCCTGATTGTTGTGGCTATATCCCAAAGATGTTTCTATTCTATTGGGAAATATATATTCATATTATACAATATTAGAAGATTAAATATCAATGCTGCCAAGAACGAAAAAATATTTTACTTGTATACAAGGATCTGGAAATGAATATTTTCCGAGTTTTTTTAAAGTTAAAAAGTTTTCATAGTATTCTGAAAGAATACATACATATCAATGCTTATATGAAACATTTGCACACTTTTACTAACAAATTCTTTTTCAAAATTGCTTTTAAAGCAAGGATAGAATATTATAATAAGACTTATTGTAAATAATCATATATTGTAAAGGATATTGTACTGCTTAAGTCGATTTTAACGGTTCCAGTTGTATCTTCCAAAGAATGTTGATCCTCCGTTAATTGTGTTATCAGACCCATTACACATACATTTCCTGTTTTGAGTTCGCTCAACAGATATTCAATAGGTATTATATTCGTCTTATCTGTCTGCTGTTTCTCAAATTTAGAAGACAGAAATTGCTTATGCCTCAAAGTTTTGTACCACATCATTTCAAAACGATGTTTAAATATCAGTGACTTATATTGCGTTTCAGGATACGAGTTTTCATTGTCAATAATAAACTTTTTCTTACAAATGTCATACTTTATTTTTGGTATATCGTATCCACTTATAACATTAAATACTGTTTCTGTATTTTTCAATTTATTTGGTTCTAGACATTCCCCTATGGCAAGTTTCATATGTTCGGCACTAACATGCGGATCATTCAAGTTTTGGGCTAGGACCAGCTCTATAATGCGATTTAGCCAAGATTCACGTTCGTCTTCTGGTATCTTTAACAGCTGTTTTGCAAGAGATACTCTGAGATCCCTGAAAAAATATAAACAATTATAAATGCATTCAATTATGCATAAAAGTAAATAATTTAGAAATACACTCGATATAAAAAGTAAATAAAAAAATAATTATATATATATAATACTATATAATATAATAAAATAATTATATATATATATATATAGACTATATATATAGATATATAAATACATATATTTTGATTGAAACAAGATTATGAATGATAAAAAAATATTTATTCTTTGATAATTTAGAAGTTTTCTCATGCTATACGTAATATCATCTTAACTCTTAAAAAATATAGAGTACTTGCCTAGACAATACCAGACCGTATAAGGAAAAGTTTGTTTGAATCATCTGTACACATTTATTGTCAGCCATCGTCGTTACACAAAAATACAAATTGTTGAAATAATTATGAATTAGGAAACGCACACGAACACAATGCTAAAAGAAATCAAGCAGCGTCTTATCAGGCAAAAGTTAATTACATTTGATCACTGGAAAAGGTTAAGAGAAAACGCGCATTTCTTCTATCTCGCGTCATTTTTCCCGCCTTTCGAACCTATAAAGGTTTGTTCTAAGATCTACTCGTCAAAATAGCTAGTGTTTGATCGACCAATCAGGCTAAAAGTAAAGGATTGTTCTGATTGGTCAATCAAATGCTATTCTACCGAACGAGTAGATTTTCGAACGCAATCAAAACAGCAAAGACTTCTTTATTCTGATTGGTCAATCAAATTATAAAATTTTACTCTATATACGAGAACAGCTGATGAGTTTCGACCGGTTTTTAAAAGACCGATTCGATTGGTATTAAATTGTTCGATCGTCGCAAAAATACGTGTATTGTGTGCTCGAAAATAATTCTACGATTTGAATTAATTCACGAGTGTATTGTTTAAATACTTTTGCTAATCGCTATAAGTAGGTTAGTATTACAGTATTATAGGTGAGTTTATCGATAAAAAATATTAATGATATTATATATCTTGTGGTTTCTTTCCTCTTTTCGCATTCTTTTTCCATATTTCTGTATACTTTTTACTACTAACGTTAATAACATTAACGTTAGTAGTAAAAAATATATAAGAGAGATGCATAATTCCATATTGCATAATTTGTTGCAATTTATTGCACAATTTACTGTAAATACGTTTGCGATAAACAAAGAATTATTTTTCGATTAATTGCTTGGAATTGCTGTATTTTATACATCTTGCATATTTAATAGATGCATTTAAAGGAATCCTGTATTTTTCAGGTATGTGTAGAGCAAAAGTAAATGTGAACAGTTATTATCGCATGATAAAAATGCAGTTGTCTAATGTGAAAAGGTTGCTCGTACAAAGGTACCCTACCTACTTTATCATGATACCACTAATCGTGGGACTTCACATAGGTTGGTTTACACTGCAGCAACGTTATGTGCCGGTGGCTGAAAGACACGAGCACCCTCTAATGAAATTATATAAAAAATATACTACGTAAGAATATAATGTATATATGAATCTTCTTTATTATTATTAATAATGTCGTTTAGTTTTCTTTCTAAATTATATTGTTAAATAATAGATTTGTTCATTTTTTACACTATTGTTTCCTCTGAGGGGGAATTTAGGTGTTTCCATTAAGATAGAACGTAGTTGAAGCGGCAACTTTGAAGCTGCCTGTCTTACTTACAATATACCAAAAATAAATTTCTCTCATTTTATATAAAACTTTTATTGTAAGAGATATACATGAATTGCACGCGTTTACTTATACATATATATAAACAGAAAATAAAAATCTAAAGGAAAAAAATCTTCAAACTTTGAGTAAAATGTGCGAATACAAATAAAAGGATAACAATCATTTTTATAGAACTCTATAAATTAACGTGAACATTCTTTAAAAAACTTAGGAAAATATATGTACAATCACAGAGGAGATTAGAATTAACCCCTTATGGTAGGTAGATGGTCAAAATGTTGATGTATAGAGGAGCTCTTCGGTCGATTTTCACTGTGGCTATGAACAGAAGGGCCAGCCTTGGGTAACTGCGGTAACATCATTTGACTGTAATTAGTATTCTGTAAAAAAATATGAACACATGTTTTTTATCTCAATCTTCCCTATAAATTAAGGAAAGATAGAATCGGCAGAAAATCCATTCTTGATAAATTTACATTATCCGGTTTATATCTTCTGAATGTTTCATCGTTCGATCATTGAACTTACCCGAGAACGTTCTCGATATTTCTTTAGTTTTTCGAACTCTTCCGTCTCGACGTCCGGCATTTTGAAATTAAAATTGTCGAAGTAAGAGTGTCGCAACAACTGTTCGCACGTCCACCTTTCATTTGGATCCTTATCCAAGCATTTTTTCAGAAAATCCAACTATCAACAAAAGATTTATACGATAATTACCATGGAGATAAAATTCTGAGTATATATTTTAACACTTGATTTACTATCTCCTAATTATTTTTCAGTCGACGAATACATCTAAACTTATATTTACTGACAACAGATATGTGCATATGATATTTTTTTTTGAAAAATTCTGAGTAATACTTTTCGAAAGAATTTCTTTATATATTTCACAATATATTTATCGGAACTTTTTTACTCAAAATTTCTGCTCGATATTAATTAATAATACATTTTGCATTTTTTGTAATTAAAGCGAATTTGTTACCTGTACAGGACTATTACTTCCACGGGGTAAAGCGTCTTCGAGAGGCGTAAGCGTTTGCGGTGTTGGAAGAGTGATGCCGGTAAAGAATTCGTTCTGTTGAAAGATAGCCATGTGTCGAGGTAAGAGATCGCCCAGCGTTCTTCTTATTAAATACAACTGATCTACATCGGATTTTCCCGGCCACAATGCTTCACCCCGTATTAATTCCGCAAACACGCAACCGATTGCCCATACATCGACCGGAGTGCCATACTGTGTGTCCCCGACCTGCTCCGAAAAACACGTAATTAATATCTTAATTAAATAAAAAAAAAAAATTAATTTTATTTAAAATTAAGAATCTTCATACGCGCAACTTTTATTCTGCAAATATCTTAAGCAAGCAACGTGAGAGATGTATATGCGATATTTACCAGTAATTCGGGTGCTCTGTACCATCTGGTCGCGACATATTCCGTGTAGTTTTCACCAGGACTGAGCATACGCGCGAATCCAAAGTCGCATAATTTTACCACGCCTTCGGCGGTGATGAGGATGTTTTCCGGCTTCACGTCTCTGTGAACGCATCCTAGGCGATGGCAATAAGCGATACCCTGCAGGATCTGCCAAGTGATCTGCCTGGTAGTGAGATCCGGACAACCGCTAGGATATTTCTCCATCTCATTCAAGAGAGTGTTCTCGCAATATTCGAATACTAGATGCAACTTTCTCTTCCGTCTGAAGACTTCCAGTAGATTGACCAGGTTCGGATGCTTGAGATTCTGCACGAAGGAGAAGCGGTTAATTCTCCTAATTTTGGATATCGATTATACGAACAGGATTAATTACGCGAAGAATTTAAATTAAGACTGATCTGAGCGTTCGGTAGTCTTCGGCGCGTCCCTGAAAATTTTTCTTTTTCTTTCATTTTTTTGATCTTTTATATTTGACCCCGATTCCAAAGTCTATATCGCATTCATAATTTTACAGACTTCCTTTGTATAAAATACCGCGAAGTAATTTTAGCATGCTGTTTATTTCCGAGAGGACACCCTGGTATTAGTATTAGTATACTTTTGTCGAAGGGAACAGCCTTGAAGTAAAATGTCAAAATGTCGCGAGAGGGTCAAATGCTTAGAGGGACCTATTTGAATGTGCATATGTTTGGTGAACCCACGCTGATGATCGTAACGATAAAGTTAGGTCGGTAAAGATCGGAACACGCCAAGATATTGACCGCCGCCCGGTATTGACCGTTGGCTACTTCAGCCAGTGTGTATGCGAGCTTCTTATCGCATAAATAAGAACGTAACTTCCTCCACGCGTGAAAGAGTACCCGCAGTGCTCGTCGCTTTATTTCTATCGTAGACGACGGTCTCAAGGAGACGGTGGAAGAAATTTCGTTAAATGTACAAATCGCTCTTCTCAGTCACATTTCGTAAAATTTTTTTATTTCGATAATCGAATTCATATATTTAAAAATAATTTAAAATATTATTAAAAAAGTATAGAATATTTTTTTATGAATATATCTACATTTAATAAATTTATGCATAATTCTTAGATGGTCGAAATTATCAAAGCTGACCATCAGCCTATCTATAGATGAGAACTAGCGGTCTACGTTACGGAGGTCGTTCACCTTACACGAATGCGACCCTCGGCGAACTTACATTAGTTATTCCGTGAATTGATCGAATCGCGCGGAAAAACTTCGAAAATTATGTATTAGCGATTTTTATATTACAGCAGAAATCTTATATGCGGTATTTGTGTTATTAGAGTAGTGATTTTTTTAATCACTTTTTGCTAGCTTGATAGAAAAAAAAAATGATAAGATTTTTTCGGTTTTTAATTGATAATCGACAAATTGCAATTATAAAAGATATTTTGCAATTGTTATCATAAAAATCCAGATTATTGTATTTTTTTTTTTTTTTTTATAGAATATTTTATTTTTTTCAATCATATCTTAATAGCAGCTTTTTATCGTAAGCAATTTTATTGATCTATAACTCGAAAGTTTTATAAGCGGTCATTTAAATTTGAAAAATAGCATTGCTTTATTGCCTTATCGATTATTTTCAATTGCTTTCTGGTATTGCCTTATCGATTACTTTCAATTGACATCGTGTCATGGGAGGTCTCTTTAAATTCTCTTCAATAGCAGTAATTTATAGAAGCTGCAATGTTCGTTAGAAAGAAAAGAACTGACCTTCAAAAGACGTATTTCCCTTAGCGCGATCTTACGTATTAGAGGATCATCTTCGGTCTGCTGAAACTTCTTGACAGCCACCAATTTTCCAGTTTGCCGATCTCTGCACTGGAAGACAACGCCGTAGCTACCCTCGCCGAGTCGTGCTAAACGTTCGTAACGTTCCATGGCTTTGCTCGGCGCTCTGCCCCTGTGCAAGAATCATTCCTCAATATTATTAATAAATCATAAATATTATAAATAAAATTCAAACGCGTTCGATAAAAACAACACGGCATCGGGCACATTTTTTAATTCGAGATAACTCGGAACAAAGGTATATTACTTCGTAATTCGAAAGTACTGTGATTCCGCCGAAATCGCCGCAATATTATATTATATATCGATATTTTCGAAAATTAAGAATTTAACTATTTAATTCCTCGCCTGTATTTTAAGGAGATTTGTCTAATTTTAATTAAATATTTTATTTTAAGAATGCAAAATTTATTTGATATAAATACAAACGATTTCTACGAATTTTCTTGTTTTTGAGAGCACGAAAATCGACGGACTTTTCTCAATGTTCTCGAATACCCACTTTTTATATTTGGCAAGGCATGGTAACGATGTCAATTGTTGCGTAAAGAGCATCGCGTAAAGAGTATATCACGAGGAACGGTACCAGCTAGACTGTCTCTATCCCGATGGATGACCAGGGGTCAAGCTGCCCCGCAAGTTTTGCTTTATTCGAATCCTTATATTGCGCTTATAGCGCAGACGCGGCGGACCAGACTTGCGAACGAGCGACTTGCAATACCGAATCAAAATAATATCGGTACATATTGAGGCTCTAAAATAGTATGATATTTCGGTATTCATAATATAGCGGTATTGCAATCGTTAATTGTTATTCGGTTATCAACCTACCGAATGATGGGCTTATTTTCCATGAAAGCAATTTTGTAGTGAAAATTTGATAGGATCTTATGTGTAATAGAAGTCGAGATTGAGACATTCCACGAAGAATAAGGAAAAATTTGCTCGAGGAAATTAATGCTTTTTAACATTTAATATACAATCGAAGAAGGTATCGATTTATCACAAATAATTTCACAAACTAGCATGACTGAATAAGCTTTTTATATGAATGTGTTATTAATTTTTTATTAATTTTATTATATTCAGCTATAATAAAATTAATAAAAAAAAACTGTTATAATGTTTTTTAAAGTTCATTATTAATGGAAATAACTGAGAAGCTGATGATTCTATTTGTATATATGAAAAAATGAATGTGTAAAATGTAAAATAGATTTTTCTTTGAAAAGGAATTTTTGTCAAGAAAATTAATCTTAAAAATCGGGGTATTTTGTCTCTTATATAATAATATTTCTATTTTCATTCATAAGCTTGCATAATTTTTAATTGTCTCGCGATATATGTAAAGCGTCTGATGTATCTCTCAACAGTGGCTATCAGAAAGCAATATTGTTTCTTTTAAATATCATGTTCATTGAACAATTTAAAAAATACATTGACAGCTATTAATTCACCTTTTTAAATAGTTAATGTACGTAATTAAACAATAATACTTTGTGTCTACTGATTGAAATCAAATTGTTACCAATTTTGATACATATTTTGCGAAAGAATATTGGAATAAGTTAGATCGAAATCAGTCTTCTTATACAAGATTCTGATGTAAGAAAAAAAGGCCGATTTTGTTTGAGATCTTTTTATATAAGAATATTTATTTCGTACAATTTATTTTAATATTATTTTTATAACAATCGTATTGACTAAATCGTATTATATTTAATATTTATCTCGATCTGCTCTGTAATTATTTGAGAAGGTTACTGGCCGAATTAAAGATCTCTTACCACTGTGGTATGCATTGTCGATAGTTCGCGAACCTTATGTCGTTTATCATATTGACGTGATCGCGTACGTATGTACCATAATTTCGGATAAGATAAACTGTATGGATCAATTTTGAAAATTAAATGATGCATTCGGATGCGTGCTATAAAAGTAAATCGACAAACAGAACTATGCCAGCTATGCCAGGTTATTAAAGTATGAAACGTCAAACAGCTAAGTTCACGAAAGCTTGCTTTGTTTTATTAAAAATTACAATTATAATATGCAGAATATATTTTAATTATATTTATTTTTCTAAAAAAATCTCAAATTAATACTGGAATTATTAAATAAATAAGTAAATATTTTCACTATACTGATCTTGTATTTTAAAAAGATGTTTCACTTTTAGAACATTGTCTGTTACCCACAAGATTATTTAAAGCCTAGAAAGAAAGTAGAATATTATAGTATTCTTTTATTTTTTTATTCTTTAAGAAAGATGTGAAAATGCAAGCACACACACGCGCTTAACATAAACCACCCATTTTGACGTCAAATTACGGGCATTTAATCGGACATTTATGTATAATATATGATTATTGTTTCGGGAAGCTTTAATACTGGAAACTAGATATTAAAAAGTTAAAGAAATGGGAAAATTATTTATTTAATATTATTTATTATGAATAAAAGCTCATTTTATATTCATGATAAAGTCTTTGTCTCGCAAATGTGTTTTGTAATATATTGTAATCCTAACGTTTTACGTAATTAAATCTCGAAAGTTAAACCAAACCTGTCACAATAAATTATGCAATAAAAATATATAGATAAGTAGATAATAGATAATAGATAAACTTATCTATATAATTTTTCAACTTGTATTCTGAAGATTCGGTGAAAGAATTGTAAATCGATTCGGTGCTCAGTGAACACCTGACAAGTCTGACATTTCGATAAGAGAGAGAGAGAGAGAGAGAGAGAGAGAGAGAGAGAGAGAGAGAGAGAGAGAGAGAGAGAGAGAAGGAAAGAGATAAAAAAAACAATTAATACGTACAAAAACCCAAGAATGGAATTCATGGAATACTCTTGCCAGGTCACCCTCGTCGGCGCACATACCGGACAGTACTAATACGTTGAAGAAACGCCGTTTTACGTTAATGTTCAACTCTTGATTATTGACAATCGATATTACGTTCCGAGTACGCGTCTATATATCCTGACCGTGAAAGAGGTCGAAATGTTCCTGACTGTTGGACGAACTCTCTCTCTCTCTATAGCGGCTATAGTTATTACACAATATGAAGCGCGAAAACATCCGGGAGACGTAAGACTTTTGGATGATCTGTGTCAAGGAATGTAAATAGCCATCGCTATTTGCGGCCTTCCCATTTTTAATTTACCGTAAATTTAGTCTTTTTTGTTTCCAATATCTCACGAGTGCATATTAAAAAATTTTATAGACGGACTATAAAATAGTGGAGCAAAAATATAAGCATTCTTTATTCCTTATGCAATTATTATTATTATTTCAGCCGCGAAAAGTATTTCAAAAGTATAATCTAGCTGTTTTTATAATGTAGAATACAGATATAAAACTGTATTTTAAAAAAATAATAATTGATAAAAATTTAAATATTAAAATGCAAGTCTAGCGAAACTGAAAAATGTAAATTATCGAAAGAAGATTTCTTTTTTATTCTTTGTATAAGACGATAGATTTTTAATTTAGTGTACCATTGTATATGAGAAATTATTAACAAAATATTAACAAAATTGTAGCAAAATTTATCGTAAACAGTGATTCTCCATATTATACATGTCATAATTAGTTCAACTGTGATAAAAGATTATCGTTGATATGTAGCTTGTCTAAGAAACATTTTTGTGTTAATGAAATGCGTAGCCTAAACATTTCGTGTATATTGTCGTAAGAAATATAATATAATAATGAACATAATCTGGGATGAAATCTTCCAACCGTATTTAATTAGAGTTATTCGAGACGTCTTCCTTGAATTTCGTGAGAATCGTAGGACAGATCTCTTTTCGGAATCTTAAAAGGTGATTAGAGAATCGACCCTAATGAACTAAATGTCAAATGATCAAAACACCCAAATACTATGTTTACGTAAAAGATTTGCGTCGAAGAGACTAGAAAATTGGATACTAGAACTTTTGAGAAACGTCAGATAAATGTCTATAAAGATACCGAAGATACATTCGAAAAGATAGATATTTTAATTAATTTGGGGAGAGATGTGCTTTGTGCGTTTGATATTAATATTTACCTCCTTGGTAGCAACGGTAGTGTGCTACCGAATAGCCAGAGCTTCCTATCTTGGAACCATTTGTCCATTCGAAGGCTTCTTCACAGAAATTTCACGCTACGAAGAAAATAATATTCGTACTGCAACCTGACGAACGGCATTGCGACCGTTGTAGATTCAATGAGTCGCATCGACATTGTTGACGCGGTCTATTTCCGAACTAGCGTGACTTTGATAGAGAAACGTGCGTCCCTTTTGCCTGAAACCACGTCGACCGACTGATCGATAATCCTTTGAGCCAACCCTTTTGATATCCACCTGTTTTCCCTTTAATTTGACTGATATTCGCATATGCTGGAAAACAGATATATGTCGCTCTCGAGAAAGCATCAAAAATTTCAAAATATATTTAATATATACAAATAATTCATATAATTTTATAGACAATTACCGTGCTTTCTAATATTTGTGTGTTGCTGCTAAAAAAATAAAATCTGTACTATAGATTATTATAATTAGATTGTTCATTATAGAAATAAATTATATTTAACATCTTTGTATCACTTTTATATTAAATTTTTGAGGATATACAGTGAAAAATGTACAGAAAGATATATTATAATTAAGATTGAGTGTCATTCATTCATTTTTTATTTAGAATATTATTTTACACACACCTAAAAAATACAAGAGAGAAAAAGAAAAATTATAAATCAGATGTATATTTTATTATAAATAAAAATTTGTTGCTTAATTTTATATATCTTGGCAAAAAAAATCTTTATCTAATAATAATAAGTTTGAGTCAGTATTACACAGCATTCAATAAAACTTTTGTTCTCTTCCTAATTACATTTCTCTCGACGAGTCTGTTACAGAAAGTAGAAGATTTACTAGCTACACTTGCTCAGGTACAAGAAACTATAACTGTCCTTATTTGTGTAAAGTATACAAATTATATAATATTGTATAAATTAGTTTAATAACATGCATAATTCGCGAGAACTTTGATTTTTTTATATGGAATGTATTGAATAATTTTTATTCTGTCTGGCAGTTTTGAGATGTATTTCTTATATTATTTTTGTGCGTCAAACAAATTTTCCTAGGAAGATTGATTGGATTTACAGAAAAAAAAAGATTTTTAGATCGAAGTTTTTTTTTATAATGGACAATATCTAAAATAGAAAACTTTTTTTTTATGAGAGAAAAAAATTATTCGCATGGCAATTATTCTCTACATTTTTTATAGAGTAGAGAACGTAAAGTCCACTGCTTTCAAAAGCATATTTCTTTTCCTATACACAAAAATCAATTCTCGACATATACTTTTTTTTTTTAAACGTTTATACGTTTTTTCATACGTTTTTCTCGCGAGTTATTAATCATTTGTTAATCATCAGATTATGAGAAGTATATTTGAAATGTTTATACGCTCTTTGCATTTCTTCGTATCGTGCAGGATGATCTGGATTTCTCGTCGTCTTGAGTTTCGCCTCTTACGGTGAACGTAACGAAATATTTTTTGGTACGATCTAACTTCTCAGTCGGAAGAGCGATCACCTGTTTTTCCTCTCCATGCGTCACTTCCACCTTTAAAGGAAAAGGAGAAAAAAAATAACGAATATAACATACAACTTATACAAACATGAAACTTTGTAAGTTATTGACAACTTGCTTGTGCTTTAATCACAAATTAAGATTAAATTTTTCTATCGAGCAATACATATATACGTTTTGTTTTTCCCTGTTTTTTACTGGTTTACGAGATTTTTGCAAATTTGGTGCGTATTTTATTCATTTTATTTACCGTCATGTGTCCTCTGCCGCGACTCTCTATCTTCGGAAGATGTTCCACTCGATCTGGGGCGTCTCCACCCACTGCAATTATAATCTACATTTACACTACAGAAACCGATTCTTCGCGGGCTGTACATACATATAGACGGCTAAGTCTTAAAAATTAAATTAAACTGAATTGAATTTTTCAGCGACACATTTAGTTATGCAGGAAGAAGATACATGCAAATGTTTTCTTTCTTTTTTTTTTTAGCATATTTAAAAGAATAATATAGCGTACCAGTAATTATAAATTAAAATACACATATCGCAAGAGCAATTATGTGTACTTGAATTATGTACTTAAATAATTAACTTACGATACGTGTACACTGGAATAGAGGTGTAAGCGCTGGTCGCGTGATGGCAACGATGAGTCTTTTGCGTGCATTGCTTAGCTTCGGTGCAAAAGTCCGGAGTAGTCGGTCTTCCCTGCAGTCTTCTCAATTGTTCGTACAGGAATGCTTCGAATTGCCTGATAATCACATATATATTAAATCGTACCAATTAGAATGATAATTATTAATCTAATTATAAATTATTCGACGCTTTATAAACTTATTTTTATCCGACAGTAACCTGAACGTTAATGGTTGATCGTATTTCGCGACGCCAAGAGTGGGTCCAGACATGCCGGATCTATTGAAAGCATCCACCTGAAAACAATCACTATCTGCAAAAATCTCACGAGATATGTCGACAATGATCGTAATATTCTGACGATATTGATAGAGAGCGACATTAAACTTTTCTCATTCGGGTAGAGTGTGATTACGTTACACGATATATTCTTGATATTAATTAATAATAACCGCGCCTCACCTGCCTCTTCACCAGAACATGCTCGTTCGCTCTACCATGACGGATCTGCAACCTCTTCAGTTCCATCAGTTGGAAGAAGATCTTCCTTTCGAGATAATAACGACGCAGACTGATTTGCACGTCCCTGGTGATGGTCTCCATATTCAGAGCTTGCTGTTTCGCCGTATTCGGGCAGCATCTTGCGTTTCGCCTCCGTGGAATTCTCGACACTCTCGGGCTCGGCTCTATCCCGCTGTCTCTACCTCCGCTGTCGCGACGTTGTTTCCGCCAGAATCGTTCCCGATGGACCGTCTGATCGGAACTCTCGATCGTGGCTAAACGGTTGCCAGTGGTCGATTGCACCTGACAATAGTAATACGTCGATCGGCACAATTAGATGTTGGTGCGCAAAAGATATATATCTCTTATATATACATATATCCTTAAATAAAGTCGAGGAAATATAGAATTATACAGTTTCGAACTAATATAGGTATAAATTCTTTTTTTTTAGAGGCTACCTGAGGCAAAGAGTCAATCCTGGCAGTTCTAGATACACCTAAAGTCGTGCTAGGAGTCTCTTCCTCGCTCGTACTTGGCAAAACTCGCACGACACCAATTTCATTGTCTTCCTCGTGCTCTGTATCGCGCTCCAGGGTATCCTCTCCGAGGGCTTGCCTGATTTCCCGTTCAACCGCCTCGTCCTCGTCCCATTCTGGGCTGTCTATCACCGCGACTATCGCACGCTGATGCGGCGAACACTCTTCCGAGCTCTCGAACAGACGTTTCTTCGTTAATATATTCGAGGAAAACCTTCCTGTCCTCGCGTTCCTTCCCGTGGACGGTCTCGAGCGTCTCGTTTTTACCGTCTTCAAGGACTTCGGAGAACTCGAGGAGCTATCGTCGATGTAATGAGAATCTTTGCCCCCTAAAATCTTGGCCCGTTAGACAAACCTTTGTTGGGAACAGATGTGTGCGCGGAGTATTGTCGAAAGTGATTCACAAACGAGTGATTTATAATTCGAAAAAAATTATATCCTTAAATATTAAATATTTTAATTTAAACCAGACAATATATATTCAAGGACTTTCTATATTTGAAGAGAGTAATACTTTGAATTCCAGAAGTTTAAATTGAAACTCGCGAATCTCACGATACGTTTCTATGACTTTTTAAATAATTTTAAGATTCTAGGAACCTCTTGCATATTTCAAAGTATGTTATATATTTGACTTACTTGCTTCAATCTCTGGTCGTTCTCTATCGTCTGATTCCTTAACATTCTCCGATTTCTTATCACGAGGCGTTCTCACTGGAGAAAGAGTTTTCTCTACATTCAACATCGATTCCGTTGATGACACGCCCGTAGATTTTTCATCGTGCTTGTTCAAGTCTTCATCCTCTTTCGATTCGGTATCTTTGGTCGATTCGGAGCTCCCTTTGGCGACTGTTTTCACGGATACCTGTTTCGTCTCGCCTTCTTCCTCACCAGTTAAACCTGCGATTTTATCCTTTGAACTACTCGCAGTTTCGCGTACCTCCGATTGTCTCGAAGACAATAATGTCTTCGATTTTTCATCATCCGATGAAGTCTTTTTCGCGGCAGTTTTCGCGTTCTCCTCTCGCTTCGAATCTTCGGAAATGGATTTTTCGTTCTCTTCGCCCGAATCCGTGGTATGCTTCTCTGCGGTAACAGAATCTTGAGAAAGGTCCTTTTGATCCGAAACAGATTTCTTAGCGGTTTTCTCTTCGTTTTTAGGACTGTCTCTCCTCTCACTGTCTTCAGTAGCATTAGGTTCGATACTTAAATAGGATGATTTATCGGATATTTTGTCCTCGCTCGCTTTTTGCTTTTCGTGCAAGAGCGCATCGCTCGATGTTACGTCCTCGGATGTATCTAATCTGCCTGAAAGATTACTATAACCAGTATCAGGTAAACATAGATTTGTATTAAACGCACTCACAAATTCTGTACCTTTTTTTTGTAATATCCGATCTTTATTTAGTATAACTTACCTTGCGTCTTATCACTCGTTCCCTTGGCTCTCTCGTCCTTATCTTGGATCTCTTCAGTAATTCGGGAATTTTCTTGCGTCGCTTCCTGTAGTCTTTCTTCAGAGGCGTCTTGCCCATCCGCTTTGTGCGACGATGCCGTCTTATTTTTGCCGGAAGAAGCAATATCTCTGGAAATTTCCTTTGTCTCCTCTGTCTCTATCGTTTTCTTCTTCGAAGCTTCATCGTAACTGATCTCCCTCGCTGTCTCCAACGTTGATTTCGGGGTGTCGGGCATTTGATCCTTGTGAACCATCGCCGTGACGATCACTCGCTCCACAGTTTCCTGACTGGTGCTATCTGTCGCGTCTCTGCGATAACGAGATTCCATTATCCTTTCATCAACTTCGTTCTCTTCGAGTGGTGTTCCCGAAGTACGCGCCGCGCTTCTTTCTTCCTTATCGGGCGACTCGTCTCGATCCACTGTATTTTCATCGTTATCGGATATTCTTGATCTGCCGGATCTGGATGTCTTCTTCGAGCTACGTTTGTGCATTTTAGTCAGTTTTGTCTTCTTCGTGCATTCTCTAGGAGTCTTCGATCTCCTTCCGGATACCATCTTTTCGCACTTTTTTTCCAGCGATTTCTTCACTACGATCACCTCTAAGCTGTCGTCACTTACGCTCCGATCGTCGTCATCGTCCTCCTTCTTCGGTCCATCTTTCGCTGCCGTTTCGTTGGAGCTCTTGCTCGTGTCCTTTCTTGCTTCCTGGTGCATTTTTGCGCGTTGCCGCCGTTTTACGGTTGCCTCATTTTCATCGTCGTCGTGAGAATAGTCACAGCTATCAGATTCGGTCGACGAATCCGAATATTCGTGTTTGTGACCCATCGATACTCTTCTGCTTCGTTTTCTTCGCAGATTGCGCTCGTTGTAGCCATTATCATCGTATCTATATCGATTTAATTACAATCTAAGTAAATTCGGTACTTTATGGCAATGCAATGCGATTTTAATTAATACGAGGAGGTTTAAAAAGCAACTCTCTCTCTTTCTCTCCATTTCCATCTGTTCCTTTCTCTTTCTATTTGTCTTTTTACATTTAATCGTCGGAAGAACTCTTTGGAAAATAAATCTCTATCAATTATATCGACATTCTAAAAAATGTTAATTTCACAGATTTCAAATATTGAAAGTTTTCAATCTAATAAACTTTTGTAAATGAGAAAAAACAGTTTGTTATGTTGTTCGTTATTATGAACACTCCTCGTATTATTTTGCATTGCATTGATAAGATATTATTCGCATTGTTTTACCGCGAGGATTCGCTTCGAGCTCTCCTCTCATCTTTCTTCGAGGACATCTTCGACAGCCGCACTTCCTCTTCGCTGAAACTTCGACTATCCCGACGAGCCAGCTTCTTCGAATTACTCTTCCGCCGCGTTCTCCTCTCTATCCATCGTTCCTCGTAATAGAGCTCAGGGTGTCTGTGCCCTCGACCCTTTCTACAAGGACTACTGTCGCTCGCGGAGCTACTCCCGTTACGTTTCATTCGAAACTTTGCTGTGAAAACTAAAGTCGTTTCAATAATTTACTTTGCTATGGCAACAATATATTAATATATTAAAATCTTTAAATTTTAAATATATACATTATACCTAATCTGACCTTTGTTCGGTGCGGTTTTGTGCGTTCTCAACTGCTGCGCCATACTGCCGCCGTGCATCTGGATCAATTTCGCGCAATCTCGATGCCCTCTGTAGAGGGCAGCGTCCAGGGGGGTCATCGAGTTGCCCTTGCTAGTCCTGAGAACAGCGTTGATTCTCGCGCCGTGATCCAGAAGGACCTTGCACGCGTCCAGGTAGCCGTGCAAGGCCGCGACGTGGAGAGGCGTCTTGCCATCGTGCGTAGCGACATCCAAGGTGCTCGGTCTCCTCTTCGCCAGCCACTTGATCAGCTCGATTCTACCGGATGCGACGGCCTCGTGTCCGATCCCGGTACCACGTACGGTTCTGGCGTGAAGCGAACCGCCGTGCTGACTCAGAATCTTCAAGGTCTCCAACTGGCCCTTAGCCGCGGCGCAAAGCGCCGGTCTGAAAAGAGGCGTCGAATTCTCTTAATTCGAAACTCGTTACTCCTTAATAGAGTCGAAGTATATAGCAAATCGATCAAACATAAATTGTTATACAATAGTATGCCATCGATTATAGAACGTTTAGAGAAAAATAGAGGAAAATCATTATATAGAAGAAGACCGATTGTGTGAATAAAGATTATCCGTAACTTTTCGTAATCTTACGTTCTACCCTTTCGATCCTGACGATTGGCGTCTGCGCCGAGTTTAAGAATAAGCGCGGTGGCGTCAGCGTGACCCAAAGTAGCGGCGTAATGTAACGCGGAGCAACCGTTGTCGTCCACGTGGTCGGGATGAGATCCGCACAGGTTGACCAACGCTTCCACGCATCTCGCGTGGCCCCGGGAAGCCGCGCAATGAAGAGCTGTCAATCCGTCTTTGTCCGAAGTACCCGCGGCCGCCGATCCTCCGGCTCTGAATTTTTTTTTCAACTTCTGTTAAAGATCTGCGATGGACCGATCCATGTCGAGAGACTAAAGCTAATTACGACGACCAGTCATCTGTACCTTGCCAGAGCCAATATGGCCTCCACGCTACCCGCGCTCGCCGCCCACAAGATTGGCTGTCGCCCGTCTTCGTCCTTCGCGTTTACATCCGCGCCGAATTCCAGGAGCGTTTGCAGAACCTTCAGACCGACCTTCTTGGGAACCGCGAGCTCGGCTGTCGCGGCCGCACCGCAGCACTGGGCGGCGTAATGAAGCGGAGAACCACCACGTAAATCGGGGGTGGAAGGTCGCGCACCAGCTGCCAGAACTAATCGAGCGCACTCCGCTTCTCCGCAGACTGAAAAATTATTTTTACATCTCCGATTATTATTATTATTATTTTTTTTTTAGATATTTTAAGAACTTTGCGAAAGAAGAGAGGATATAATACAGTGCTGTCCCTCGTCAAGGATTCCCTCTTTAAGCTTCCTTTGAATTGCGGGCAATTTTGATAACAATTTTCCTTCACTTCTCCCGAGTCGAATTAAAATTTTATTAAAATATACAAAATGCTATTTGAAATATATTAGCTCAAGAATGTGTGAGCGCCTTGTTTCGAACCAGGTTTCTTACGCAAACACGATGCAAATATTTAGAACACCGTGTTCCCTTTCGGAAGGTCAAATTGTCCGCGGTCGTACATTAAACTCCCTTAAGAGCTGACGGGTGAAATGCAGAGCGCATATCGTTCCCTCCGATCTTCGGGGAGATGATGGCGTGTAGTGGTCAAGTAAGGTCAGTAGGTCGTTCCGGATGACGTCACTTCGGTCTGCTAACGATCACGCGAGAACACGTATATTATCGCGATTATTTGAGCGAGTTGACCATAGTTATATTCTCAAGTTATTTGTATAATCAAAAAGTTATAAATACATGTAAAAATGTTTCTTCATTCAAAAACTTGGACGGATTCTAAAATAGCGGATCTATAATATGATGATCAAAAATTCAATAGAATTGAATTATTTTCAGGGTCTTATAGGGATCAAAATTTGATATAATAAAATGAAAAATTATAAAAAAAAATAAGATCAAAATTCCGACACAAATTCTCGCAACAGTATATTACGGGGATATAAATATAATCATCTACTATCTTGAAGAACACATATTATTCGCTACAATGTAAAGTACCAAACTAATCGGTATCGATCTGATGCGGTTTGATTGTTCCAGAATTCTTCTGGAATATTTGCCTCTAGCCTAGATACATATATTATAGATATAAGTAAGAAGTACCGGTGGCCCAATGAAGAACGCTGTGCCCTTCGAGATCCTTGGCGTTGACATCGGCGCCGTTCGCTAAGAGGATCGCGACCAGCTGGGTGTCGCCGGCGATGACCGCCAGATGAAGGGGCGTGTGACCTTCGGCGTCCGGAGCGTTCACCAATTCCGGTGCCGCCGCGGCGACCGCACCTCCGGTTCCCGCGTCCATGCAATAATGGAGAGCGTTTCTTAACGTGCGATCTCTGTAAGCGACCGTTTCCTTCTGTTCCTTCAGTAATCTCAGCACCCTCGCTCGGTCGCCCTGTTGACAGGCGTGCATCAAGGGCGTAGCGCCGATGTGTAGCACTCTGAAACAGCGCGTGTGTCTCTCATAAGTGCGGAAGACGAAGAAAGTAAGTTTCTGGAGAATCAAGATCCCCTTGATTGTATAAATAACCGATAACTCGGAGAGGCAAATTTAAGCGGTTCGGAATCGATATCGAGCGATACTTGTAGGGTCTCTTCTTGCGATGATCCTGATGCGATCTGTCCTTGGCGCGTTGATTCGAATACGGTGTCAGCGGGGGCAAGGACACGTCGGCGACACGTTCCGCTCTCTTCTGAGGCTGAGGCTTCTCCTGCGGCTTCAACGGGATCGGCGGTGTCTTAGTGTCCATGCCCGTCTCTGGCACCTATTTGCGACTACGCCGACCGATCGCGCGGAGGCATCCTCGGACCTCTCGACGGATCGAACTCATCGCGTCGAGGAGGAGTCCTTTTACCCGAGTAAAATGTGGTGGTAGCTTAAAAGAGAAATTCATGCTCTGTAAACATTTTATTGCGAACGTACAGGATGATACTCGAAACTTTGAAGCTTTTAATACTTTAGATGCTGATAAGATGAGTATACATATATATATATTTAATTATATTGATATAATTAAGATATACGCAAAGATACAAGATAAAATGATTAATTTTGACGTTATCTGAACATTTCAAGCGACACGATGCAACAATAAATGGGTCTATCGTAAAAATGAAAATATCGATTTAGATGTGTTTGCGCGCGGAAGATACGTCGCCGTGAAATTTGTAGCTAGATCCTTATCCTGAAGTGTGTAGCCCTATTAAAGTACGACCCAAATTTTCGATTCTAAATCAAAGCTGACCACGTGGTGGATTGACCAGGTCACTCGCTACCATAGAAACCAATGGTCACAACACGCGGCTACCTATAAAGAACCATATAATGACTGATACCGCGGCAAGGTCGCCACGTGTCGAATTCTAATCTTCACTTGGCGTGAAAATCCTCCCGCGAGCCGTCAAGAAACTGATTACTTAAAATACCAGGCTATTTAGCCTCGGTATGCATAGCGTGGATCTTATAGTCTCGGCGACGTAAATGGAGTAAAGGTTTTATCATTCGTTTTTCTGAAGTCTGATTCATTTAACTTTCCTTGTATAAATATAACTCGTATTGTATCACGTGTATAGGTATTTTAGATTATCAAAATAAAAAATGTGTGTATTTTTCCTCTTCGAATCAAAATTATTGTTCGTTAAAATTCAATAACATGCAAATATTTTTAGACTCATGCTACATAAAAAAGAGAGTGTTTATTAAGCTTAAAGTTTTAAAGTAGGTATCACAATTTTTGAAAATTAATTGTGCGACTGCCCGAATCGTTTTATTTTATTTAAATTGCTATTTTTTTCATGACATTATTGTCACTTATTAACAAGAGAGAGCATCTTATATATTTATTTTTAATTAAAAATAATTTCTTGATTAATCAATTAATAGAGAAGTAATTAGTGTTCGGCTAATGTGTGAATTTGCAAAAATATCCGCTCTCGTTAATTAACCGCAATGATCTCACGAAACAATACTTTGTCTATCTGTTGACGAAAAAATATAATATATTCTTATATTATTTATTTATGTGTTAGTAGTAAGCGTTTGTTACAAGGAGATATAATTGATTGAAATGAATTAATTGAGCTGCTTTTCAGTATAGGAAAAGTTCGATGTGGTATGTTATGTATATGTATGTATATATTACATAAAAAATTTATCGAATTTTCAGAAACTCGAATTGCAAACAAGTAGTTTCTAAAAAAAAAAAATTAAATTATAAGAACGAATATCTGCGCGCACAATTAAGCTTCAAATTAAAATCTTATTGACATCCACTTGTCAAATTAACTAAGGAACATAATTTCGTCAGTTGTTATCTTAATTTTTAGTCATTAATTACTAGGATAGCGTAACTGTCTCGCTCTTTTCTTATTGAAGAAAAACCGATTCCAGATCGGTCCGGACCTTGAGAAGGAACGTTAGAGATTTCTCGGGCAGTTTTTTATATTTAATCTCGCGATGCATACGTGTGCAACGAATTCACACCGTACAATGCGGCGATGACTGGAAATCGTTATTTCGTTGATTCACCATGCCGCACATCGATCGTTATTGCTCCGTTAATAATTCGCCGAGACCTTCATACTTCGTGATGTTGCGTCATTAATATTTAACGGTAACATCTCTCCGCGTTACATGCACTACGCCTCAAATGCATCACGTGTGTGTGCTTATTGTTTGCGAGATCCGAATTGTGTGTGGTAACCGATCGAAACACGATGCATAAATCATGTATGTACACATTTGCCGACATAAGTTAAAAAATAAAACAGCTATTCTCTCTTTCTCATTCTTGAGCCATAAAATAGATTTCTTGTGCTTGATATATAACTCATTGTTTTCTTTTTCAATTTTTATCGATAAATATAGATAACTAAACAGATAATTTATTAATAAATTTATGTCACTTGATCATAATCAAGTCGCATACTATAAAATATTATACTTCGATTTCTGCAAAAGAATAGAAAAATATGGAAACTATATATTATATTGTTCCCCTACAACAGTATTTTCAGAAATTTATCGACAATAAAACTAATTAAAAATCTTTATAAATTAAACAGAAAAATAAATTAAAGATTAAAAATAATAAAATAAATTAATGTAATTAAGTAAAAAAATAGCATCACAGTTTCAGGATATTATATCTCAAATAGAAGATAGAGAATAGAAAATAACATATTTGTAATATTTTTTACAGAAAGAGAAAATCATCAATATTTTTTCATATCTTTAATATTCTGGATATTATATGATAGAGCGAGAGGGAGAGAGGAAAGATTTCCTCTAAATTTATATATTTCTTTCAATTCTCTGTAAATTCTCTTAAAGAGGTAGAAAAATTACAAAGAAAATCTCTTATAAGATAAAAAAATGGAAATAATATTAATGATATAATTACAGAGAAATGCGTTGACTTTTATGATATCAATCAAACAATATACAAGAATTTAATCGATTATCGTTCTAGTTATGATATTCAATGTGCATATTTAATTGGTGTTCTTACCTCCACGATACGAATTACGGAACCAAATCGGATTGTTCGCTTATCATTACGAATGGCGCGAGATTTCAAAAAGTCAAAGCTCAGTCAAACGTCAAATGTTGCTCCGGCCACGAGGTCGACTCATTATGGCAACAGTGAAATGCACCTTTAGAGAGTGGAAAGCGCACTGAACACTCTGCATTAGCACGAGTAAGTTAACGTAAGGGTTGCTTAGCTACCACCGCGTCTCAGTAACGTACCAATCAAAACAGATCCATGCTGTCGAGTACGAAAAAATATATTTGTTAGATCTTATTTTCCAATTAAAGAAATAGATTTTTTTTTCAAAGTAAGACAAATCTATTAAAGTTATC
This sequence comes from Lasius fuliginosus, assembly GCA_949152495.1. NCBI lineage: Eukaryota > Metazoa > Arthropoda > Insecta > Hymenoptera > Formicidae > Lasius > Lasius fuliginosus. The sequence continues at coordinate 2,434,711 of OX424453.1, read as the reverse complement.
TATTAAAAAACAATTATATATATATATAATGGAAACTCTCTCCTTTTTCTATATTAAATTGTTTTAATTCAAATCAAAGGTTTGTAGTTATTTAAAACCAAAATAAAAAATATTTTTTTAAGAAAATAGAAAAAGTGTATTAGAGCAAACGATGACTATTTCGATTAACAAAAATTATCTCAAAATTATATAATCTGTTTTTGTATAATTGTACTTGATGAACGAAATAAATTCTATACTATTACAAAATTATGTATCTGACAACAACAAACAATTGGGGGTATAGCTCAGTGGTAGAGCATTCGACTGCAGATCGAGAGGTCCCCGGTTCAAACCCGGGTGCCCCCTCGGGAGATGTTTTTTATCATATTGTATGTATATTTTTGAGATTTGAAATTTTCAATTAAAATATCGTTTTGTAATCGCTTACCTCTTTCTGTATTTATATATACAACATTATCTGTAGTATTACTGTGTAGTATACCTATATATACAATGTATACAAAATTCACAATTTAATTTGGCATCTTATTATTATTACTTACTTTTCTTACGCAATAAACAGGAACAATAAATAAATCTCGATTTGATTTTTACACTTTATTATCAATTTAATTAAAAATTAATAAAAAAAATATTAGTAAAGTACGTAACAAATGTTTAATTTTTTTGGTCATCAGTGTCTATCTTAATATCTTTTAGAAAAAATATTTATTGCTAAGAGAACACAACTTTTATATTTTATTTTTAATTTATTTATAATTTTATAAAGAGAGATAATCGATAAATTGTTAAAAAACTGGCCCCGCAAAAGATTAATTGGCCCACTAATTGCTCTGCCTTTCATTTTATAGATGTAAAATTATATCCAACAATAAAATGTTATGTAACATTATAAGCAAACATATATATGAAAACAATATAGTAAAATATAAAAAGTTATACACTATAAATTTCATTTTGTGCGTACTTAAAAATTTGAGAGAATATTAGAAAGAAAAAGAAGTACAAGAGAAAGGTTCATCTAAAATTATAACACTTAATATCTCTTCAATTAAAAAACAAATTATGAATATGTGCTATTACAATTTATCCTAATATTGCTACATTATTGGGTTTGAAATTATTTTTTACATTCTATTGGTAGTGTCAATCTCAGTCTTTCAATCAATAACTTTTGTCAATATTAGCACAGATATGAAAACGTTAGATATAGTTTCTTATGAATCTTGCCGCCTCACTTTTCTTCTCTTAGTACATTTATCATTTCATTATAATTCTAATTTCTCAACAATTACTATATAATTTTATACGAGTATATCTTAATAGTACTTGGAAGACTTAACAATATAGTCATTTATAAATTTTACTTTGTTATGTGCATATAAAAAATAAATCTTATAGAATATATATCATTTATGAATATTCGTCGTTTTATAAGGCAATTTGTGGACATTCTATATATATATGAAATCTAATTTCTCAATCAATATCCATTTTGTATATACGCTGATAAGAAAATCGAGCCTTATTTGCAGGAGCATTTTGTCATGTATGAGAGATGTTACAATGTTGTGATCCAAAAGAGATTTCAATATTTGTGTCAAATTTTAAGAAAATCGGTAATATTCTGCAATGTGATTCAGCATATCTTGAAAAGCCGTAGAGAGTGATGTTCCAAATTTCTGTCTCCATAAGTGTCTAGCAATAATATATTGGCCTGAAGTGTGCGTAGTTTCTTGAACTTCCTCACAGATTTCAATAGCGTTTTGCCAAATTGTTTCTTAAAATTAATGAGAATGGATAATTTGCACAAAAGCTATTTATGCAGATAGAAAAATATATACAAAAACACATATGTATTTATGATATTATTATAGAGAAGAATAATTACCAAGATTGTCAAGAAGTTTACTTTTACCAGGTGGATCAAATTTTTGTAGCTGTTCAATACTGATAATCTTGTATTGCCTTAAACTCTGTAAAGATTCATAACTGCAGCAGCAAACACGATCATTCGCTACTATGTAACTTCCTGGCACTGTGTGTTTCACAATTTCCTTCAGTGCTTCCTTCACCATGTTACACTTGTTGACCCCTACTTGTAGCTTGTCAATCTTTTGTGGCTGTAAAACATTACAAGCATCAAGATTAAAATCTTTTACATACCAATATCTATATATTATTTGACACAATAAATGAAACAACAGCAAATGTTAATTACACATTCCGTTGTACCTCTGGTACAGCTTCTATCATATGCAACCATATGCGAGGTGGTATAGCATTCGCTTCTGCAATGCATATTATTGTGTGCGAATTATTATTGCGTTTTTTGGCAGAGTTCAGATCTGGTTGATGCTCCGTCATATAACCACCAGGAAATTCATCCACTATTAATATTGCACCTTCACCGCCTAATAACCAATCCTCTGGATGCTTCTTCACATAGATTGCGGAAACTTCGTCACATCGTTCGTATGTTTTTCTAACTACATGTTTCTTGATATCTGCAGTACCACATCTATATATGCATCTGATTCTACGTAACATTTTTTTTAATGTGCTATGAAATATTTGTATAAATAAGAACCTAAGTATGAAGCGGTAATTTCGCAGGGAATATTTTGACACCATCCTAGTATCAATTGAAGGCACATTTTCAGATCACATTTTATTCCAAAAAAGAAGGACTTTTCCCTTATTGAAAGCTTTCTCAGACAGTCGGGACAGGACCAAATATATTTGTCTATGATTCTTGCGGGACTCCACGCTAAACTACGTCCATTACAATCCAAATGAGGACAATTGGAAACTGTACGAATTAGACTCATTTCTTTTAACCAACTGCACAATTCTCCCTCGTGTCCTTTTTGCAACATTGGTCGTACAACAACGTCGAATAATCCACCTGTATCGCTGAAACTTCCCAAACTTCCTGTTCTGTAAAAATTTGTATTACAGATCAAACGTAACATCATTATAAACTGATTTATAATTTGTACTCATAATAAAAAAATCACATGGCTGTCATTTGACATTTCATGATTTTAATTACCTTGCATTTTTAACTTTTGCGTTCCTCATCATTAATCCTAAGGTAATAGTGTTTAACAGATAACGTAATAACGATAAATAAAAATTTGCCCACACTTATACACACAAAAGTGAACAAAAAAAAAAAAAAAAAAAAAAAAAACAATAATTATAAGAAACGCTAACAGGAAAATATCAAATTACTACGATGAAATCCATTGTTCTGTGTAATATGGTGGCGCAACGTTCCCTCTGTCGACCCTTCGATATAGCGAGGCCCAAAACGCAACGCACATGCGCGAAAATGGAGTATTATTCGAAATCTGGCGGAAATAATGACGTTCCATTTAAGTCCCGAAAAGGAGCCAAAGTGACGTGTACTTACCCTTTAATTTTTCGTCGAGATCTTTATCATAAAACGCATTCCAATATATGTTTCCAACTATATCGTTCAAAAAACCAAAGCAAATAGAGAAAAAATTTACACGAGACATTTTATATAAGATTTATATCTTCTTATAAAATCTGGAGAAAAAACGCGTCTAAATTATCGTCAATACTTTGTGGATTGTTTTTTTTTATTTTTTATTATTATTTTATTAAGAACACGTTTTACAAAGCAAAATCCTGTGATGGTGGAAGTTGTGGAGGCTGAGAAGACTACGGAATTAGTGTCGATAGGTACATTTCAACAAGGTTCTGAAAAGAGGTGAGTGCGGATAAGGAGATATCGGCACATTAATATAAAAAGTACTCTTTGAGTGACAGTGTGAATATTAGGCCGGCACATTCATTCATTCATTCATTCATTCATTCATTCATTCATTCATTCATTTCATTCATTCGCTCATTCATTCATTCATTCAGTCTGCCAGTCAATCGATCAATCTGTCAGAACAGGTAGGCGGGCAGACATCTTTCTACATACGAATTGAATACACTGCACACTTTCACATATGAATGCACTTGAAAGATAAACATATGTCTTGCCTACGCGTGATCTTGTGGAAAACGGTGCGGAAAAACAAGGAGCATTGATATATATCGTACAAAGTTCGTACAATATAAATGGATTATCGCTTAACGGATAAACGCAATAACGCTATCTTCCTGTTAATAATATAACACGCATGTGAAAGAGAAACAATTTTCTATTCAAAAGTCGATTAAACGCAACAATTTATACGAGTCTTTAGTTTAATCGTTAAGTATCATGCACAGAGAGAGAGAGAGAGAGAGAGAGAGAGAGAGAGAGAGAGAGAGAGAGAGAGAGAGAGAGAGAGAGAGAGAGAGAGAGAGAGTGAGGGAGAGAGAGAAAGAGGCAACTTGTATTTATCCGATTTTCACTAATAATATAAGTGCAAATGCCATTAAATATAATAATTGCTGATAAATTTTAAATTTTTATCAACTTTCATTTCGATAATCATAACAAGAAGATAGCAACGGAAGAACTCGTCAAGGAATATAGCGAAAATGATAGATTCGTATAACCAGCCTGTAATGATATTTCGAAGGAGAATCTTTTATGCAAAAACTATACATTGCATAAAAATGTATTTAAATGTAATATAAGAAACGGCAACTCGATTATGGATCGCGGACGTTTATCTATATTTAGTGATCAATATAGATTAATCCTCGGTGAGAGATTTTTTACGCGGGACCATCATTACTAGCAATCTCGTAAATACACAGTTGGATCTTATAAAATATTTACGAACGAGATCGATATTTTAAAGGAAACGAACAATCACCCTTTCCTCTATATTTCAGATATATATCATATTACGTGCATATAGGAAAGCGCGCGCGCGCGCGCGTACACACACACACACGCACACACATACATGGTTCTTCAAGATTTCACAGCGAAAAATTCACTCACACCACATCCTACTCAGCCGATGAAGATAAACATATTACAACATGATACTACTGTAATAACAGTGGCAACTGGCAGATAAACAGACAGTTTGGCAGGCATGACAAACCAAACATGTACATAAAAACCAAACATGTACACGTGACACAAAACTTGACCAGACTTCTATTTTATCCCCCCCCCCCCCCCCCGCTTCACTCATTCACACACTCAACTTTTTTCCTTTCTCTCTCTTTCCTCTGCTCTTCTTGCCTCCATTATTCTTATTTATTCCTATTTTCTCTATCCACGAGAGGTCCTATAATAATGTAATATAGGCTTTAGTATTCTATATAATGTACACTAAATTCTAGGACTACCACTACGCCGTTTCTAAATACAACGTAGTATCCTTAATTAATATTAGGAATATCGGCAGTGAAATTCCAATGACAGACGCGGCAGGCAGGCAATCAGTCCGGCAAAGTCTGTGGCACTTGCGCTGTTTCCGATGCGTAAAACAGATAAAACTGATTGTCGGGGTGCCCCGCGCGTTTAATTTTTTAACATTCAGTGTTGACATGCACACGATGCCACGCAATGTCTACAAAGATAATGGATCAAAATTAGGAAGAGGGGGGGGCACCCCACTGTTCGTACCGACCGATCTCGCTTCCTTATCTTCACCATGGCACCTTCATTATCATATTCCACCATTTACTCGACCATTATCGTCTTATTTATATCTCTACTCTTTTTTTCTTCCATTGAAAAATAATTTCTTTACAATACTTGGTGAAATTGTGTGTCCACACCGGCGAATACCGGATCGCTGCGGTCGCCTTCTTCGCTTGCTCGATTTGATCAGAGAAGCAAACCGATGTTGAATCGTCCGAAACGAAGATTACTAAGATTATAAATCACAAATGAAATCACAGACTTTCGTTGGTGGTTCGAATAGACAGGGGCCGCACATTGCAATTAGAACAACGTTGTAGGCATTATCAGGAAAAGTTTGACGAGAGGCACGGAGAACTTGTCTCTCTCTATTCCCCTCCGCTCTTCATTCCCATCCATTCTCCTTGATCATGTGGGCAAGTTCGATTATAAACTTTCCTTCCTTATACTTTTGACTTGATTCGAACGCATGCTCCTAAAAATATCATTGGACGATTAATTTTATATATTGATATAACTTTCCTTTATTCAAGATTAATTTCAATATATTTTATCGAATAACTAACATATTTCCATCCTAACGTGGTTTTGCAACATTCGCAATAGATATCAGCGACAGCATGCAACCCAGTTAATAGAACTCGCTCCTCCGCAGGTCCGCAACCTACGTTCACCCTACGTAATAAATATAATTAGCATTTTGCAAAATATTCCTATTCATCATATGTGTATACATATATAAACACACAGATTCTAAAATTACCAACCATTATTAGAAAAACTACAACTAGAAAAAAGATTAAAGCTAAAAAGAATACCGTTTATTTTAATTTTTAATTGAAAGAATTTCTACCAATTAAAAAAACATAGTTTGTGAAGCATAAAAATCTTATTCTTTATTTATTTTCAAATAGTTTCTCTTTCTCTCTCCCTCTCTATTCTTTCACAAAACTTAATATATTAAATATAAAAAAATAAAGAGAGAGAAAAAATAATGGTGTTAAATTAAATTTTTGCTAAAAAAAAAGGTCTCGAACTTAATCGAAAGAATAGAAATAATTTCGAGATATTCTATGCACATATGTACGTATTATACAAATGATCGACGCCAAAGATATAAAAAAAATTATTCTATTATATTCTCTTTATCTAATATCTTCTTGTTAATTATACTTACACGGAATTAAAGAGATAGGCACGACCTTGACTGCCCTGGAAGGACTGAAATGCAAAACGGACGGAGCTTAGTTTCATTTCATAATGTAGACGATAAAACGAGACATCGAGTTAGGAGACACTCTCCTATTATTAGCTATTATGGAACTATTTATGATGTCGATCGGAAGCGCGTGTTTCCGTTAAGCGAGTTTCCGATTGTGATTTCTTCAAGTTATTACAGACCTCTTTGGAATCACACTATACGATGAGACAAACGATAATGATCTTCTCCAATTGTATCATGATTGGTTTCCGCGAAATCTCATGTCGATTGAAAATGTTTCCCTACAGTTCCATAATAACTCTCTTAATCCCTCACTGCAGATTACAATGTCAGAAGAAAAAAAAAAAATTTTTTTCTTGCACTATACTATGTCGAAATGAATTAGTTTCTTCATATCCCACTAGTCATATTCGTCGATATAGATTGATCAAATATGCCGATAACTTTCATTGACATAGAGATAAGATAAAAAGTAACTTTCGACCCTTTTTCGTAAGGTTTAAATAATTCTAGGCTAATACCGATATACAGGATGATCTACGAGTGTAAGAAACTTCGACAGCTTATTAAGGAGGTCATTTTAAGTAAAAAATGTTATAATATGAACATAGGTCCTATTTCAATAAGTTATAGAACTTGCATTCGAGCTCGAGGAGTACATTTTGAGCACTTGTTATAACTCCTACACTAGATTGTTATTTTCCAATAATATTTAATTGTTAATTTATAAATAGAATAAGTTTTGTTTTTTTTTAAATTATAACTAGATATTAAATCTACTATTTATTGCCGCATTAATAAAACTCTGTGATCTCTTGTAGTTCTATAACCAATTGAAATAGGACCTATGTTCATATAACATCTTTTATTTATAAAATGACCTCCCGAACAAGCGGTCGAAGTCTTTTTTACACTCATTGTCGATCACCCTGTATATCACACAATCCGATATGTTCTCTCGCATCGAGAGATCACGGAAACTTCAACTTAAAGATCTTTAAAAGAAAGAAATGCAACACAGATTCGTTACTTGGATCGAGGCTACAGCTCACCTTAGAGATGAGTTCGTCGTGATTGGCGAGATGAGCACGGCAGTGAATGCACGAGTAAGTGCGATGACAGGAAGGTAGGTATGCTTGAAAAGTTTTCACCATGGTGGCGTATCCAAGCGCGAGCGGGGATACACTCTTCGCTCTTTGCTTGCTGCTCTATCCTCCTATTCCTTGCGCTTACCAAGAGCGCGAGGATACAAGGATCTCTTTCTCTCCGCGAGAGGAGAAGAGAGAGAGGGAGAGAGATTTGCGTTTTTTTTTCTTTTCTCTCTCTCTCTCTATTTATTTATTTTCCCTTTCTTTTCTTCACGTTCAGCGGACACGAGATTGAATTTCTCTCCGAAACGCGGGGTGGTGGTGCGATAGTAGCCCCGTTCACCGCCGCTTCGTGCTCCGATCAGCTGTTGAGCTGGTTCAGACAGCGCCGGTTCGGGGACACCTGTAATAGATAAAGCAAGGGAGAATTACTGAAAAATGTGCAACCCGTTGATCTTCATTTCGAATCGATTCTCGAGTCCGATATATCAAGTCCGTCTTACAACGGGATCTCGCGACACGCGACTTTTTTTTTTTTTTTTTTTTTCGTATGTACATACATAAGACTTGATCGAACCATTAAATTGTATAAACGAAAGACGATACGTCTCTTAAATTATCGCGAAGAAATTCGACACGCCGCAGTTTGACACAGATTCGATTATATTGTTGAAAACGATGTGCGTGGCAAATCGATACGAACTTCATATTCGTATCGCAAAATAAATAGCTTTTTATCGTATAATAGTTATATTAGTTCGGAAATAAATTTTGTTGTTTGTTTACACGCTCTGTGCAATTTTCACGAGATACACCGATCCGTACGTCCGTTGATTATTTCGCGATGAATAAAATCTCCGCCAGTAGACCGCATTACGACAGTTGTAAAACGTGTATAGCTTTTGTGTATAGCTCCGTCTTCGAAATTCTTTATGTCAGCCATCGATAAATGTCATCGCGTTCTTTCACAGATCCTCCTCTTACTCTTCCCTCTTTCTTAAAAATTTTTTTAAATTTTATTTTAAAAAAGAAAAAAACTACTGGCAACTGGATGGGGAAGAGCGCAATGACAGCTGCGGAAATGACGTTGAAAGCGGACCGAGGCGTAGCTTTCAAAGGCAATTGCATCGACGTACTACATGCATCGACTGACGTGCCGCCACGTGCTGGCGCGCGTTCAAACAAAGAGACAAGGACGTTATTATGAATCGTTAAAGATAGAGATTTTTTTTCCTGTACGCGCGCGAGGCGAATAGAGACGCGCGCGCGCGCGTCTCTCTCTCTCTCTCTCTCTCTCTCTCTCTCTCTCTCTTCTTTCTTATCCTTCCTCGGAACGGATGTCGGGCGCTTTATAAATGCTAATCGCGCGCTCGCTTCTCCGCAAAATCTCCGCTAATCGGAATTGATTCCCGCGATGACCTCGCGGAGATTCAACTGGAGCTGTCCAGTGCTCGCGAGTACACATTTTCAGACACTTTGACGAATAATACGAATAATTTTGAGGATCAAGAATTGAAATTTATTCGCGAGTATATACATATGAATTGAATTTCAATTCTCGTCTCTCCCTCTCTCTCTCTCTCTCTCTCTCTCTCTCTCTCTCTCTCTCTCTGTTGGCGATCGGCTCGAGAAAAGAGGAGAACGAGAGCGTTACGGGAACGAGTTGGCCTAACGGATGGCCAAGAACAAAGAGAGAGACCGGGACTTTCGAGTCAATATACTAGTCAAGGTCATTGCTACTTATTGTAGAGACCCACCGGCGTCCTTTTTATTCTCTCTTCGCACAAGTACACATACAACGACGAGAAAAAGAGGAGAGAAAGAAAGAGAGAGAGAGACCGGCTCAGCAACTCGCCAAGACTCGCAGCGATCGACTAAAGAGAGGAAACTACGCATCTGAGAGACTTCTTAGAGAATTTTATCTAATTCATATCTCTCGTCACAAAGAAGATAAAATTGAATTATCTATTCGTACATGAATGTCACAATATAGAAGACAGAATTTTGTCTCTTTGTAAAAGATTCTATACGGAATTTCAAAGGAGGAAAAAAAAGATCCTACAAATACGCATTTGTATGCGTATTTCTCTTTACTAAATTTGTTGTCAAAAATGTATATAATGATTTCTAAAATATAATTCTTGGGCGGTTGGGCACAACTCAGAGACGATAAATTGACGTAAATTGATTGTGAAATGTTCTTATTGATCATGAGCATCGATCATAGTTTCTTTTTACCGACATCGCGATAAGTCTAACTTGATACTTTTAAAGAAACCTAATAAAGTACAAGCCCCGGGTGACTTGGAGAGAAATGAGCGAGGGGTTGACGACCGAGGACCCAAGTGCGGGGAGAGAGAGAGGGGGGACAAAGACCCTCTCTCCCCCCGCTTCCAGTTATTTATAAACTGCCTTCTATGTGCGAGAGAGAATTTACGCGAGTCGTTCACCCTTCACCCCGCATTACATTACAAACGAGGATCGAATGGGCGGGTGCCATTGCCCTCATCGCCAACGTTGTCGCAACGCACTGATTACGGCGCAGGAAAAAGACAGGGGAAGATGGCGGGGAGAGAGAGAGAGAGAGAGAGAGAGAGAGAGAGAGAGAGAGAGAGAGAGAGAGAGAGAGAGAGAGAGAGAGAGAGAGAGAGAGAGAGAAGAGAGAGAGAGAGAGAGAGAGAGAGAGCCATACACACGAGAGGCCTCGAGAAGAATTCTGCTCGAAACACTACCTGACCCCTTAAATTGCGATTGAGAAATATATTCCGAAGAATGACAGAGGAATGAATATATACAAGTGGCTTCAGGCGAGCTAATGATTCACTAATTTCCGAACGAGCTTCTGTGTAAATACATACATACGATAATAACAAACAAATCTGAAGGATTCGTAAACTCTCAAGTGACTCGAGAAAGAATATATCCTCGACGCGCGATGAGGAAAGTAGCGAGAGAGAATTAAAAAAAAAAAAAAAAAAAAAAGGAAGAAGGATACAAAGGAAGTTGGAAGTCGCGGTTTAAAATGCGATATCGGAGGAAGAGAAGGCGCCAAGAAAAAAACGTGCGCAACAGGGAGGCGAGAGAGAAAACAGCGGAGCGCGCGCGCACCGCGATTCCGTCGCGCAGTCAGCTGATAGTCCAGTCAGCTGTAAATGTACACAAAACCGTTGTCCAACAGGTTCGCGCGACGCGACGCGGCGCGCCGCGACGCCGCGTTCGATCGACCGACGGGGCTCGCAAGGACACCTCGCGAATTCGCCGACTCCACACACCGTTCTTCTCGCGAGGAAGAGCGATTGAACCGAGACAAGAAGGAATAATTCGGGGTATCGCACGGAGAAATCGACCGGTCGACGAGAGCGTGCCATTTTAACACGAGCGGCTGCGTATATACGCGCCAAAATAGGAGCCATGATGTTTACGTGCAATTACGCGCGTCCGAAAAACAAGATATCCCGGCGACACGACATTCGCGATTGCACGATTGCATCGATGCGACTTAAATAAATAAATAAAGAGAGAGTGAGAGAGAGAGAGGGGGAAATGAGCTGTGTGTATGTACATCCAGTTTAATTAATTCGCGTTGTTTGTCGTCACATACATATTCGTTTTCTTTGCAGCGCGACCATGGAATATGAATAACAGACATTGTTTTTCAAAGACGAATCGTCGTGTTATCGTATAGTTATGCGCAGAAGTTTTACAGGCCGTAATTCTATTTCTTCTATTTTTTCGACAAGCTTTATATTCTCTAGCAAATTTTCTTCTTAAATATCACACATACACATATTTCTATTTTAAATGTTACATATTTTTCTTGCAATATTGAATAAAATATAGGATACTTTTTCCCCGCATTATTCCGATAGATAGAAATTCTGGTAAGGAAAAAAAAAAAAAAAAAAATCAGTGCTTGTTCACAGTTATGTTATCTGGAGACAAAATATTTAAAAAACATTTATATAAAATATAAACATTTATATTTTTGATAACATCCTTACATCCGAACTCGTTTCGTGAACATTTTAATAATAGAAGATTAACAAGACAACTATTATTTAATAACGAGATAATTGTGAAAATAATTTCTAACGAAAATAGCAACTCAATGATCTTGTGTAATTGCGGATCTTGCAGCAATTCGAACACGAAACACACTCGAGAACGTGCTTGGCTCTGAGATAATGGTCCCGATATTTTTACGATGCGACAGTTGGATCAGCTGTGAATGTATACAAAATATGCATGGATGCGCCGCGTTATCTGGCGACATTGCTGCTTGTGTATTCGTGTACCACTTATCACAACGCGTATACATGTATACACGCGCGAGTCTGTCACGCGTGTGTAAAGAAAATGGATAGTCTAAACATTTCTCTCGCGGGTCTACACAATGCAGTTTGTTTAGATAGCCTCGTATATATTTTGTGTGTACGTACATCGGTACATCTAAAAGAATCAAAGAGAGAGAATCTCCGTAGGAATAAGGATCCGTAAGATTCCGTCATTTTCAGCCGTGTGTCGGTGAGTACAGTTAATAACGTTAAGTGCGATTATATCGTACGAATAGTTCGTATAGTTAGTCTGTTTTCTTAGCCATCTTATAGAGTTTGTTTAAAAGGAAAACGAGTCGATCTTTCTTTATTTAAAAATAGACAGAATCGAATCCACACACACACGCACACACACGAATCCGAGATGAATGCTGAGATTAATCACCGGAAGTAGCGAGAAATCGAGCGTAATGGGGAAATGCATACGCACACACGCGTGGTATTAAAATAAATATTATTATCTTACGAAACGGTAAGTTTTTCAATGAACAACAAAGTTGTTCAGCGATAAATCAAAACCGAACTAATCAATTGATAACAGAAGAAGGAAAGAGAGAGAGAGGGGGGGGGAGGGAGGGAGGGAGAGGGCAGAAGAAAGGATTGTGGGTTGCTAACCTGACACGATACCTGTGCTCGTCGGCAAGGACGAGGGTGAGAGCGAGACAGAGTATGCTCCGCGAATCGAAACGTGATGAGGTGAGGTGAGATGAAGTGAAGAGAGGAGAGGAGAGGAGAGGAGAGGAGAGGAGAGGAGAGGAGAGAAGAGGAGAGGAGAGGAGAGGAGAGGAGAGGAGAGGAGAGGAGAGGAGAGGAGAGGAGAGGAGAGGAGAGGAGAGGAGAGGAGAGGAGAGGAGAGGAGAGGAGAGGAGAGGAGAGGAGAGGAGAGGAGAGGAGAGGAGAGGAGAGGAGAGGAGAGGAGAGGAGAGGAGAGGAGAGGAGAGGAGAGGAGAGGAGAGGAGAGGAGAGGAGAGGAGAGGAGAGGAGAGGAGAGGAGAGGAGAGGAGAGGAGGAGAAGAGAAGAGAGGAGAGGAGAAGAGAGGAGAGGAGAGGAGAGGAGAGGAGAGGAGAGGAGAGGAGAGGAGAGGAGAGGAGAGGAAAGAAGAGAAAAGGAGAGAAGAAAAGGAGAGGAGAGGCGAGGAGTGGCGAGGCGAGGCGGAACGAATGAGGCAGCTGACAGGCCCCATCAGCTGAGAACGTACACAAACCCAATGATTTAACGCGGCGTATCCGCGGGTTCGATGCGCGACAGCGCGTCGAATTCGACGCGCGAGATAAAAATAATAATGCCCATCGATGTCGTATCTTAACGTTACGGAAGTGACGAAAAAAACAATAATGCGTAGTTCGTAGACGGGAGGCGTAGTACGGAGCGACTACGGTTCTGCGACTCTATCCGCGCTCGTATTACGGTATCGCGATCGACGACGGAGCGCGAAAGAGAAACGACGAGAGTTTTCGGGGGAGACGAGACGGTGAAAAATAACAGGAGCGAGGAGAGACTTTATTTATACCGATCGAAGCGATATATACGAAGCGCGCGCGGTCGTCTTACGTCTACGATCAGCGTGGATTTCGCGTGGATTATCGTGTCGTCGCCTACGGATTGCATCGCACTTCGTTAGGATGGCTGGACGATGCTAGTTTTGCGTGTCGCGCCGTGAAAAACACCTGACGCGATCCGCGCGTCGCACGACACGTATGTGCGAGAAAATTCGCGGAGGTAGAGAAAGGATTATTCTCGGATAAACAAAGAGCGAGTTGGACTATTTTTTTTCTTCCCTCTTTTTTTTTTTACGCACCTCCATATGCATCCGTGACCGCTGCGGCAGCGTGCGACGACGACGACGCGGTTTCTCGGTACGCCTCCTCTTCTCTCTACTCTCTCGCGGCTCGGAGCTCGGAGCGCGAACGACCACGGATCACGGCTGCTTCGTCTCTGTACGATTGTGCCACAAACAACGACGGCGGCGGCGACAGTTCGTCACGATCATTACTAAATTACGCGAGACGCTTGCACGTCCAGCGAACCACACACCGTGACTGCTGATCGTTGCTCTGGATCGACTCTCGGCGTCGTTCGATTTATTTCGGTTCTCGTCCGCAGGCGAAATCGCGCACACGATGCTGACCCGCGCGCATGCGCCGCGCGGCGCGTCCCCAATTTCGGGCACCAGTAGAGCGCGCGAAATCCAGCGATTCGAAATGTTGGGGACCAAAATATTATGCGTGATATATATACATATATATGTATATGCTACTTTCTCTGAAAGTATCAAAAATTCTTTTTCTGGGTTTTTCCACATCGGGACTATTTTATGTAATCATCATATATCATATGTTTAGGTTGCCTCTCTCTTTCTCTCTCTCACTTTCTATGATGATTAAAAATATATATAAAATATATATATAAAATAGTTTCGATGTGTAAAAATCCTCCAAAAAATTTTTGATAATTATATAAAAAATATAAATAAATATATATATATTTGGAATTTACATACTGAGATGTAATCACATCTCAAAGAAAAAATGAAAAAAATGCTGTCTTATCCTCTCCTCTTTTTTTCACTTTTTAGAAGATATAAAATTATATTTCAAAGATGAAAATATTTGCTGTTTTATCTTTTTTTTTATTTTAAAAAATGTAATTGTATATTTTAAAGATAAAGATATTTACGATATATAATTATCTACGTCCGATTATTTTTTATCTTTGTAAATATTTAAACAAATTTCGTCAACTGAATATAGATACTTATTAAAAATACTGTGTTCTCTTGTACATACGGTTTTTTTTTTAAAGAGAGTTTATATAATGACGCTTAGCAATCTCGAAGATTAGTCTTAATATTTTGATTAATATGCACGTTTTTTCGTACAATATATCTTCTCTTGCATTCCAGAATTGACGAAAGATGCGTATTCTTAGAGGAATATGGTCGACTTTTCACAGCTAAATTGAAGAAATAGTTCTATAATCCAATTATCCAATTAAAATGAAGGTATTTTGCAAATTGAATTTGAGAAGTTTAAATAAATAACATGCGGAATGTTATTTATGTTATACATTGTTCAATTTAAAATAGCCTTCAACAGAGAATTTTAATTTGAGATTATCAGTTATAGAATTGAAACTTTAAGTTGCGGTAAGCGATGATATCAAAGATTGTAATAAATTATAATCTTTTTGATCTCGAAACAATCGACTTCAAACTTCACAAGAAACGACGCATATTCAACTCTTGTATCAATTCTGGTATGCTCTTTGTATAAAACATGGCAAATAATATATATTTGTATAAACACACCTCATGTTTCAAAAAATAATTAGATTAATGAAGAAATTGTATAATCTTTTGCGCAATTTTTGTTTAGCTCTTACACTAATATACAATAAAAGGAAAACGCATTAATTTCTTAATTTCAATATGATATACCTCCATAAAGACTGCCATTGGAACAACCAAGTATTATATTATTGCGCAATATGTACTTACTTCATTTACATACCGATGTGACATCCACAGTATTCTGGAACTTCTCGAATTGTTTAATAAGTTTGTAAAGCCAAAAAGTGGGAAACGCAGAAGACAACTTAAAAGTTTATCGTGTTAACTAAAAAAAAAAAAAAATATATATATTATATAAAATACTGATTAATATTCATAATTTTTGTTTGAGTGTCGTCGTGAAAATGATAGCAAAACTGGCACAGATAGATAAGACTCGCACTTTAAAAACTTCACAGTTTCTTCACATAATACGAACGTTAGTTATTGCAGTACTCTACGTTGCTTCAGAAAAAAAGATGGATACGTATTTTAAAACTATGTAGGAAACCTTTATTCGTATTTCTTCCGATTTTCTAGCTATTCTATCAGTTAATATATACTTGCTGACAAAGAAATTAAATTTGCATTTTACTAAAAGGAGCTCGCTAAGCAATCTCATGTATCCGCATCGTAATACGACGCGCAATTTTTTTTTTTACCGCGATGAAGAAATATTTTAATCAAAGAAGGTAATTAAAAGTACGGGAAGCAATTTCCGCGATTCTAAACGCGAAGTGCGCGTTACGAAGATTTCTACATGTATTCATATACATGTATCAATCTTGTAACTTTTGTAAATATATATATATATATATACGTATAATTTTTGCGATATTTTTTGTAAATACCGTATCCATGATTAGTTTAAAACTAATATACGTATTAGGCTCATGTTTATAATGTATAAACATGATATTAATATCGTATATATTGCCGATACGAGAATCGCGTTAATTTCTCACGAAAAACATTTACATCCATTTATTGATATTTGGATTTTATAAAACCGGGATTCTTACGTATTTCTAAAATTTAACAAGCAGTTTGCTCGTATCCTTTAACGTAAAAATATAAATTGCGCGGGACTAAAATGCTATCTTGGATAAGATCTAAGCTTTAAAAATGCTTCATAAATGCGCAATGTCTGCCACCCTCTTTCTCTTCGCCGAAATCGTTTACAGAATTTCCACCTCTTTTCTCCTCTTTTCGTACACAAATTATCCCGTCTCATCATCGTACAAATACAGAAGGATAAACAGAAAAGCAGCGATACACGGCGAACTTATTTTTTTTTCTTTATATCTTGATTTATTTAATATGTACTTTCTTATAAAGTGACGTCCTACTAAATAAAAGTAAATGAAAAAATCACCAAACAATATGTTAATATGTTCATTAAAATTCTTCTTCTCGTTAAGGCAACTAATTTGTTTAGTCTCATTTTACATATCTAGAGTATATATATATTTATATATTTATTTTTATATTTGTATATTTATAAAGTATATGTAAAACACTAATATGTGATTATTTTTATTTTCTTGTTACAAGCCTTATATTAATTAGAATATAGTATGTATACTTTGTATATTCTTATATACTCTTGTAATAAAATCGATTATTCGATACTTGGATCTAGATGTAATAAATATATATCTAATGTATATTGTTAGTACAAGAGAAGTGCGTGCAGAGGGTGGCAGCGGGGTGCGCATTTGGGAGTGCTATTGTTTCAAGGACTCTCCAGTCCTTCGTCTTTATACCGTCTCACATGGTGACATTCAACTGTATTGCTTTAGCGTCCACGGAACATGCTTGCTGCTGCTGTTGCGTTTGTTGTTGCTGCTGCTGCTGCTGCTGTTGCTGCTGCTGCTGCTGTTGCACCTGTTGTTGTACCTGTTGTTGTACTTGCTGCTGTATTGCCTGCAGTTGAATCGTTTTCGTATCAACGGTCATTGTCTGCTGCTGTTGCGGTTGCTGCTGCTGTACTTGCTGCTGCTGCACTTGCTGCTGCTGCTGAACCTGCTGTTGTTGTTGCGCTTGCTGCTGCTGCTGTTGCTGCGCTTGCTGAGCAGCAGCTTGGGCAGCTTGTCTTTGTTGCTGTCTAAGTATACTAGGTGGCGGATCCATATGTTGACGCTGATGTAGTAACAAATGATTCTTTTGGAAGAAAGCTTTGCCGCATTTGTCGCATACGTGAGATCTTATGTGGCAGCTGCCGTCTGTGTGGCGTCGTTGATGTTGCGACAAACCGTGTTTCTGTGCAAAGCCGCGACCACAATCAGGACAAATGTGTGGCTTAGGTTTTGGTCCTGTTCCCACTGGCGGCGATGTTTGAGTTGCGCCGTGCATATGACTAACACCAGGCGTCCCTATCGGTCCGTTCATCTGTGTAAATATTTTATTTATAATTTACATGTTTTACACCTTGAATACACATCATGCTTTCTAATTCCACAGTGAGATATCTTTACGCGCGAGATTTGAGTAATATTTGAGTAATTTATATAAAATATTGTTTTGTAGATAATATAATATTCTCTTTCTGAAATAAAATTATATATTTAATATTAAATAAGGTATTAAAATAAAATAATAATTTGATTACTTTCTAAATCAAATTTTCATCGAAAAAATAAAGGTTAAAATTTGCATTATCTCCATATATCTTTCTCTATGTAAATATATCTTGAATTATAGAAACCATATACTCATTACCTGATGAGCTGTTGGAGTGTTTGGGGTAAGGAAATGTGCCGGAGTTTGCTGGAAGGCGGCCGCTAGTCCACAAAGGTCCGTTACAAGTGTTCGATCACCAGTATGTAACCTTTGGTGTAAATTTAGAGCTTCTCGATTTGGAAAGTCCAGTCCACATTCCCTGAAATGATAATTATTCGTTAAGAATTGATGCTTATCTTACCAAAAAAAGAGATAAAATACACTCTCTGTTCATAATAATAAACATATATTTGAACTATATATCTTTTAGCTTCTTCTCTCGTTTAACTGTAATTAAAACATAGAATCTTGTATTATCAGTCAGATATAATAATAAATTTTAGAAGATATTGCTTTCTAATATTTCTTTTTGACTTCCTTAAATAGAAAGTCATAACATAAGAGGATAAGATCTGTTTCGATTATACATTTTGCATCGGAATATATGTCCATGTATTTGATTTTAATTTGCAGCATCGTATCGTATATTTTGAATTCTATATCCAGATAAATTACTTTCCCCTTAACATATTGTATATCTTATTATTCTAGTTACTGTTAAAAATATACTATAAAATTAATCATTGTAAATAGACTGTATCTGTAAAAGAATTATTTTGAGAATTATCTCCTAGAATAAAGTTATTAAATTGTTGACATTATATATTACATATGATGTCTCACCTGCATGTAAGAGACTTCTCATCGGCATTTGTATTGTTATTGTGTATCTTTGAATGAGCGACCAGGTCTGCCTTCCGAGGAAATGCTTCTCCACAAACGGTGCAAGCATAAGGTGTTTCGCCTGTATGCAAGCGCATATGGGCTAAAAGTGTTCTCTTCTGCAGAAATTCCTTTCCGCAGGCAGAACACGAGTGTGGAACTCTGCCGTGCAGCCGACCGTGATTAACTAGCTCGAACTTCCTCTGGAAAGTCGCACCGCAATCATGGCAAACAAATGGATGTAGGCTGCCATGGAAGCGTGAGTGCATGGTAAGATGATCCTTCTGTGAAAATGATTCCCCACACTCTTCGCAAACGTAAGGTCTTTCTCCAGAATGGAACTTACTATGCGTCACCAAGTGACGTTTCAAAGGAAATGCCCTTCCGCATTCCTGGCAGACGAACGGCCGTTCTCGCGTGTGTACGCGAGTGTGTGTTACCAGATGATGCTTCAATGTAAATGACTTTTTACATTCGCGACATTGATACGGTCTGTCGGCGCTGTGCAGTAACAGATGCGTATGAAGACAATGCTTGTGCGCGAAACTCTTGCCGCAATGAACGCAAATGTGCGGCCGTTCTCCGGTGTGTACTCTCGCGTGCGTCGTAAGATGATGCTTCAGCAGGAAGGATTTCCCGCATTCGGAACAGGAATACGGTCGTTCCTTCGGTACCCGGACCTGACTTCCCATATCCTGTTGCTGCTTGACCTTCGTCTCGATTTGCGTGGTATTCACATGGGTCAGAACGTGCCCGAAATGGGCGGTACTGTCCGTCTGACTCGTCGCCACATTATTAGTCGCGCTGGCTTGATTAGACGCAGCGGCTGCTCTCTTCATTAAAATTTCATTGCACTCTTCTGCGGTGAGCTGTATTGGTCCAAGCGGTGTCATGAAGTGCTTGCTCATGGCATGCTTATCGGCTGTTGTAAAAACTAAGGTGTTCGAGAACAAGGAAGGTGGAGGTGTGGGATGTGCCGCATCACAATTGCATCCGCCCTTGTCGCACGTTAATGAAAATACATCGTGATGCTTCTTAGTGCGAACGTGAGTGCCATGGGTTGTTTGATTATGCGCTCCCCCTGTATGGCCGTGATGCGTAGTGGGTGTTTGCTGACAACTTTCGTTCATCGCAAACATTGGACGACGATGAGTGGTGGCTGCAACCTTGGCCGGTTTGATATCAACCTGTATCTTCTGACTGGATCCCTGATCCTGATTATTATTAACGGCGTAACTGATATTCGTCGTGAGCTCGCTCTGGGCATTCTCCCGGGTCTCTGTCCCTGGCCCGCTGAAGGACCAAGCGTACCCACCGAATCCTGCGCCCGCATTGCCAGGAGTGGTACACATATTCGTCAGAGTTGTAATGGATGGGTTAGTCTGGCTTGATGCGGTACTTGTTATCGGCACCTCCAATGTTTCTACCAATGCATTTTCCACGCCGACCCTTTCCACTACAACAAACTGATCCGTGGGAAATATTTTGAGAGGTTCCAAATAAACGTACCCGTTACACTCCAGTATCCTGGCTATGGATATCAGACGCAGGTGTCATATCTGTCAGGAAAACTGCCGGTGAAGTACAGATAGCGAATACAGCTTCCACACAACCTCGCAAGTTAATTCATTCAGGATCCGGCTGTATATTTCGGAAACGCTAATCTGTAGAAGTTGGAGTTGCAAGGTGGTTAATACGCTTCAACGTGTCATAAAGAGTGCTCCCGAGGCGCTCTCGCCGATCTCGTCGGGATCGCGACGCGGGCCTCGGGAATCGAGACGCGTCGAGACAGGCCTTATGCGTGACTTAAGGCGAACGGAGCATTTGATAATATCGGAGCGGGACGACGACGGAGTACACGCCGTTTTCCGTGAGAGTCCCGAAGAGAGAGGGAGAAAGAGAGAGAGAGAGAGAGGGAGAGAGAGAAAGAGAGAGCGCGCGAGCTCTTTCGTATTGTTGCCGCGCCGCTCTTGTGCGCCAATAGAAAAAAGCACGCCGCTCGGCCAAGAGACTCCGGGCACCTCTTCTATGTGTTGGAGACCATAAGTGTGTAAGAACGAGACGGTCTCGTTACGGTCCCTCGGTCCCGCGGCGTCCACGGGTCCTTGCGGAAGACAACCTCCACCTTCCTCCCGTGGCACTCCCACACGCTCACTCGCGCCCCGCGCACTTTTTCCGTGTTTCCCGCTCACGGTACTCGCTTCTGACTTACACGCACGCACCGCCGATGGTCATTAATTTTACATAATTGCATATTTTATTGTCCATACAAACTAGCCTCACAATCGGCCATTTTATTTGTAAACTACCAAAAAACAATGTTGCCAATGTATGCGCGATTTTGGAGGGAGCGGAGCTTGTGCCGATAGCGTCGCCGAGCGCTTCCGTGATGGCAGCACTTTTCGCTGTTTGCCGACAGCGCGGGGCACCGACGCGCACTTTTTCCGCCATATTTGAAATGCCGTTTCGACTCCGTTTTTCCGCGGTTCCGCGCGCAGGCTGTGTATGCCCGACAAATATTTTCCGCCAAATACTTTTTATATCCGTACGATTTTGCGCAACTGTGTGTTCGCTCTTCTACACGATTAACTTTTGCTCATCGTACACGTCAATTATGACAGCTCCAATATTCAGGTATTTTCAAATATTTCGACGATTAATATACAAGCAAAATAATGTATGCATATCAATATGTAACCCTATTTTTCAAACAAATACACCGATGCACTCTTGCAATTATATCTCGTTTTTAACTGCAGTTATATATTTTCTTCGTATTTTCTCGTTATTTTGTGAATAAAAAATTATCGCATTGTGTGTGTGTGTGTGTGTGTGTGTGTGGAGCGCGCGCGCGCGCGCGCGCGCGAGAGAGAGAGAGAGAGAGAGAGAGAGAGAGAGAGAGAGAGAGAGAGGCTAATATGTAGAGTTATTTACACCATTAGCCCACGCTTATTACGGTTGTCATTGATTAGAAAAATGTAATCTTGGGAAGGAAAAAAGAAAATGATTTATTTTATCCTTAGTAAGAAAATAGCGAATCGGGATGTCTATAATTAATAAAATGTATGACGTAATCGGTAGGATATGTGAATCGGGGCTCTACGATCGATGGACGATCCAATAGCAAGGATGTAGACAGATCGATCAGCGTTTTGGGACGGTCAACGCCGAGATCGTTTTCATCATTTACAGCCGGTATTCGGTGACGAGTTATGAGAGACGTAGAGGTCTCTTTAGGTGATACGAGGACAGAGAAACAGTTTCATCGGACGACTGGTCATCGGACGGCGCGGTAGCGCGAACTCAGCAACTGATAAGCAATGCCCGCTCGTTAATGGTCCGGCATCACGGCTTGGCAAAAAGCCAATGCATGCTGTTAGAATAAGAATCTTGCAGTCGCGTCTATTCTACCTACGGTATTCTAACGCGTCTACGTGTTGGTACGTTAAAATGTATATAACATGACATGTAATATATTTATATATACATACATATATATGTGTATATATATATATATATGTATATATATATGTGTGTGTGTGTATATATATATATATGACATATTTATGTATTTTTCAATGATATTTTGATATATATATATGCATATTGCCTGGACATTTTAATGAAACACCAAAGTTGCATATCTATATCCATGTTTCTATTGTATATAATTATATGCTTTTAAATGTTCAAAATTTTCAAACAAAAATATATGCGAAAGATATGCAATATTGGTCAATGTTATATATCGTAGATTTTACTAATTGAAATTTTTTTGTACGAGATAAAAATTCAAATTTTTGATCGAAAGTAAAAAATACAATTGCGCGAAACGTCGTTGCTTGACAGCAATTAAAACCACATTCACGCCACTTTGTATAATCTTCGAGGAGGATTTCTAGTACATAGTTCCACCGCAAACCAGCAAATGGCATTAGTTAGTATTGCCGTAATTTAATTAAATTCAGTCTTAAAACTTTTGGACCGCACCGTGTATATATGCTACGATAATTATGTTATTTTGAGAAAGATGCATATATATTTTTATCATATTATACGATCAATAAACTTGTACTTGAAAAAAGAATACTTTTAAAATATTCTTAAAATACTTATTATATTTATAGGTAGTACGATATACGGTCATCGGACGGCGCATTTGAACTGACCTGACTTCAAGTGCGAAGCCAAACATGACGCCGAGTGTATAAGCTGCGCGACATCTGAATCATCTCTGTGTCACGTATGAATTGGAATTTGGAATCATCTCAGCGTTGGTCTGTCTATCATGATACCTCGTTTTGAAAAAAGTATCTCCCACTACATTCTCGGTCAAAGTTCATTATTAATTATTTAATGTGTACAACACGGCGACAAATAATGTAGAATTTTTTACGCGCATTACAGCGTAACTTTTCTTACGTTTTAAATTTTACAAATATAGTCTCGATTCCTAGACGAGATTAATTCTTTTTTTTTTTTAACATGAGATAAAATATTTCTTCTAATCAGCAGTTTTTCGATAACGATATAGTGTTTTCTGGACTTTGATAATTATTGTAATTATTACTAAATACACACACACACACACACACACACACACATATTGTTTTTATAACAGCGACATAAGGTAGAGAGAATTTAACAATTTTCGATACATTTGAACAGCGTAATGCTATTTCCAGCGAACCGAAAAATGCATAGCCGCTTAAAGCATGTATATATATATATATATATAGCAGCGAAGTGCGACGGGCAGATGCGTTATTTATGTAGCGGTTCGCTAAGTACGTTTCGTTGTGCAATACCTTCGATTCTGACGATTGGGGGTTACGGATCGCCGACGAGGGTTGGTGTATCTCTCTCCTCTGTATTCTCTCTTTTTACAAGAAAGAGTCGGCGCGCGGAGAAACGCGCGGGGTGGAGACCCGAATCCTGAGGCAGTGGACCGTGAATGCGATACCAGCTTCACGTAGTGCGTCAGTGTAGGAGGGGTGTAGGGTGAAAAAGAGGGGGAGGGAGGTGCCGTCAAACAACCGTTCGTCGATCGTCCCTTCTCGTTACATCCATGTACCCATCCCTGGGATATATTTCGTCCTCCTCGCGTCAGCAGCAGGGTGATTTGTACGTATCAATTATGTCTTCCCCGCTACCAAGGGACCATCGATGACGTCGCCGCTATCTCGTCCTACGTCGCGATCCAATGGTTTTAACAGCGGGATTTTAATATTCACCGTATATCGTTGTTCACGACGATAGATTGCGACCGATGATTGCCGCGACGCATAAAAGTTTCGTATCGATAGAATTTTTATCTCGTACAAAAACATTTTTAATTAGTAATCTATGATATACAACATTGACCGATATTAATATTAAAAAATTTTGAACACTTAGAAGCATACATATAATTATATACAATGCGACTTTGGTGTTTCGTTAAAATTGCCCAGGCAATTAATCGTAAGCGATGCTCTTAAGTTTCTCTTGTAACCCAAGGCGAGCCTTTGTCGTTCATTGCTAATAGGATAAATTTACCAAACTTGTAACACACATTAATCTGTTTACCCAATCGTTAAGATACGATGATCGTTTCTACGGCGGTAAAAGAGGCTGGCGCCGTCGGCATCCCTTTTTCCAACTTAATTAAAAGATGATTGCCTAATGAGAGAGAGAGGGTCATCGATGTTCTCCAGAAAAAAAAAACCAATTTCGAACGAGATACATATACAGGGTGTCCCAATACTATCGTATAACTTTCTTCGGCTCTACAAATTCCATTATTTCCCTAAATAAGCGCGTTCCGCTGCACATCGATATGTATTAAAAGCCTGCAGGAAAATCATACGATGCAGGCACAATTGAAATTACATTTCACGGTTATACACACACTCCCAGGAGTACTTTAGCAACATGTACAACACTCCACACCGTACTGTTCGTTTGTGTGAGAATCTATTCGCCTGGGACATTAGGCACGCTTTTTCTATTCTCGAGAGAGAATGCAACGTTGGCTCCTTTGATCTGGCAAACGAACCAACTTTTAAGCTTTCAGCCACGCAGATGGTTATGATAATAATAATAATTTGATCCTCGATCTCTGGTGTCCTGGCTTCTTCGCGCGCGCGCGCATGTGTGCTTGCATACTAAACACACACACACACACACACACACACACACACACACATACTTAATGAACTCACGCGTACGGCTACGTAAAGCTGCCGACTCTCAGGGTCGATTGTGGACAATACGAGCACGGATGGAGTAACTTCGAAATCGATCGAGAATTAATCCGCCGCTATCGCGTCTTGCAACTGTTGTCCCATTGTCTCATCGCGAGCCAAAATGAAAGAGGACGGAGGGGGAGAGAGATGCGGATAAATTGTTAGAGCAAGACGGTCGACTTTTCCTCTCTTCTTTCCTATTCTCTTTCTCGGGATCCTCTCGGCGTTTCTTCGAAAATCTTTGACACCTCTATACTCGCCATACTCGTCTCTCTCCTACGCCGTCTCAACCGATTCTACAGAATTTCGATTTCACGTCGTAGCGCTTTTTATCTTACGTTTGTCTTGCTTTCACCTCCTAACATTCGTCTGTAGAGTTTAGGATTTGAAACCAAGTCGACACCATTCCAAAGATTAATGTTCTTCATTATTTTTCTTTTTTTTACAGTGACATCGCGGCTTCTATCAGAGTCAACCGGCGTCTATCGCTTACAACGTATCATTCGACGCAAGGCAGCGTACGACCCTTCTAACGCCTCGACCACTTGCGGTTTTAACTACCTTCGACGATCCCTCCCGGGTGCCGAGTGTCGAGTGTGGCGAGAATTATGTAATTATTGCGCGGTAATTGTCGCGACAAACGACGGTTGCCTGAATGCCTGGAGTGTCTCGACGAAAGTAGCCCGAAAAAGGGGTCAATTCCACGATTCTCGCCGACGAGATTCCTCCACGAGGCTGTAAGTCGGTCTAAGACCGTATAATTTTCAAAGTTTTATATATTATATTTATATATATTGCATACTATTATATAATTATATCAAAATTTTACATATTATTAATTAATTATTATTGTTATTAATTGAATTCCAAAAATCAGTCGCTAAAACATTTCGCTAAGTACTCGTTAAGAAACGGTTAAAAAAAAATATATCTATATATATGTATATAGGATGTCTCAGACCAATTGCTCTCAATCGTGGATTGAAAGCAAGTACGATTGGTATTATCCAACTCACTGCCAGATTCGTAATTAGCGAAAGGAAGCGTTCAAAAGCTGCCGATACTGTCAGATGGAAGGTCGGCCTTTGACACTAGGACAGCTGGGATAAGTTTGGTCCAGACCTTGCCTTATACCATCCTCAAGATCGTGCATATAAAGACGGTGGCTCGTTCGCGGAACCCTCGAAAGCGAACAATCGCGTACGCCAAGAATTACTCTCCTCACTCAGGAGACCCTCGCCTCGTCTCGCCAAGTCTTCTTGCCCCCTAACGCCATAGTCCTTTTCTTTCGTTACACCTCCTTTTGTGCCGTACACTAGACGCCTTGTATGTCATCAACTGGAAGTCGGAACATTTTTGGATCGAACATATCATATGTACATATATTGATCTTGGTGCGTCGTAAAACTATCGATAAAAATATTCAGAATCGATTCTTTTCCACGTTGATCTAAAATATCAGCGTAAGAAATCTATCATCTAACTTTCAACTTTTATATCTTAACTTTTCGTACGTATCTGGAAACACACAGTTGTCAAACTGCGTATGTGTGTTTGACGGTGACTCTGGCTATACGAGTCAGAATTTGCGCATAAATATCATACGTTCGACTCGCGAAAGTATCTAACTTTAGATGAAGACGTACACGGTGCTTAGTGTACTCTTCTCCAGACGTGCCCGCATCTTTTCGTTCACGGCCGATGCCGAGTCATATAAGTACGAGGGACACAATAGATGGAAACCGCCGCCGTGTCTTTTCTCTGCCACTTGTCCGTGGTTCCGCCAAATAATGTTGACCCTCGCGATTTCACGCACGTAAAATAGCCGAATAGATTTACAAAAGTTACGAGAGTCCTCTCGATTGGTCCACTCTACCTTTCAAGACTTTTTTTTCTTATCAGCACTGCGTTTAAACTTGAGTTCCTCTTTATCCGTTATTATTACATCTTATCTCTTCTTCGTCGTCTAATTTACATATTACAGATTACTACGCATCTCTTTATAGAGAAATTCATAATTCATAATAATAATATTCAGTAACGGAGATGTAAAAATTGTCAGTTGATTCCTCTCTGCGTGATTACGTTCAAAATTATGGAACAATGTATATTTTAAGAGTAAAATGCACACACACACACACACACACACACACACATAGAAACGCACATCAATTACGCGCAGAATCGTTCGTGCTGGGACAAAGGTTTATCGTGAGTTTCGCATGAAAAAGGACCTTTGGACACGTGCCAATCGAGGTACGATGTTTCAGAATTCGCAGTCAATGATGACAACCGCTTTTGTCGCACGGTTTTGCATAATTTATTATTATCAAATAATTCGCCTATAGCAAATGTGTAACATCGTTTCCTACGATGGTAGCGAAGAATCGCGAAAAACGTACATGATGTAAAAAAATTATCTTAATTTTTAAGTAAAGTTTGCTTCTACACGTCGTACGCTCGTAATTATTATTTGCCATCTGATTGATATAAATGTATAGATTAGGAGTTTAAGTCTTACGATTTTGCAGACATATTTTTCGATCAGTATCGAGTTTTTCGATAAAAAAATTCAATTAGACATTTTCTTTTTCCGACACCATTCGATATATATTTGTAATTAAAATGCTAGTAAATAATAATAAAATAATTGTTATTTGAAATTAACAGAAATTCGTGAATTTCATTATTTTATTGTTCTTGTAACTTAATTGATAAAAAAAACTTAATATTTTTAATCGCTTTTCTCTCTATTATAGATAAAGAGCTATCGAAGCTTTCGTTAAAAATCGGATCCAAAAAGATCAAAACATACGTCTGTAAAGTGTATCGACTTATTTCAGAGTCACCCGGTATATTTTACGATTACAAGTATGTTTTACGATAAGTATAAGGAAGGTCGTGACCGATATTATGTCACAGTGTATTTTTTCAGGATTGATCGTTACAGCGAGAAATCTCGAATATCGATGACCGCAAGGTGCAGTGACGCGCGGTGATGGATGTATCAGCAGGACCAAAGCACTGGCATTTACCACAGTCGTTTGAAGGCCGAAAGAAATCCGAGGGATGTCCAGGCTACAGCCTTGACTACTACCGAAAGAAGAAGAGAGAAATCGCGCGCGAGAGAGTGAGACCAGACGGATGAAGGAAAAGAAGAAGAACCACGTGAAGATTAGATCCCCGGAATGAGTATAGGTGGGATTGGATTTGGCAGAGACGCGCGCGCGGCTCGTTGGCCGATAGATGCCGATGATGCGAAGGAATAGGACAAGAAGAAGGGGCAAGAGGGTGGAGTTTAGTTGGTGTCCGAACGACGCGGAGAGGCCGTAGAAGGGAAACTTCGGAGTAGGGTACAGGAGTATAGAGAGAAGCTGCACGCGGGGTTAGAGCAAGATGAGGTGAGCACAGAGAGAGAGGAGAGACGAGAGAGAAGAGAGGCCGTAGAGTGACAGAACGGTGGTCGGTATAGGTGAACTGCTTGACAACCACACCGAACCACCCGAACTGCGCTCGGCGGTATTTAAGGGAGAGCCGCGAGTGTAGCGCGCCAGTTGTTAACACGGCCGGACGGTGATTGGTTTCCGCGGATTGACATTCGCCGGACCGTCGAGTCGCGTGGCGTGCGAGTGAGAAGTGCTGAGAATATGCGGGCGAGCGGAGATAAATTTACATTCCGATAAATAATCTCGAATAAATTCGAGCGACTCGAAAAAATTATTTAACGAGGAGAAATTGGGAAAACGACCACGTGATTCGTTTGCCGCGCATTCCGCGCAATTCGCCGCAATATTCTCTTTCATGATAAAAAAATACGATCGTAAACGCGCAAGTGCAAAAAAAGTCGAGTGAGCATATGGGGGATTACACATAGTTTCTCCCCAAATCGCCGCGACGACGTTATGTGAGAATACACATATGGCATTACTTGTATCCTTCGAACTTGAAGATCGAGAGAATTCGATATCTTTGAATCTTGGATGGTACAGATGAGTGTATCAAAGAGGTACGTTCTCGTCTCTCTTATATAACTTTACGTTGAAGCAATAATTATTTCTAAAAAGTTTCGATCTTTAATTAGCTTCATAATATATTTTCTTGATAAAAATAAAAAAAATATAGAGAAATAAAACCGTTCAAATTTAATTATAAGAAGACCAGCTTTGTTTATTTTAAATGCATATCCTGAAAAGTATCAAAGATGACGTGATGTTCTCATGATAGCAGTTTTACGAATAAACAAGCAATTATATTTTGTTATCGCACATGTCGCGCCGCGTCAACAAATAATATCGTATTTATATTTATCACTCTGTTTAACATATATTATCTCGTATATTAAATTTCTTGGAAAAGAGATTATTTAAAATTTTGTTTGCGATAAAAAATCAAAGTAAGATAATTCACTAATAATTACATCAATAATAAATAATCTTTACTCGAGTAATATAAAGTTAAAATGTTGATTCGTAATTGAAAAGACGTTAATAATTAATTAATTCTGCACTGTTGTGTGTAAAATAATATTTTCTCGCATTATATATATTTCTCTTTAAAATTATACAAATTACATCCTAAGCATTTTATAGTTTTTGGAAATTTGATCGGGAAAATTATTTAGATATTCTCCATACTTGTATATTAGTTAAAAATTTTTAAATACGAAATCATGTAATAAATTCAAGATATGCTACATGTATATACATGTACTATCTTACAATTTTATGTTATAATTTTGGAATGCTTTCTAAAAATATAAACATGTGAAATTTTGATTTTAGATAATGACCGAATTATGTAATGTTTGTAATCCTCAGAAAAAATATATTTTATATTATATATTATAAATCAGTTATACACGCACATTTCTCTAAATAAAAAATAATGACTATGAGAATCGAACTAATTGCACATATAATTTTTTACTTAAATTACTCTAGAAGAACAAAAGTAAAATTGTTAGCATATCTTTTACAAAATTCTTACTCTTCATTAGTAAATTAAATTTTAAATAATCCTCTTTTAACGAAATTGCCTCGGAGAAGATTACATGATGATTACGCACAATAAATAATTCTCAATAAATAATCAATATAAAAGTATTAAATAATTGTTATCAGATCTCCAAAAATTACTTATCTACATACTTTTCGTCTCTTTCAATTTCATTGTGTATCTATCAATTTATCAGAAAACTACAGCGCAACAGTCAGAAAAAAATATATTTAACAAGATTTTATGTGTCACTTTTCAAAGTTACTTTCGGATCTCACACAGGAAGCATAGAAAGAATCTATTATTATTATATTATATAATTTGTACAAGATGTTTGTTGAATAGAGCAACCAATAATTCCTATATAAAAGAAAATTATCATTATACAGCTTGTATCAGATTATATATTAGAAGATTCTCTCTCTCTCTCTCTCTTTCTCTATTATTCTGCAAAACAATTATTCTGATACATTTTGCATTTGCGCACATTTTTACACACATTATTCAAAAAATATTAAGCCTTGTATTTTGAAACAGGTACCCGATGCTGCTGCTGTTGGCATTGGGATTGATTTTCAAGCAATCGTCCGTCGGAGCTTACCTATCACGAGAAGGTACATATTTTGCACGATCAAATGTTTCGTCCGAATTCACCGGGACGTCTTCCAGTCGCAGCATCTCGGTCATCAGGATCTCGTCCGATAAGCGATTGGAGCGGATCATCTGGTCGTCCGGAGCTTGCGCCAAGGAGTCCGTTGTCAATTGGGGGTGGGCATAAATATATATATATATATATATATATATATATATATATATATAATCGCTTTTACATCTTAAAATATATATACTAATCTGGTCGTGAAACCAACACCAAGTCCAGTTTCGGTAAACTTTCGGAAAACAAGCGCCGCAAGAAATTGCTCGATATCGCTCGTACGTAATCTCAGAGAACTCACCGACGTTATTTTTATATTAAGTGGTACATGCCTTCTTTTTCTTCAAACGAAGGGGCGCGTCGAGTGTTTTTACAGTAACCAAGGTTAGAGTGTAATCCCCCTCCCCCCTCTCCTGTTCTACTTGCCTTTCTGAAATAACACATTTTCTCGGACACATATAGGCAAATCTCTCTTCCTATGCCATCGTCCCACCCATACGTGTAGCCGGGAGAGGATTGAAGCGGGAACTCTCGGTTGGCAAGCGCGAAAACAATGCCGCCTTTCACTATTGCCAATATACGTGGAAGTCTGGCCGTTACGTATACATTTAGCGTCGGTTAGGTCTTTCAAATGCCATCCATCGTTCCGAAGAACGCTGATACAGTCTAGCGGAACGCGGTCCCCGTGAATCCTTGTCAGCCGTTTCAATACAATTATAATGTATATACGCATTATGATGCCCGCAGAATGAGGATCGATGCTCAAACGAATGAATAGATTTTACATTTTACTTCTTTTTTCCCCTCGCCTGATTATGTAAGGAACGAATTTAGCTTGCGACGTCAGCTATTTTTCCAAACGAAAAAGTCACGCATGTTAATATTTACATGTATAATAAATGATTCGATGCGGAATTGAATCGATTTATAAGCGATGAATTTAAATTATGCGCGATAACGTCCGCATAATTTTCTTTGCTTAATCACACACAATGGAAAAAAATAAGGCGCCAAGTGTATATCTTTTTTTTTTCTCATAAAAATAGTATTATACAATCGATATGCGTAATTAATAACAATATCAAAGAAGCGCTATACAAAATAATATATAAAATTATACTACAAAGAGATAAAATAAAATCGGGAAATGATTTGACTGTATACAGCGTGTGATGATAATAATAACAATAATAATAACGTAACGTGTAAAATACAATGATATAATTGCGTTAGATCCGTTAGAGAGCGAAAAAAGGGGGATAGAAATGGCACAAATTTATCATGTTTCATTCGTTGACAGTAACCGCAAAGCCAACCGAGCTCTTAAGCCGAAAAGCGGCAAGTTAAGTAAGCAAGGATTAGGTCCTGTGACGTGTGCGGGTGTCTCGGAACCTTTACGTAGGGACCGGATTGGCCCCTTTTGCGCTGGACCTAAACGTAGTTCGGTAGGTTGCCCGTCTCTGTTTTAGTCTCGCCTAGATGGGACTCATCTGCTGATGCTCTCACGAGGATACCACGAAATACCACAACCACGAAGCGTCACTTTGCACTTAAACGGCAGGACGAAAGCTCTTTTACCGTCGTGAAGAAAGTGCACACTCTGCTTTCTGCTCCCGAGCGTTCCCTCTCTTTCTTCCGAATTTGCTTTTATCGCGTGAATAATTCGTTGAGAAAATTTATTTCCGGATACTCGTCTCCTTCTTTTTATCGCGAGATACAGTCGGGAGATAATCAGTCGCGGAAATCGCGCATATGCACATTGCTGACAAAACGGAAAGTTTATATTTTGCTCCGACATAATCTCGTCAAATTCTTGGCAAATGTTACATACGTATTAATAAATAAAAATGGTATCTCTTCAGAACCTAAATAATAACAAAAAATCAATTTCCCGAAATTTAATATTTTTCACTTGAAAAAAAAAAAAAAAAAAAAAAAAAAATGCGCAACACATTTAACACGAAAAATTATGCTACAATAATAATCGTTTATTCTCCCTTATAGAAACATGGACGTGATGCTGCGACAGGTTTGGCTTCGGAAGTCAAGCAGAAAGCTGCAATTGATATATGCCGGCGAAACTTTGACCGACTGCATTGACGAGAAGCTCGCACGGTGGGATGACAGCGAGTGTTTGCCCAGCTCTCGCCGCGTCTATCACTATCACGATGACGGTGACGAGGTGTCGATCGAGGTGTTCCAGCTGGACGGCGAGGACGCTTCGAGGATACCCCGCGATCTCACTTGGCTGTTGTCGTCATCGGAGCTTCATTATCAGTGCGATCGCGTGAGAATGCGAGTGCGAAGCCAAGTCGCGGCCCAAACTCGACATAGGTACAAATACGATCGCGTACATCCTCTCGCTAACCCCCCTTCGACACCACCATCCCCATCCCCCTCCCCCTTCCAGCGAGGGAAGGCGAGGATATTCGCGATTGCTTGTCGTAGCGATTAAATGCGTGACGTAAAGAGGAGAAGAGTAAAAAAAAAATTTTCCTTTGTAACGCAGGAAATACGCGAGCTCGACAAACGTGACGACAAATACCGGGAAAAAACGGGGCCGGAATCGAAGCCGAAGGGAGCTATTCATGATACCGGGAACGCAATGGTGCGGCCGCGGTGACCGCGCTACCAAATATACCAATCTGGGCGGCTTCGGGGTGGCCGACGCCTGTTGTCGCAAACACGACACGTCCTGTCCCTTTCACATACCGGCATTCGAGACGCGTTACGGCGTTTTCAATTGGAGAATATCGAGCATGATGCATTGCGCTTGCGACGAGCGGTGAGTAATTATTTAATGATCTCGCGCGATCTGGGAGAGAACGTCCACGCAAGTATAATAGAATGATATCCGGATAATTGATAAAGTATCGAATAATTTTAATTATAATTTATAGTTTAATCTTTTTTTTTTTTTCAATGGAGTATACAACGATAAATGTCTAGCTTCAAAGACTGTGGTGATATCTTCTTTACATATCTTCGATATCTTCGTGCGTGATTATAGTAGATCTCTCTGTGCACATACTAAGTGCTAAACAATATAAGAAATGTCACAAATATAAATTTATTAACAATAAAAAAATTATCTCGCGCGCAGCTTAGGAAGATGATTATCTAATGTATAAAGTGCAATCTATTTTATTTTGTAACGTTACAGATTTCGCGCGTGTTTGAAAATGGCCGGGACTGCGTCGGCGGACTTTATAGGCAAAATCTTCTTCGATGTGCTGCAATCAAAGTGCTTTATTTTGAAACCGCAGAAAGTGTGCGTGAAACGGTCCTGGTGGGGCAAATGTCAACATCACGAATACCGAAAACAAGCTCACGTACGGGATAATGTTCCTTACTAAGGCTGTATAGCGTAAGAGATCGCGAGACGTAAAGAGATAATGAAATATTCTTCTTCCGGAGATGTCAATAGCAATTCTCAGGGATGTAATATTTTGTCGAATATTTATAATATATCAAGGAAAAAGACGAAAGAAACAAAAATTGATCTCGATTATTAAATCGAGATATATCGCCAAAGGTACGATTGACAATATATCGTAATATCTTTAATACGGAGAATCGTTATTATATTATATATTAAGTCTGCCGATAATCAGACATCTTCAATTAAGACGTTCAGAAACGAGAATGCAATTCACGTGAAGTACACTTTTTCAACTTAAGCTCATATAGATGTCTTCTTCTCGAGAAAATCGCTTGTTATATTTCTCTGACACATTTTTTATAATATATACAAATACTACAATATATAACAAAAATAAGAATTTTTGTCGCGTTTCATAAAAAAGTTTACTTAAACTTGAATTAATTCATTCTTTTCTCCGTTTCTGCCATTTAATTGCAAAATGTCGTCGTAGATATCGGCGGCTCTTGTATAATGTAGAATTAAAGCTGTAGATAGAATTTATTAACTTTAAATATTTAGCTAAAAATCTACTATTAGCAAACTAATTAGAATTATGATCTTAAGCTTTTGTTCGTTAAAGTATTTGAAACTTTTAGATAGCATTCCAAAGATGTAAAAATACAAAAATAAAAAAAAAGATGATAAGATGCGTAAAATATAGAAATATAATCTTAGGATAGCCTACCATTTTTGATGAAATATTATTACTCTGTATGTACTTATACATTAGCTATTTAAAAACTGCACAAAATATAATGTTTAAATATAACTATTTAGATATAAGAAGATTAACTTTATCGCTATTATTTATATTCCATTTACAAATACATATTTTTTCAATTCAAGATAATAATTTGTACAAGAAAATTCTAGAATAAGTCATTGAACTTTTTAAATGTATTCTTTCATCTATCTATATTCAAGTTTTCCAGAATGTTTAATTGATTAGATGCCTTTTAAAATAACTTTTATATTTTTAATATTAAACATTTTAATAATTAAATGTTTTAATTCCATTTCTAATTGGATAATCTAGAAAGAGAGAGAGAGAGAGAGAGAGAGAGAGAGAGAGGAGGGGAGGGCAGATAATATACATATTTGATTTTTATCGACATCAAATTAATCAAAAATAGCTCCTATAAAATTTAATAATTTATTTAAAAATTGCTCTATATATATATATTCGATTTAATCGGTAATGTAACGATTGATTCATTTACTGAATCTCCAGCGTACCTACACGTATATAATATTTAAAAGTGTATATATGTGTGTGCGGTCCTGCATTCATGCACGCGCACATGTTTTTGCGTAGAAGTAAACGGCTAACTCGAGGTTAAAGTGATTTGTACATAAAATAGATTTCTGATATCATTTTTGCTTTGAAAATATATATCGATTATTTAATTATTACATAAAATCGTAAATTATTAATCTGCGAAAACAGATAGATTAAACATATATATATTATATTTGAAAGAATCCAAGAAAGCATATGAAAAAGAGAGATATTTCCAAAAAGTCTCTTTCGCTTGTTGAATTCTTAAATACTTTAAAAATTTGTAAAATAAAAAAAATTACAGTATCGAAAATATTCAAAATTGGTATATTTATATTTACCATGACGTAAATATGAAAGCACTTTTATGCGTTTCTTCCATTTATTAAAATCAGGAATAATAATTATTGTAACGTGTTTACGCGTAAATCTCACAAATTTTTAAGTATCTAGGTGAAAGTTCGAAATGCATGGCACACGTGCATTAAGAAAGAAAAATAAAATCATTTAAAAAAATACTATGCAAATTTTTTTATGTCTCACTGATCCTAAAATAGATATGTATTTAGATTGAAGTTCCGGAAGTCTTTTACCCAGTATTTATGTCAATAAACATCCCGTCAGAGAGCGAGCGAGCGAGAAATAGAGAGAGAGACGAAGAAAATTTAAAATGTATAGTGTAAATAATTAAATAAAAAATTATCCATGCACATAACGTTGAATCGCGCTGTCAAAACGATGCTAAAAGAGTGTAAATATGTGCTACTGGACGAATCAGCTGTTAGCGTCTGTCGAGTCCGCCAAAAAAAAAATAGTCACGTGTTCGACTTTACACGCGTGCACAAAGATATTTCGTGATAGGATTTGTCCTTTCGTTGCACGCGATTGGCATATTGAATCTTTTTGTTTAAATCAGACACGCGCGGCATACAATGATATATAATAGTATTAAATAAAAAATAACATTCAGCAATATTTGCCGTTAAATGACTAAATTCGCGCGAGGTTACATGAAGATCGCGTCGTATCATAACGAAATGATGTACGAAACGAAAGTAAAACGGGGCAGTATTCCTTGTTTACGTACGGAGTTGAATCTTCCACTCACTTTGCATGGTGGTCAAAGTTTTAGGTATAATTCCTTAATAATGTACAAATTTATATATACTGTGTGTTTAACCAAGAAAATGTTAGTCTCCACAATTTAGAAATATTTTGTACTTTTTGCATTAATTACAGAGTTATTAATTAATATCCATATATATATATATATATATATATATATATATATATATATATACACACACACTTGTCTTGTGTTCCTTTTAAATCTTTCAAAATCATAAATTCTAACAATTATTTCAGATGGACAGATTGTGACGATGGATATAAAGGTATCTTTGATGGATGCATTTGGACTTTATCTCAAAATGAAACTCATTTATTATATACCGTACAAGGACAATTAAAGAATTCTGTGAACTATGATAACATTCTGTCTGAATATCTTAGGTTATCGATATCACTGAAGGAACATTATAAAAAGTGGATGGAAGCAGATACACATTTTCAGAAATGTCTAGATGAAAATAATGCTGTGCGAATACTAAAGCAAGATGTTGTAGAGACTCTATTCTCATTTATATGTAGTTCTAATAATAATATATCAAGGTATATATACTTTTAAATTTATGTAATAAGCTAATATACAAATTTATATTGCTGGCTTCAGAGATATATACACATTTGTTTTAGGATATCAAACATGGTTGAAAAATTATGTTCGTTATTTGGACAGAAGATATGCTCAATTGAAAATACAGAATATTATGATTTTCCAACAATAGAAGCTTTGAAGGAAAAAAGTGTAGAAAGTATACTAAAAAGGGAAAAATTTGGTTATCGCGCTGCATATATAGTTAATGCAGCAGAACGCTTATCGGCATTGGGCGGGAGGAGCTGGCTTCTAAATCTACAAAAAGAAAATGTTTCTTACCAGACTGCTAGAGAACAATTGATGACTTTGCCAGGAATCGGTCCCAAAGTTTCCGATTGTATATGTCTAATGTCATTAGGCCACTTAGATGCCATACCTGTCGATACCCATATCTTCCAAATAGCGCAAGCAAATTATTTGCCACACTTGAGAAAGCAGAAGACAGTCACACCAAAAATTCACACTGAAGTCAGTAATTATTTACGAGAATTATGGGGCCCATTAGCTGGATGGGCACAAGCTATTGTATTTTCTGCAAAAATCAATACCAAGTCTAAATTAATCGGAAAGCGAAAACGTGGAAATGAAAATATTGTATAAGCAAAAGTTCTTAAGGAAAAATAATGCTTTTTTAACAATAGATTGTTTTATATAATAAATTTCGAAAATTAGTAAAAATGACCAAGTGTGTTGATTTTGATTATATATTTATGTGTAAAAGATTGTATGTCATTTATAATTTTCTTGAATTGAAGGGTAATTTTTAATATCTCTTGTATGTACTAAGAAATATTTAAAAAAACATTGTTTTTGATAAAAAAATACTTTTGAAAAATGTTTTATTTTACATCCATATATAATATTCCTCTTTTTATTTCTTAGTAGTAAAACAGAAATATCACGTACATAAAATCTTCATTTTATTACTATTGAGTACATATTATATATATATATATATAAAATATATAGATATAAATTTCTATATTAATTACTTGAATATTTCTCACAGGCCTGCATGTAATAAATATTTTTTCATTGATACTTTTTCTTCTTTACTCCAAGTCCTACAAGGGCAAAATCAAAATCATCTAAAATAACATACTCTGCAGGAAATTCAATGTCCTCTTCGCTATCGTGATCTGTAATGCACAATTTTATATTACTCACATTTATAAAAGACAAAGAACAAGATCTAGATGAGAAGAATTACCGATGAATTTGTGTAATATATCAGCAAAAATACTTTTGGAAAGATAACGTAAACCAGGAAATGCTTTCGATAGATATGCTTTTTGTGATGGTGACAAGATTGCTAGGCAAGCAGTTTGCAGAGATACTGGCATTGAGCAACTATAAGTCAATTTCATCATGCAGTGAGCCACTGTACAACTTATTAACGGGTAAAGCGCAACATTGTTCAGTCTTGAAAAAGCAACACCTATAAAAGGACTAAAATTATATTTCTAAAAAGTGTATTTAGAGAAATATTTGCTGCTTACCTAGCGGCTTTCGATTGAGAAAGAATTGTAATGTGCCGCTCCAAGCATCGAGATGTACACCCACCAATTGACCTTTGTCAAAGGTCGTCCCATACTTTTGCATCACTTTATCATGCTGTATATATCCTTTATATGAAAAACCCCAAGATTCTTGATCAAGTCCAAGTAGAGAGCAAAAATAAAAACTTCCAATATCAAGTTTTGCATTTGCAGTTCCCACACCAATCATCTAAACAAAAAAAATGATAAAAATTATGTATATCGCAGAATAAGGTATTATTTGTTAAACGTATAGAAAAGCTTTACTTTCAAGATATATCCAAAGAGAGGAAAATAAACTTACCACATCTGTGCCATGTATTTTACTTAACATTAAAATCTCCCAAAAATGATGTCGTCCTTTCTCCAATAGCTTGTTACCCCTTACAACTGCTGTGCCAGTGCTATATACAGGATGAAATGTAACATTTGAATTTTTATCCCCTAATTTGACCGACAATGTCGAGTATTCTTTATCCCAGATCCATTCGAGTTTTGAAAAGAAGTCTATAAGAAAATACATAAAGTTTCCAAAACTTAAAAGTAATTTAATACTGTAATTGTTAAATATATTTAAGCGATGACTAACCATTTTCTGCTTCTGGTTGTTGATTATTTGAAATTAAATCCATATTCTATTTTGCAAATTATTGTCTCAATTATTTTGTTGTATACAAATTTATAGTCGGACAGATCACATTCTAATATAACTCATTGTCTTTATAATTGCAAAAGTCAACATCAGCAAATTGTTTTTTTTTGTTTTTTTTTTTGTAGTGCTCGTGTCTATCAAAATGCGTGAAAAATTTATCAAGCGGACAGATGTATACGCGATAATAATAATGCTGTAAGAGAGAGTAACGGAAAAAAATTAATAAATATGCAACCGATCAAAGTGCAAATTTTAAAATCTAATTTTAAAATATCCTCTATATATAATATCGATCAATCGGAACAAAAAGTTTTTGCGTTCCTTTTTCTACGATTTAAATTAAAACCGATCGAACAAGATAAGCTCTAATCTCACTGCCATTAATTGATAAAAGGATCGAACACAAAAATCGGTCCAAACAAAGAACATG
>OX424453.1:2364736-2394599 GCA_949152495.1 Lasius fuliginosus | reverse complement strand
AATCAGTAATCGAAATATTTATTAATGTATTGTTCCGTTACGGATGCGATTGTGTGGTTATTATTTTATGTGTTTATCGCGCTGCCATTAGAAATCTCGCGGAGGATACGTTCCGATTTCTCGGCTCGTAAAACGCACATTGACACTCTCTTTGTGTCATTCGATCTGTCGCGTGTGAGTAATTGCATTCGTCGAATCTTTCGAGATTTTGGACGATTGACAGTACCGAAAAGGATATATTTTGATGACACATGCCTCCTCCCCTCCGGATTTCTTGTATATATATATATATATATATATATATATATATGTATCGATAGATTCAAATAATGAAACTAACGATTCTTCGAGTCGCGAGTACCGATGCCTAGAGTCAATTATATATTCGAAAATCCAACTAAATTCTAAATTTAAGATTGTTTAATGTGTGCTTTATGTTTTCGCAGATTTTGCCGAAAATTTCGAGGAGTTTAGGAGATGAACAAAGGATATATTTCTGTTGAATATTTTCAACATATCATTGTGTGAACAATGATAGAATCAAATCTTATCACATCCATGGATGACACTTTGTAGCCGTTGGGACATTTTAAATTCCTTTTATTATATTCAATTTAGTGATCGCCTATTTGCATTTTTGGCGTCGAGAAATGCCAGCATCACCCCCGCCCCTTTCAAACTTGCCAGAAGCACCTATGTGTGAAAAGACAGAAGTCAATGATACCGATTCTCTGCCCCCTTGGGCTAAAATCACACTCACATCCGCAGAAGCTGAAATCGAAAAGCTGATCTCACGAAATGAGTTGAAAGACGCAGAGGTAACTTACTTCTGTCAAGTAGAACCAATTCTTCAAGATGGACCGCAGTAAGTATTATTTTAATATATTCGTCATCTTAATTAAAAATTGATTTCATTACAAATATATTTTAATGTTTTTTTTTTTTAACGTGGTACTGAGATATGCAATCTCACTTGAAAGAGATAAAAGATAATTTATTTTATTTATAATTTATATCACTTTTCCTGTCATATATTATCTGTGTAGATGTTCAGTTAATGTTTAATTAATATCTTTGTACAATTGTAATCATAATGGAAATATTGAAATATGAAATGTTTCACAGGTGCGGTTTGGTAGCACTTGCAATGGCTTCGCAAGAATATAGAAAACCAGTTTCCGTGAGTCAGCTTCTTGCCGAAGCCCGTGTTCGAGGGTTCACACAGCACGGAGAAGTTTACAGTGTCGACTTCATGGGAACACTGGCTGCGGAATATCTGCC
Organism: Lasius fuliginosus; assembly: GCA_949152495.1. NCBI lineage: Eukaryota > Metazoa > Arthropoda > Insecta > Hymenoptera > Formicidae > Lasius > Lasius fuliginosus. The sequence goes on along the minus strand of OX424453.1, from coordinate 2,393,318 downwards.
CGATCACAGACCAGATATTCTAGTAGATTTACAACAATGCCCAGATACGTTAACTCATGCTTTGGCGCACGGAGCGATGGTGCTGATTCCGTACGACTCAGACTTTAACCATGCTCCGTGTTTAAAGAGGGGCCATAAAGCGCATTGGGCGTTGCTCGTAGGACTAATCTCTTCTAGGTACAGTCAATATTAAAATTATAAGACTCTGATACATTTATAAATTATTTGTCATTTTAATTACAAGTCTGATAGAAATATGATTCATGTTTCCTTTATGTATTCTAGAGTTAACAAAAAGAGATTATATATTTTTATGGTTGTTAATATTTTTAGACAAGGATATCACGTTCTGGCGCGTCACGGTAAGTCACGTCACCTAGCTTGTTGGCCGTTACGCGATTTGATCGAGAGTAATGGCAATTTAGAGGAGGAAGGTACAGCGAGACACGCAGGGGGATATGTTATACCAAAGGGTGGTGTCGGAGGCCAAAAGGGTTTACGCGGCAGAGCACTGGCATTACATCCGTACATATAGTTCCGTTATGTCAAAGAAAATTGTAGGTAATTGATATATCATGCTAAAAAAAAAAGAAGAAAATTTACCGATACAACGTTATTCCGTATTCGCATGTGGTAAAGATTTCGAAACATAATTACGTACCACACACATACACACACACATATACACAGCTTCTGCAAGAGTCAGCTAATAATTAAGTGTAATACGCGATGCTTTAATTAATATGTACATTTAAATTCGCGCGAAATATTTCACGCAATGTTAGTCATGTTATCTACCAAAAAAAAAAAAAAAAAGCGTTCGGCGTCGAAAATGCGATTCTATAAGTGGCATTATTTTCACTTTACTCGAATTATATGATGTAAATATGAATTCCGGCAGGCCGAAATATGTGCACGCAATCAAATACGGACGATCGTCTCGATATAATATTATGCTCCTATAAATCGAAATACGAAAGCGTACGCATACATGGTAAGACAGATGAAACACGTAAAGATGTTCACATAAATAAATATATACATATATGTATTAGTAAGAGCCGTTGTCGAAAGTCGTGATTCAGATGAGATCTAAGTATATTTCTTTAAATAGAATACGAGTAGAGAGAGATTTTCGATAATGATTGTGATTTCCGTCTTATGTTGGTGCAATAAATAAAGAGTAAATCTATTATAACAATCTTGCAATTGCGTTTCAAGCGATATAATTTAATACTGGCATGTATACGGTGTTTGGTTTAATTAACATATATTTTGTATCTTTAGTTAGTAATGTAAACAAAAAAAAATCACGTAAAAAACTACATATATATATATAATATACACATTTATTTTGAAATATCTATATTATAATTTGTATTTATAAATTTAAAATTATTTTATTAATGTTATTAAATTATCGAGAAAGATGATGTCCGAAACTATGGCGAACTAATCTTTGTTATATTAAAGATCGGATATCGCGGCTATAAAGAAAAAAAAAAAAGATGCACCGATACTCGTTTGTATTTCGGTATCAATTAATGGATCGATTAGTAATGGAAAAGGTGAGGCTTTGAATAATACTTTTCTTCCGTGTCTTTACGACGTAACTAGCTTTAGTGCCGTGCTCAAAATTTACACCGCTTTCTCGCAAAATACAGTATTACACGATTTCTTGCTGTCTTGAAAAAAAAAGTGCCGCTCCATCTGACAGAATTTTATTATTTTTTAAGAGATTATATTTGTTTTTTAATATTTATTTATTGCTATGTAAAACTTTAATTTTATATATATATAAAATTAAAGACTTGAAAAGATACTCAAAATGACTGGCTGATCGTCTCGGTCACATAATATTCTATACGTTTTATATAAAATCTGTCAATATAATACTTATAATAATGAAAGAAAAAGAGATGCTATAAATTTGTAGACTTGGTACATAGCTTTGAATTATAATCGAGAGAAGAGCCTTTAAAATATATAAATTCTACCTAAGTGCCGTAAGAGAAGACCGAAGTCTACTTATAATAGGGAATACGCACTGCAGAAATATACACGCTCCAATTTTCAAGCTTCTATTTATTATTGCATCATAATCAAAATACTCTCTGAAAATATATATGTGTGTGTATATATAACACACACACACACACACACACATATATATATAGGTAATAAATAGACCTTTCTTTTTTAAATACGTTTCACACATGCATCCAGATAATACAAGTGATTAAAAGATGTCAAGAAGATTGGGATGTTTTCTATATAAGGACTTTTTTAGTGGCGTCTCTTAAACGTTTATATTATCTGGATAGTATCAAATAAGTAAATATATGTATCCTTGCAGGAATTTATACCAATGTAAGCGCGATATGTAAAAGTATAAGAGAATAATGTCTTCCGTTATCACATCGCGAGTTCTATAGTTCTTACATAATTTTGCAAGAAGATGAATAAGAAGAGCACAGAGTATAGAACAACTATATAATAATATGCTTTAAACTGATGCTCTGTCAAGGATATTTTATTGACCTCTGTAAAATTGTTTAAAAAATTATGTCAATGTATAGATATATGTGAGAAATTTTTTGTCATGTGCTAATTATAATTTTAGAAAATAATTTTATATACGCATACGCGTGTAGAATGCAATATTTATATGATTAAGACGTTAGTTATTGTTAATGTTTGTTATACATGCCCACGCATATTTATGTTATTTATTATTAATAGCTCTTAATTTTTAAACCCGAAGAAATAATGAATTTGTATAACATGTATAAAATTGAAATTAAATTACTCGCGTATAATGTAATATTTTGTAAAGTATACATTGCATGCTATATGCAAAGAGAGAGTGACTGTATCGGATACAATTGGTGCTATGCTCGAAGAGAATACGAGCGCTACACATACGATTTTTACGTATTATATCGTTTCTGCGAGAAAAAAAAAATTTATTTACACACTGTGAAATTAATGTGCAACGATTAAATCTAGAAACTCTCCGTTCCTTATAGAGTACATCAATATATGTGTATATATCTTTCTAATATGACACAAATTGTGCTAACAAATAACTTTACACCAATGTTACAGAATTGTAAACAAATTGTACATGCCAGCAGTGTATATTTTTACTTCGTTGTTATTATAACATCGTTCTTTCTTTTCTTTGTATATCTAGCATCTTACTTATGTGCCCCACTTTTTATAAAAATATATTTCTGCCAATGTCTGATTAAGTTATGATTGCACATCGATCCATTTTACATTAATAAGCATCACGTTATCTCTTAATCAATTGGAAAAAAAAATTGATATCAGAAATATATATTGCTATTACTGATACACTAAATAGCATTTGAGCAATTGTATGGTAATTATTAAATAAAATAACACTTCTGACAGAGAAATTTTATCTACATTTTTAATACATTGTAAAATGTGAAATAAAAATATTATTTTTTAAATATTTTTTTATATTTTTAAATTGACAGTTCAATAGTATGTATATATGATACTTCACATAACTTGAACATTTGAAAACAATGAAAAACATTTTATAGTTTTGTTTTACAGAAAGTAATTTCCGAGATTGTAAAATAATCTTCTTTTAAATGGAAAGAGATATAAAATTCTTTTTACACAAATTGATTCAATGATTCTGATTATTCTGCATACGAGAGCATTAAGATAAAATTATATGACAAAGAGTAAAATATTTTATTCCGAGTCTAAAGCCTATAACTTGTACACATCTGAAAATATTTAATTTCTTTTGTTCAAAAGCTTGATCAAATGCGCAAGAAAAAAAATCTGTAGCAATATATAGTACATGTATAATACGTTAAAAATTTCCTGTGGAACAAATATGGGATTTTGCGGATAAAAAAGCGGCTATCCACGATTTATACAAATTTATTTCAGCCTTTCTCGGAATTTGCGCCTTTTGATCTTGGTAAACTAAATGTGTAACTTCGAAAAGCTGTAATGCTAAACGCTTCAACATTTCTCTACATTGACGATGAATATCTATTTTCAATTTGCCTGATAATACATGTATATCGAGTTTATAGATATCGCTCTTTCTCTCTCTCTCTCTCTCTCTCTCTACACATTCACTTTAAAATTATTACATACACCTTACATAAAATCGCGAGTACTCCAAAATGGTATAATATAAATATCTCACAACATGTACACTAATGCGGTGGACAAATTTATTGTAAAGTATCGAGAGAGACACACACTTCTCTCATACACATATTCTACGCTGTTTATAAGCTGTACACTACTGCAGAGCATATCAGTATAAACATTTGCAAAGCGTTCTCTTAACGGTAAACAGTATGTATTTGATTCTCTCACCAAATACACATCAAATCATTTCAACATTTTACACTTTTTTTTTGTTTCTTTTTTCTTTTATTTTATACATGTCCATATATTAATACTCGATATTCACACATAGATAGTACTTGGTGCAATGAAATAGATTCCCACGCACGTTTATAATGTTCACCCTTAGATTTGATTAATCATTCAAACTTATTTGCGCGTGAATGCTCTTGAATTGAACAACAGGAGAGAAACGACTTTATGAATACAAAAATTTAATCGTTCTAATTTTGTTGCTCTATCTATTTCATGTTCTAATTGAGTTTCCTTTCGCTTTACAAATTTTTTATCGATTCAATTCTTTGCGAGTATCACGACAACAATTCATGTAATGTATACACATACATACATACATACATACATACATACATACATACATACATACATACATACGTATATATATACATACATACGTGTATATATATATATATATATATATATATAATATATAGGACGTCGCATATAATAAGCACGATAAGGACGTCTAGGATTTTGAAAGTCGAACGCTACCTAATAATCCTTTATTTTTACTGAAGAATTTTAATATATATTACGTTTTACTTCTTGAATTATTGTAAGCTTTGAGTTGGTCTGTCTATACGCAAAATGACAGTGAGAATTTTTCGCGACGAAGCTACGACACAATTACGTGCTGACGATCGTTCGCGAATAGCGTAGCGTCAATCGATGTTACAGATCGGTCGTACAGTGTATTCGGTTTTAAAGAGGCGTTAATGCTGCCTAAAAATACGCATTTGCGATAACGAAACAGGTAAAGCGATATTTTTCATTCCATATCTCGTATATTCACATTGCTTATGCGCGTCGCGATTACGCAATGAAACATTCATTCTCATATTTTGACTAGAATCTGAAGTCTACGCGCGCGCATACGCATATATATATATATATATATATATATATATATATATATACATATTTATATATTACACTATACACGCTTATACTTCCTTAGCTCAAGGAAGCATATATACCCTCATTGAATCAAGTTGTTTCTTCTTTGCAATCCGACCGTGAGCACGTGATTGTTAACTTTGTAATATCTTAGCGATATAATCTTAAAACTTGCATTTATATACATATAAATGATACGATTCAATATCGATCAGTATCTAAGAAAAAAACGGTATAATTATAATATCAATACAGATAATCGATAATAAAATTGAAAGGAACCACTATAATTCATATAAAAAAAGGAAACAATACTAATCTGAGTATACAGAATTTTTGCTATATATATATATATATATATATATATATATATATATATAGCAGATAGATTATATATATATATATAGATTCGGATCACATTCTCTAAACGTATCTTTGGTATCGCATTTACAAAGTTCGGAAGCGCAAAACGCTCATATAGAGAGCGATCAACTATAAGATCGACGATTTCCCTTTCCCTGTAAACGCTCAACCTGTATGTGCTCCGCAAAAATAAATGAATCAAGAGGAATCGACGAGAGAATTCTTAATCGTACACTCTCGATTTCGCAGATTCATTTCTGCGATCTAATTTCGCTTGATTCATCTAAACGCTATGTCCCTTAAACACACCGGATGCACATTAACGTATAGCAAGTCGATTTGGCGTCCTCTCGGAATAAACGCTTAAAAAAAATTACACGCAGTGTGATTAAGTAAAGAACATCACGAGGAGAGGTCATGAAACGAAAACGTTACATGAGACTTGGAGCAACAAATAAAGAAGAAAATCTCGAGTCTATCGATATGTAAGGTTTCGTTTTCCGAAACTCGAGAATATATAGGATGTATCATATATATATATATATATATATATATAATTCTATGTATGGCAGGTTTATATATATATATATATATATATATATATATATATATATAATTGCTGACTTCTTTCCAACATGCTCGGTGAAACAAGACGTGTATTTTTCCTTTGAAGATACACGCGATGCGCAATATAACGTTTTTTTTTTTTTAATCTTTCTCTTCTTTCTTACGAAAGTATAGTTTGTTTTCCGACGAGTCTCATTAATGTTCTGTATTCTCGCAATCAATTATCGATATAGCCGCTTTGCGAGTTTTATCCTCAAAGACTATGTTCTTATGGCCACATGTTACTTCATGCATACATTAATCCTGTATCAATATATCAGGAATAATTACTTTACTCGATAATCTCGGAAATGAACGGCATTATTTTTTTATCATCAACCAGAAAAGATGTTAAATATACGACTACGTCATATCATTCGAGATACGCGTTAATAGCTAATTGCAGACTAGCAAAGGAGAGCGCAAACATAGAGACATTTTGCTACGCATATACTTTGGCAAGAGATACGATCATCACATCGGTGCCATCATTTTTAACATCGCACATCTAGAGGACGCCGTTATAAAGAGAGAGAGTATTTTCTTTTCTTTTCTTTTTTTTTTTTTAACATTCTGACACAAATCGAGTAGGCATTTCTGTTCTTTTAATTTGGCATTAGGCAGTCAACGCGACAGCTACGTCGCTACAAACAGTATTATCTACTATACTGTCGCTTCTTTTTTTATTAAATAAAAGAAAAAAAAGAAAAAAAGAAAGAAGTCGGAAAGTTTGTTTAGCGACTACATTTACATTAACAGTACACTCTCTTAATCCTTTCGGAGGACAACTATATACAATGCGTTAAATTTAAGCGCTATAATTATTTTTCTATAATTACTAGAGACATGAAAAATTTGCATATATCGTTAAACGTTTTTTGTAAAATACTCTAAATAAATTATTTCAATTTCAACAGCATAGATAAATACTTCAAAATAAAGTGACTCGTGTCTGAAGTTTCTCAAATCTCTATACCGGTTAAAGAAAAATAATTACATATTAATACGTTTAAACCAAATATATACATCATATAAAGCACAATACTTTACCAATTTTATATCAATTAATAAATATATGTGTATATATATATATATATTTACACATTTGATAAGATATAGTATTGTATATCACGGCACATAATTCCAATCATAATATTTCTCTCGAAAGGATTAAAGAAATTCTTTGCTTGCTCTGCAATGATATTTGCATTATCCCATTTCAAGATGTTTCGTCATGTTTCTAATATGAATCTTACCAGTATAAGAATCAAATGAAAATAACACGCAATAAATGAATCGTATAATGAACGGAAGAAATTTTCTACTATATAAAATAAGTATGTATAGTGTATATATAAATTCTTATTTATGTTAATCTGTCATAGAGAAATCACAATCGTCTTTAAGGAAGCAAAATTTATGTAAAACTGATATACTAACGCGAGTATAATGAGAAAATTGAATTAAATCTTGAATTAAGAAAATAAAAATATATTTTTAATCGATAGATTTTTAAAAGAGAGTATTTTCCTTGTATTGACAAGAGATACCTTATCTTAATACAATGCAAAAATATTTCAGAGAAAGCCAATAAAATAGTATTATAACCGATGGCAACTCACTGGCAATGAGCAATCTTTAAGAATATTATCTTATTTACTTATTTCATTATTATCTTTATATTTTTTCCGTATCCACTAACTTCCAATCTCATATATCGCGCACGTATAGAATCACCTCTCTAATTTTGTGCGCTAAAAAATTGTTGCCTGTATCACAGACTTCTTGAGTAATAACGCTTCTTCTAGAATATCTCCGCGTCTTCCTAACGTTATATAATAGCGGGTTTCATATCTCAAATTTCGAATTTCAGTATAATAGATTTCTGAATTTCCTTTTTCAATAAAAAAGTTCTAACACTGTTTTCATCCTCTGTTTTTGCATACGAAATTGCATTAAACTCATTTTACCCTTCATATTCACTTATCACAAACAAAATGCAAGTCAATTAGGATTTAATAATTATCATTAATTTAAAAAACCGTATTTATACGAGTTCTGACGTCATAATTCGAGATAATTGTAGCGAGAGGTCAAAAGTTAGAAGAAAACAGAATCACCATTAGTATTCTATAGCAGTAGAATCTCTGAATTTCGTCATTTTATAAACACCGAAATCCGGAATTTGTAATAAAACAATGATGTATATACAGAATGTGTCGTGTAATCTGTTATAAGTCGCTATCTCAGTAATTAGTTTTGAAACAATAAAAAATCTTTAGATGGTTTAATGGGAAGAAAGGATATATCATTTGTGATACTAACTGCTTCTGAAATAAAGTTATAAAATTTACATATAGTTAGGTATGTATTTTTTTACATTATTTATCAAAAAGATTTTTAAAGTCAAAAATATTTCAAGATTACTCGAAAAGAACATATTTTTCTTCATTTTGACATCAATGGGGCAAAAGAAAGAACAAAAAAGAAAGAAAAGTATATTTGTCATTTGATAAAAGAACTCGAAAGTACTTTGTGTGAGAACTAACAAATTAATTCCTTTAAAAAACAAAACTATTCTTTTTCTTCCATGCCATCAAACCATCTTTAAAAATTTTTTCGATATCTCGGATAATTTCGAGATATTGAATTATAACAATTATTTTTTTATTAATTGATTGCATAATCAATTGCATGATCACATCCTTGTATATATATACGCGTAACATGTAACCCAAATAAAAAATTAGTGAATCGATTTTGCAATAAAATTGTTCGAGAACAAACAATTTTATATCCGAAAAAAAAGAGCAACGAAATTGCTTTAACACATCGCTACTCTCTAATACTAAAATATCTTTAAGTAAGAGAGATTTTGAGATATTCTCAATTCATTATTTTTTAATTTACATAAACTGACAATAATGAAATAATTCCAGACAGTCACAGAGATTAGTAAACATTAATATTAAATAATAACTGATTATCTTTGAACCATATTTTCGTTAAATAAAATTTAAATTTGCGATATCTCTCAATCTTGCTACTTAAAGATGTCTTGGTATCGAATTGAGTAGCGTATTGTCAAAAAAATAACACATCATGAATATAGAAAATTTCAATATATAATAGCATTCCCATAACCAACAAAATCTCTATACAAACGGACATATTCGTTCTAATTACTTGTGATATGTCGACAAACGAATGTGTAATTTCCGTAATATATATGTTGATGCAATAAAATTATATATTTATCGAGTTATCTAAAACAAAAAGCATATAAATTATATTTTATAACGTAATTTCAAGACGTACATGCATTATAAGAACGCAATGTACGTTTATCACATATAACTATACATTTTGTATGACATAAGAATGTTCCAGGTGTTAAAATATCTTCTATCGCTATTACCACAAATAATGGAATGAATGTAATGTGTAATCTCTCGAATATATTGGAATTTGCAATATCCGCTAAAATCTAATTCTTACTAGGCAGTCTTAAGAAGTTGATGGTTATCGGGTCTGCGTATAAAACGAGTCAAATATTAGTGTTATCGTTGATAATACAGAATATGTAAGTTGTTAAAAGCCTTCATATTATAATGACGGAAATCTTGATTTATGTAGCATTCGAAGTTTGTTGTTGCGGATTATATTCCAATAACGCTATCGGAAACGTCTTGATGTGTGTTTGCCATTGCGCTGATAGTTGGAAGAATTTTACACCATACCATTCGGTACCATCAATACTCACTGTAGCAAGAATAATTACCACCACTAAGCGATTAATGTATAAAATTACAAGTCTTGATTAATCACATTTATAATAATAAAAAAGAAGCGAGGAGGAGCAAGGAACGATTTTCAGATCTAGGTGTTCATTACACTGTAACATCTATATGCTCGACAAAATTGTATATAACTTAAGATTCTGAAAATTTAATTAACATAAGAATTTTTTACCTCTTAATGGAATGTTGTGTGTTTTCGCAGAACATATAAGACGCGTCACGCCATCCACTGTCTGACTCTTTGGCTCGTTTTCTTTCTCTTTTTCCTTCTTTTTGCCCAACCTCATTACTGAAACAGAACATTTTTTTCCAGTGATTCTTTATCCTTACATATACTAAATTGTTTAGCGCGAAAAAATTAATCTTATTCTTTCTAAATTACATAGATTAAGCAGTTCTTACTCTTCTGCTTCTTCTCTTTTGTCGTATAATTCATACACAAGTGATGTCCCGGAATTTCGCCCAACGAGGGAAGTCTTTGCACGTGCAACGCTCTAAATGCTTGACGTAACGTGCTCTTTCCCTTTTCGCCTTGAGTCTGTTTACTCCAATAATCCAGCTGAAGCTCGACCGGTTCCCATCCTTCTCTCGCCGGTTGGCCTACATTAGGACTGCTGGGTGGTGTTAACTTTCCGGGAGGTGGAACCGGCAAAGTCGGGGGAGGTAAGGAAGGTGGAGAACCGGACATACTGACATTACTCTCCTCCAGATCGACCGATGCGGAAGAACTGCTATCCGGACAACCCACGCGAACGTCATTTACAAAGGGAATGAAGATTTGACTGCTGTCGTCCGTTTCCCTGCGAATGCAATCGATTCTCTTCTCTTCAATGCCATTGTTCAGAATTGAAAGAAATTTTTGTATCGTTATTTACCTGTACGTAACCATAGCTTCTGCTATAGGTAGCAATAGAACTGTATTCGCTGCGGCCAGATATTCCGACACTCGCGCCGCGCCTTCAATCGAGCCGCCACCTTCCCTTTCCAAAAGCTCTTTCCACTCGTCTCCGAACAGCATCGAATACTTGGAGTCGATGGAGCCGAGGTATCTCGTTAACGTATTCGAACCGAGCGGCACCACTAAAAATTTCATGTAGTTCTGCCAATCCGGCGGTTTGAAGCTCAGCAGGTCGACGTAGTGACGGAGAACTGCGTTTATGAAACTGTCTCCCCCGGCGATGACTACCTTCATGGGCGCCGGTGGTTTCGCAGAACTGTTGCAGCTGAATATATAAAGATATAGGATTTAGCGAATTTTCTTTAAATATTATTCTCTAGTAAGTTGAATGCTCTACATAAATATGTTTGTTGTATACAAATTTTTCATAAATTTTATGTTCTCGAATATGAATTGTGACGTGCACGAAAAAAAAAACATTTATTTTAATATATAGTACGAGAAAGGGATTGTAATGAAGAGTTGAAAATCTTAAGAGAATTACAATTTTTGTATTCGCGCGACCAAGCACGTGAATGTTGCACGGATGTCAGCCGGGGAGGCGGTCGTCAGGACTTTGAGGTTTCTCTCTTGTAATCTCGCGGCAAGAACCGCACCACCGGGATCTGCTATCGACACGAGCGACACAGCCTCCGGTAAACTATCGTCCGGCAATATACGACCTAGTTGCTCGACTAAAGCTTTCCTCGGCTGAAATCAATAAACATAATTTTGGAATGATATCGGATCTTGCAATCGACAATGTCAATCTATACATATAATGCGGCGTTCATTCGGCGATTGATGCTTAAGGAGCAAGTGTATGCGAGAGATTAACGACGCCGAATGAACGCCCCGATGATTTTGCCTAACATCTCCATAAGCGATAAGACGACGCACAAAGAGCCCGTTGTTACTCGTAATTACCTCTGTGCTATTTAAATCGGCCGAGGGTTTCAGATCTACGCTCAGACTGTGCTTCTTGGATTTATTACTACCCGGCGTTCCTCTGTCGCGCGCGAAGAGTCTGCTTCTCCTCTCGGAACCCTCGCTCTTGTTAGGCTGCTCGGACTTCGGCGGCGAACCCGCTATGTAATTCGGCGGATCGTTCGCTTCGTGATCCGTCCAGTTCTCAGGATGGGAATCGCTGTCGGCCCTTCGTGAACTGTCGTCGCTCTGTCTGTCCACTCCACGCTCTGCAAGGAGATTTCGTCACTCTCTATCGGGATATTATGCATTATTCTCGAATATATAACGTAGAGAGAGAGAGAGAGAGAGAGAGAGTGCATCTCTCAAAATCACCGATACATTTAGAAGTCTCTCTCTCTCTCTCTCTCTCTCTGCCTCATCTCTTGGAAACGAGCTTGTAATATTCTGATATTAAATACATCGGCCAACTAAGTTTAAAATTAAAATTAGACTCTATACGAATATATAATCGGATTATATAATCGGAGAACGGGATATTTTATTCGTTAAAACTCTTCCTTGTGACTCTCCATTGTCGCAAACAATTAATTTTCAATCAACATAACATTATTGATACTTGAACGTTAAGAGTGTCGTTATTTTTTTATCGGATTAAAACCGGAATATCGGTGGTTTTGGGAGACTCTCGCATAAGTATTCAAGTGGGATAAGAAAGTGTAAAGTGAAGAGAAGCACGACTAATGTGCTAATATTAAACTGCTTGAAAAGTGCACTAGGCGCCACGTCTTCATACCTGAAATTAAACACTTTTAGATTGAATACATTATAAATAGATATTCGTGAATTATGACTTTTTTTGTTAATTAAAATATCAAAAAATACATTTTTCTCTCGATTACTTTTTAAATATTGTATCTTACTTTTTCACGCACTATATTTACGTATTTATATTTAATTTTTCAGAGAGAGAGACAGAGAGGCAGTTCGAATTCTAGATTCGATGCAGAGGAAGTGTCTAACTTTAGATGCGAATATATACACACGTGGCGTCTGTTATACGTTTTAAGACTCTCGTAATAAATGGTAAACGGTTTTACACACGCGTGTCAAATTTAAATTATCGCTAAGAGATAAACTTCTCGAGAGATCGCGCAATCATACGTGATATTTACTACAGGGTATTATGGCAAATGACACGTGAAATGGTGTGCAATTCGCAGCGTTATTAGAGAAAAGCGGAGTATACATGACTAAGATTGACAGAGTAAAGGATACGTACGTATACGAGTAGATAGAGAGATACACAGGCCGGAGATCACAGATCGAAGTCTAATAAGATTACATACAAGGAGCCGCAAAAGAAACACACGGTAGGTAGTAATATATAGAGGGAACACACGCAGGCTCTCGCATTACACAATTTTTTTTTCTATGGATACACACATTACACGGCGGATCTTTTAAAACCAAAGTGTATTCGGAAAAATTCATATAATAGGAATAACTGCAAGAAAATTAAACGCCAAGTATTTATTTACACTGAAAATAACTTATAAATACATTAAAGTACGTGTTGGTAGCCTCTCGGGGCGAAATAGTATCTTTTTAATTTTTTTTTTTTAGACAGAAGAAAGTAAGAATAATAGAAGGTAAAATCGAGGAAAATGACATGCTAAATGTGTAGGTATAGAGAGTTATAGAAGTTGATCACATGGACAAAATGTGCTTGATCGAATTTCTTTTTAGATATGTGTGAGAAACGTGCCACTTCGATTATTCTTGCATCTGGCTACATTAGAAAGACATGTTGTTACATTATTAAAGAAAAAAGTTAAAATGTAATTTATATATATATATATAAATTACATTGTTTGTGTAAGTGTAAATCGCGCGAAGCCACTTAATTACCAAATGTGATTGAAACATCAAGCTTCTGTTGATTAGCAAGGTCATTCATGCGCTGGAGTTTCTTCTCCAATCTACAAAATTGTCGTTGCTGAATTGTTTTCTCAATTTTTCCTTGATATTTTATTACAAATATAAAATGTGTATAATATATGTATATATATATATATATTTTTTTAAAGAAATCATATTTTTTTCAACTCAGATGTTCCTCACATCAATTCGTAACGTGGAGAAATAAGGATTAAAATATAATGAAATATATCTCACTCAAAAAAAACATTAGCAGAGAATATTACACAATATCTTCAATGATATAGTATATCTTACGTCGCATGCTTTATTCACAAACGCAAGATACGTGCTGTTTGGCAAGAAGCGGAGTCCTTAGAACGTTCCAACTATTTTTTGTCCTCATAGAGTTTCAGGGAATTAATCGACATTCACATACCTGGAGTTGTATGTCCGATACGATGTTTCTCTTTAGCCGGCTGAACCGCGAGTTGCTGACACGTGGTAGTCGCCGAGATAGTTCCAGTATCCTCGCTGGTTACTACTATCGAATCGTAACATGCAACAGTGCAAAGCCAACCCACCAGACTTTCACTTAGTTCAGAAGATCTGTATCTGAGTAAGCTATGGAGTTCTCTTAAGGGCCTAATTCTTAGACAAAATGACGATGTTAGGGCTTTTAATTGTTTGTTCCAGCTGTATTGAATTATATGACGTCTCAAAAATTCATACGAATCTCTTTCGTGCACTATATATCGAAATAAATTGGTTTCTTTGCATACTACGGCTTGTATTCGATAGTATAGCTTGTTGAAATATGTTGAAAACTTTCTTTTTGATTGCTCTTTATTAATAAATCTACATATCTATATTTTTTCAATCTATATATTTTAGATTTCCAGCGAGAATAAACTTTTTTATAGCTGATTCAAGTTGATCTCTCAAGGTTTACACATTTATTAATTCACGAATCGAAAAAATCTTTGGCATATTTAATCAATCTGTTCTATTTAAGATAAAATGTGATATAAAAAAAACGATTTTGTTTCAATATATACTGCAAGAAAGAATTCATTCAGATTTTTCGCTTCTCACGTCATAATCCAATGGCTGCAATCTAGAGCCTTAATCTCAATCAAGCAATTGTGTTTGTCCATCTAGCTTTCCCAAAATATCTTTAACAACAAAAATTTAACGAAAAATTATAGAAGATTATGTATTCTTAAAAAATTTAATAAAAAATTTTCGTGCTCTTTCACTTTACACTAAAGAAATGTACCATCACATTGATAAAGGAAAAAATAAATAAATAAAAAAAATCCATCATTCTTTCTCTATAAGAATTAAATACCGTTCCTATCTGTCGTATAAAGGATCTCATTGAGCGATAATACGCTATAATAAAAAAAATTTTTATCTTTATACTTGGAAAAAAAAACCGCTTGTAGTACACTTTATGCCAATACAAATCAATACATATACATATACATATGCGTACGTATGCAAACACTTAATTGTTAGTTCCTTTGAATCCAAAATTCGCGTTTTGAATAATTCGTTAATAAAAACTTTAGACGAACCTGTAAAAGGTATTCGGATTGCAACAGCCACATCATGCTGCCTCGCCAAGACATCAACAGCCTAATCGTGAATAATAAACGCAACTTTGGCAGTTACAAATCGTTCATTTTTATGGAATTGTTAATTCCCCTTTCAGGCATAGTGCATTATATATGATATGTAATTTTTATCAGAGTTATAGAACATAGATTATCACTTTTCTCAGAGTGTTTCGAATTTGGAAACTAATAAGAATGCGGGAACGCTAATCTCAAACAATTTTCAGTTTTATCTCGATGTTTGCAATTGAAGTATGCAAAAGACAAGTATATACATTATAGTATTTTTTACAATGATTACAAATATAATATTTATGCTTCTTTTCTTTAAAACGCATCATAAAGAAGACATAGAATTTATAGTATTTTTAGAGAAATCTTTTTATACAAAAAAAATTTCTTATTTCGCAAATGTTATCAAATATAATACTAGTAATAAAAGAGATAAATTTTTTCTGCATTGATTTTATTCATAACGCGATATATATTAAAAATATATCATCTATGAAAGAGAAAACTTGTGAGAGACTGAAAGGGTAACTTCAAACTAGAAATATATTTTCGTTAAAATTCCAATAAAATGATGTACAACTGCGAAAGATGAGAATTTAATGGGTGTAATTGATAGTCTAGAGCGAAAGCGAGTCGAATACGACGTGTTTTAAATGTAATATATCTTTCAATCCTTACCGTATAACGTTATATATGACTTAACAATACAACATTTGTTTAAACACCACCAGCCTTTAATACGCTGCGTTATGCTTCAGTTATTAAATCGCAACATTGGCAAGAAATTAATTTCAAGAACAAATCGATAAAGTACCTTTGTCATATGTCACACATATCGCACATTTCGTTAGGATACGCGAATAATCGTTGTGCGCAATGACTTACCGGAATGAGGCGGCGCGAGAAGGGATCGACTAGAGCTGAAAAACGGTCGTAGCGACGGCTTTGGCGTACTACTAACAGACATGGTATCCAATTCCGGTCCGCTATCCGATAAGTCCTCTAATTCGTCGAACAATTCTTCTATCTCCATATCACCGCCTTTAATAAAACAATAAATCGTTCAAATAGACGATTCAGTTATTTCAGGTATTTTTTTTTAAATCTTTTTAGCACATTGCACACTCGAGTACATAAAAGTCTTAAAAATTTTGGAGATCGTATATCAACTTTTTTTCTTCATATAATAAATGTTACACACACCTGAAAGTTTTTGCCCGATTTCTTCTTGATCGTGCTCCAACTCCTCGGATACCCTAAACCGCTTCAGCAGAGCGATAAACTTTTGCTTCAAATTTCTTTGCTGCAAAACACGATAACATCATAATTATCGATATATAATCGCAATGATGAGCGAGGAGACTCAAGTCTGAATAACTGGCACCCACGCACCCTGGCATTCGTCGGGATCTTTCCACGACCCTTCCGCCTATGCACCTCCAACGTAGGCTCGCTGTCGCTGCCCTCCGCTTCGCCCTCCGAACTAAATTCCTCCTCTTCGTCGCTGAATTCCGGGCAGAGTCTCTCGTTGGGATCGTTTATCAGTCTTTTGTCGTGGTCGACCGGCTGGGAGCTCAGGGCGACAACGCTCACGCGTGCCAGCGCGACCGAGTGGCCGCCGTATTTTTCCGCCTTGTCCGACACGAGTTCCAGCTCGAGATCCATTTGCTTCTGCAGCACCTGTATTCAAAGGTTGGATCACATTAGTCACGTGTAACAAGAACAAATCTCACGCAACGCCTTATTTTTTTTTTTTTTCGGGAAACATGTCTCTTCCAATTATATCGCAATTAATCATATATTACTTTAAGAGAACATCAATAGTTATTATTATAGTTATTCTGTTTCTCGGTCGAATAAGTGGAAACGTTTGACTCACTTGCGCCATGTTAACGATCCCTTCCGCGAGAGTCTTGTAACCGAGCATCGTGCGATTCTTGTATCGCTTTCGCCTCTGCAATAGTATCAGGAGCTTGTTGCCGTCCCTCTTGAGAAAATGCGGATACTGAAGCGCAAACTGCAGCTCCAACTCCGTGTCGAGCATCCCGCCGGTCGGTATAGCCATCTCGTTGGATCGCAGGATTCTTTTGGAGCTTTGCATCTTGACCGCGATGCTGATGGACGCCAGATCCGAGCCGAGCGGCCGAAGTATAACTAAACGCGTTAACGTCAAGGAACACAGCCTGAAAAAAAAACCGGCAATAAATCGATCTCAAGTTACGTCTCAAGTTATGGACGATATTTTAAAGTTCAAGGTTGATTCGCAAAAAGAGATCCTCCTTAGAGGAACGAGAGATTCGTGAGCGAGAATACAGCCAATAGCGCGTGAAAATAGATTAGAAAATAGGTCCTCTGAACAGAAAGTGATCTGTTCGTATATTTCATAATTTTTTTCATTTTTCCATCAATGTATGGGTATCCGCTCATTGACAGAAGGGTTTAAACGTCAACAGTTTCGACCAATATTTCTACGTAGAATATTGATCGGACAGTTCGCAGTTCGCTGAAAAATTACAAGAGTACATGAGTGAATAATATCGATCGATGTAATTCCTTTCGAAGCTCGAGGGACGCGTGACAATTGAAACGTCTACGAAATACGAGAGGGGTCGAGATTGCGCATTGACGTATGTGATGCGGACACACAGCTGATCGGATCGCGCGCGCGCGCACGTCATCCTATGTAAAAACTTCAAATGATTTAGATCCGCATCGTATATAAAAACTTCAAGTGATTTAGATCCGAGGAGGAGGCGGACAAATATTGCGGAATTATCGAAATTATCGTTTCTCGTTGCGTCATATCGGATTAAAACGAGCGATTGCTGATCCTCGTCAATAAGTGCGATTAGCGGAAGATGTCGCAAGATTTCTGTGTGTAGAAACATTAATACGCGGCTAAAATCGGTCGTGAAATTTATGAACCAAACGAATTCTCCGGAATTCTCTTGCTTGCTCAATAATGCGACATCAGCTGTTGCTGGCGCCTGTCAATTCCGAAAATTCTGCGATAGAGACAAAAGAATTTTTCGAAAGATCGTCACACACAGTGTATCAGGAACAATTGAAAACTTCGTTACAAAGAACGAGCTAAATATACTAGCGACGTACTTCGACAAGGGGATAGAAAAGCTATAGTAATGAGAGTAAAGACCGATTGGCCGTAAAAAAAAAGAAAAAGTTTCTTTTACGAAGGTGTGTTACCGTCAAAATTTAGCGCGCGCGCGCGCGCGCACACACACACACACACACACACACACACACACACACACACACACGTGTGTGTGTGTGTGCTAAATTTTGACGGTAACACACCTTCGTAAAAGAAACTTTTTCTT
Organism: Lasius fuliginosus; assembly: GCA_949152495.1. Taxonomy (NCBI): domain Eukaryota; kingdom Metazoa; phylum Arthropoda; class Insecta; order Hymenoptera; family Formicidae; genus Lasius; species Lasius fuliginosus. Next base: position 2,374,471 of record OX424453.1, on the reverse strand, counting down.
TTTTTTTTACGGCCAATCGGTCTTTACTCTCTCTTTCCAGACACTCTTCAGTACATAATTCACTTCTCGATGATAGAACCTATACCACGTGGAAGCATCGCCGACGAAACCCTTATTACAGGAAGCGCAGGGAGAAGGGTGGTTATCGTTATTTATGAAGAGGCTTTCCGTGGTTGGGAAGCAGGAGGCGAGTACTAAATATAGCTGCAGAGGGTAGAACTACAGGTAAGATACGTTGTCATTTATTTTACATGTGCACGATGACGAGGCTCGAGGCCAATTTGCACGATTTAACATTAGCGGATTCGCAGATAGACTTAAATTAAATTCGGCTAAACGTTCTATGAAACGTCTGAATTATGCGAATATTCAAATTAAAAAAAAAAATTCGTATATTACGTATATTAAATAATAAAGAGAAAAAAAACTATTTCTGATAAGAGCACTTTCTCTCTCTTTCGGAGATATCGACCCATATTGGAATACTTAAATTCCTTCTGATTGCGATTAAAAATATAGACGACATAATTATTAAATTTAAATATACAGAGTAGAGATTTGTGAAAATCGATGTGCAACATTTCATAGCGCTCTTTCGATTATACAATATCGCCGCTAATCCGCTATATTTACGAGAAATTCTGCTTGCGACTTATTTCTAAAGCATTTCTAAAGCATTTCGGAAAATCTATTTTTAGTATCTTCTTGAAAATCGACAGCATTGTAGCGCCAACCACAGCAACATTAACTATGTAACGTTACGGCTACTTTGCGTCCGAATTTATACCGAACTAACTATTGACTTTTGCCAAACGCGTACTGCCAAACTACAAGTTTGGCAGCGTAATCGAGAGTCAAAAATACAATAATCATATTTCATGCCAACGCGATTTTTGCAATAGTAAAAATATACATAGGCTGTATTTTTTCAGCTTCAGAATCGATTCTAAATCGACTAAGGTATTTAATGAAAATGACGTCCGTGATTTTGAGACGTTCTGTGTAAATATTAAAAAAAAATTGAAATACACGAATATTAACAATATTCTAATTACTCCAAATAAAAATTTCTTCTTGGGAGTTCTCAAGTTAAATTGAAATTAGAAATTATTACAGAAAAGAGAGTTGAAATGAATATTGAAATTAATATTTTTTCAATCTATATTAATAGTCAACGCGTTTTATTGAGATATAATATATTTATATTTATTTATATATTTATTTTTGCAGAAATAAAAAAATAAATAATATAAATAAAATTTCTTGTTATTTTTTTCAGTATCTAATTTTCAAATATGAAACATTGTTAAATATGAACAATGTGTCTAAAACATTAGATGAATATTTATTCGCGTAAAGTGCATCTCCGATCTTGCAGAAGGTTTAAAAACGGTTTACATATTTTCGTAGCTTAACGTTCTTATCGTTAACGATACAAGACATTTCGAGGAACAGTAACTAACTCGTATGATAGATAAGATGATTGATAAATGTTTGCTAACAGTATTTTTCCAACGCTAAAAAAAAAACGTTCTCCTGTTGCTTCTTAGAATAAGTTACTCGATAGATGCAACATGTGTACGTTTTTTTTTTCTTTTATTTAGATATTTTTCGAGTGAACGTGAAGATTTAAAATTAAAAAAATAAATTAATCTCATTAGAGCTGACTAAGAAATTTAAATCTTGAGCGAAAGATGGTAATAAACTATCTGAATGGATGATAATATAGTATTAAACATGTGTTGAAAATATATTTATTATTAATCTATTAAAAGTTATATAAATATATAATATAAAATATATATATATATATATATAATATAAAAAACTTTAGTTTAATTACAAGTTTGTTTCTTTTTTATTGGCATAATTTTTGAAAAATATATGATTATCAAGGAAATTTAAATGTTTCATATTTGGAAATTAGATACTGAAAAAAATAAGAAATTTTATTTTTATATTATTTATTTTTATTATTTGTGTAAAAATAATATCTCAATAAAACGTGTTGACCATTAATATAAATTGAAAAAATATGAATTTCAATATATTAATTTCAACTCTCTTTTCTGTATTAACTCTAATTTTAATTTGGCTTGAGAATTCCCAACAAGAAATTTTTATTTGTAGTAATTAGAATATTGTTAGTATGCCAATGTCTCCTGACGCCTTGAAATATTGTTAATGTACCCAGCACCTCTTAATCAGCTATCTATATTCACAAGTACATAACACGAAATAGTTTGCCCTCGCATTAACTTCTCGCATTAACATATTGACACATCTCGAATGTGTCATTCATCGATATACCGGAAGAGTAACAATGCATCCTGCCTATCCGAGGTATTCTCTTTTATCGCGAAGAAGGTGAATAATATCGATGATCGCGAGTTACCTCCTCCGTTCATCGTCGAAAGCATCGACGGTCGTCGTTCGGATCTCTGCTCGGATCTGTCAACTTTCGTTGACAGATTGCAGTCGTCTCGCAAAGTGGATGCGCCGATCGCAATCCTGACCGTGAAGAGAAACTTGCGAGCTCGAAAAATGTAACAAAAATTCGAACGTACCGAAAGAGAGACCAAAAGGGCAACCGTTAAAGAAGACCACTCGCAACGAATCCCGGGGAGAAGCGTTCGCTTAGCCTAGCGTCCATCATAAAGCGTCGAAAAAGTCGTCGAGCGAATCTCGACCGCGACGGAATAATAAACGCGCGCGGAATAATACATATAAATCGTTGCGCGAGATTACGAAGATTCACTTACCTGGGTATGCAATTCGGGGGAGTACGATCCACCTCCCAGGTGGCGAACAGCTTCATGGGAACGGGCCGGGCGGCCGGAGAAGTCACCTTCGTCCGTTCCGCCATTTTCGGCCTGAGCGGCCCACGACGCACGCACAACACCTATCTACTATCTCTACGTTTCAACCGCGTCCCGCGGCTCGCAGACGACTGACTATCCTCATCAATGACCGCGAAGCGCGGCTCGAGGACACCCACGCAAAAGGATCGGCGACGGAGACTCCGATCGCCCGTGGCGCCGTCACACGCCCGTTCTACGTTGTAGTTGTACGTGCGCGGATCAACCCTGAGGAAGTACTCGCGTTCATTGACGAACGCGCCGCGACATCTCTTGTAAATTCCACGCGCGACTATTTACATTTTACATATATTGTGGCTGATAATGTTACCGACACTGCACTTTACTGTCCGATCGCCACTGACGGGCAAACTCCGAATTATATTGGAGACCTCGCGCGGAGACAATGCGAAATTCCGGTTTCAGGGTTACCAAACGCCAGTGTGGGCAGAGAGAAGAATGAGAGGGGCCACGCCGCCGTTTTTCGTGAGACCGTTTTCCTAGCCGGTACAGTGGCGCTAACTGGATCCATTTTAGACCCGGCCGGAACTACATGGCCAGATCGACTTTTCTGCCACGGTAAAACGACCGATTGGTCGTTAGTCTAATTATCTGTTAATCGTGTTACATTTTTACTTGCAGTGGATAAAAACGGTTATATTTTTCGATCTCGCCTGAAGCAATCAAAAGTGAATGCGGGGTAAGGGATACGGTTTAGCTAGTCTACCTCCTAGTGTGCAGAGTTAGCCTTCCATTCTATACTCTGCCGGTGTACCCAGGGCAATGTCGAGAAGATAGCTAAGTGACTAGCAAAAGTACAACGCGTTAATCCGCGTGTCCTTTCTTTGGACCCTATTTTTGCGTTTCAGGATCAAGTCCTCAAGTACTTGATCCAACCATCCAGCAGTATTCCATTTAGCAGTTGACCGGCATTGGCCGGCTAGAATTGACCACTTGTGGTTACTACAGGCCAATTAAACCCTTAGAAGAAGAAGAAGAAGAAGAAGAAAAGTGAATGCTCGAACGAGTAAAAAAAAAAAACTTTATAAATTTTTATGACAATTTATCAGTTTCTCATAACGGAGCATCGTTTGAAGTAATTTACAAATATCTTATCAAAATGTTGAGTTTGAAATATGACATTCAAAGTGTATTAGTCATTTGTATCACGTCTTAAGAAGTTATATTTTTTTAGCTATAATTGTATATTTTTGTTTATTTGTAGCACAAATCTCGCTATTTAGGGTCAGTTTAATGAAAATAAAAAGCAAGCTGAAAAAAGATTTGCATATGCAAAGATAAATCGCCTTTATTATAATCAAGAAATATTTATAATCTAACTTGAGAAGCAGACTATAAGAGATTTTTTATAACTTTATTTATGACTTCATGAACGAAATCAGCATTGACAATAAGATGGTCAATAAAAACACCAGTGGCAATCTTCTGCTACCAGCAGAAAAACTACCAGAATGTTGGAATCAAGAAGAGAGAATGAGCACATTGTTTTCTCCGTTTCACAGTAAATCAGCTAATCCACAAGATTGGACTTCTAAATACAAATTCTGGCATAATTTGATATATGAATGGCTGAAATATACTATGCGATGCAGTTTTTCTATCATCGATTTAAATGAAGCTTTTAAAAGAAGAGGTTGCACACCTCTTTGTCTGGTTACTGTGATTGAAGAGCTTCTCAGGTATTATAGTCCATTAAATATAATATGCAATACATTAATTAAATATTTCTACTTTAGTTATTATTCAATGATTGTCTTTATTATAATAAAGATAATTATTTGTGTATATGTGTTATTGTCTATATAAATCAGATATATTATTTAATTTGATGTGTGCTCTTTAATGTTGTCATATCTTAATATATATATATTTTATTAAAATTTTCCAGAAATAATGAAATAATTCAAGAGACTGATTTTTTACAAGAACCATGCGAAACATTGACAGCATGGTCAATTGATATATTTATAAAAAAAACAATTAACTGGTCTTTCTCCAAAGTAAAGAATTATATAGTAGGCCAGAATACAAATAACACAGAAGTGAGATACATACACTTGCGAATTGTTCGGGAATTGGGTGATATTATTCTTTCCATTGCTGACATTAAAAAGGACAATGTTTTATTCCCAATCTCTAAAGTAGTACAATATTGCAAGAGCAAAACTAAGAAACAGATTTCAGAGAATACAGTGAGATTAGTGTTGGAATGGTTAAGGCATAGAAAAAAGGTTGCTTTCAGAAAAAATTTCAATTCAAGCAGTGAATTACTGGTTAAAATTACTACAGAAAGTAAATGAAATTAGAAGTCGAAGAAGGCACATATAAACTGATGAAGCAAGAAAATGAGCTGATCAAAGAGATAGAACTTATGGAGCAAGAGAAACTTAATATTATCAATGAAGCAAAATCGTATTTGGCGAAAGAACTGCGTCAGATGGCAAAAACATGCTTAAGAAGAAAGATTGAAATGGAAAAAACCATAGAAAAGCGTGCACAAGCTCTTGCAAACCTACGCACTCTAATCACCAATATTGAAAATGCACATTCTAATTCTGCTGTATTGTCTGCTTACAAGACTACATCTGATGTATTGAAGAAAATAGGACAAAATGGTTTAATGGAATACAATGTTAGAGACATTATGGACGATACATTATAACGATATTAATGAGGTAGGAAATTATTATGCATTATTATACATATTTAGTAAGTGATTGTATCAAAAAAGATACATTAATATCTATTATTCATCGACTAGATTTTAGAAGAGAAACAAGAAATAGACGCAATTTTATCTGAGACATTGACTCTCACAGACTCGGATGCCGAGTTGGAAAAAGAATTAGCAGAACTATTGAATAAAGACAATGTAAATGTTTCTAATGTAGATGTTTCTGAATCAAATCCAGAAATTTAAAAATTGGAGCAACGTTTGAAAGACTTGCGCATGGAAGGTAAACATTGTGAAATTTATTATCATATTTCATACAAATGGGATATTTATAATATAGGTTTAGTTTACAACTAATGGGATATTTATAATATAGGTTTAGTTTCACTTGGCGAAAATATAGCTGTACAACCAACTGTACCATCCCATAAGGAAAGGGCATTAAAGGAATCTCAATATTTATAAGATGCAACAATGAAGCATATCTATATAATTGTATACTTCATGTGTGGAATTACTTGTCTCTTTTAATTCTTTTAAATATTTTATTGCATTCATTGTGTCATATAACGAAAAATATATTGGAATACATGTATATTATCTATGAAGAGAACAAAATAGTTTCTGTCCGAACGAGAGCTTGTATTGTATGATTACGTGCTATAGCAGGTGAAATAAAAAATGCGAAGAAATATACATCTCACATACTTTACGTTCTTATACATTCTGGCCAGAAATCTTGCATAGCTTACGTTTATTCTTCTGGCCAGTATGGACTTACCTATTGCCGCTTCTGGCCATATCTATTCTGGTTCGATCTTTAATCAGAAGGACACTTTGTATTGTCGGTTGATTATTATTATCAACAAATAAAGGTAAAGATTTTGCTTTGTTCATTTACGATAAGTTAAATCGCATATTAGACGCGCACGCATCCTTCAAGTCACAAAAGATACACGAGTATTCATTAAAAGATTAATTAAAAAATTTCTTATAATTTATTTTATTTAAAATTGTCCACGGAAATTTACAAAAAATAGATGTTATATAGTAAATTAATTGCTCTCAATCAGAAAATTTTCGATCTTGCCTCGCGAATGTCCGGAATCAAATTGTATGATATAAATATGAAATTATAAATGTTTAGAAAACGAACAAATTTCTCAAACGGAAATCTAAAATGCGTATTTATATTTGTATTTATCCGCACAAAACCGGTATTTTTGTTCGTTGCCCGTAGTTGTTGTTATACCTCAAAGGTTTATTAAATAACATCCATAATGAATGATGTGAGATTCGAAAGATATAATGAATTTCATGCACAATCAATATAAGAATGCTGTAAATTATAAATGTTTCATCTTCTCATATTGTGTATACACCTTTATAAAAAATTTAATATCGATATTAATCTTGTTATTACATTATATATCATGTATACATCTCGTGCACATTGTTCGAATCAAAATTATATATATTTTAAAATAAAATATTTGCAATTAATATAATACAATTAATGTAAAACTAATCAGCTTTACAACAATCTATATAAAAAATTCTCCGCGATGAAACATCCGCGAAATATCTTTTGCATGATCTCACGTCATTTTATTATAACTTTGCGTTAACTGATGTAAAGTCAAGTTATTAATCAATATGGATGGATGAGCTATAAAAAATTAGGATAAATATGGGATAAGGTGCTCCTCAGGGTGCTACTCAGGATGCTCCCACGGTGAGCCCACGGTGGGCTCCTACTCAACCTATGTCCATAACTGGCAATGGCGGTGACCGAACATGTACAATGGCAGGGCTCGTATCTTTTTTTTTTTTTTTTTACGAGGGAGGAGGAAATGCTAATGCACACCCGACGGCCCGTACCGCCGGGTAGTGTGGGACTTTCACCGCACTAAAACCTCCCCCCCTTGCCACGTGCCTGGCAATGGCCTAGCCACGTGCCTGGCAATGGCCTAGCCACGTGCCCGGCAATGGCGTTGCCACGTGCCTGGCAATGGCCTAGCCACGTGCCCGGCAATGGCGTTGCCACGTGCCTGGCAATGGCCTAGCCACGTGCCCGGCAATGGCGTTGCCACGTGCCTGGCAATGGCCTAGCCACGTGCCCGGCAATGGCGTTGCCACGTGCCTGGCAATGGCCTAGCCACGTGCCCGGCAATGGCGTTGCCACGTGCCTGGCAATGGCCTAGCCACGTGCTCGGCAATGGCGTTGCCACGTGCCTGGCAATGGCCTAGCCACGTGCCCGGCAATGGCGTTGCCACGTGCCTGGCAATGGCCTAGCCACGTGCCCGGCAATGGCGTTGCCACGTGCCTGGCAATGGCGTTGCCACGTGCCTGGCAATGGCCTAGCCACGTGCCCGGCAATGGCGTTGCCACGTGCCTGGCAATGGCGTTGCCACGTGCCTGGCAATGGCCTAGCCACGTGCCCGGCAATGGCGTTGCCACGTGCCTGGCAATGGCCTAGCCACGTGCCCGGCAATGGCTTTGCCACGTGCCTGGCAATGGCGTTGCCACGTGCCTGGCAATGGCCTAGCCACGTGCCCGGCAATGACGTTGCCACGTGCCTGGCAATGGCCTAGCCACGTGCCCGGCAATGGCGTTGCCACGTGCCTGGCAATGGCCTAGCCACGTGCCCGGCAATGGCGTTGCCACGTGCCTGGCAATGGCCTAGCCACGTGCCCGGCAATGGCGTTGCCACGTGCCTGACAATGGCCTAGCCACGTGCCCGGCAATGGCGTTGCCACGTGCCTGGCAATGGCCTAGCCACGTGCCCGGCAATGGCGTTGCCACGTGCCTGGCAATGGCCTAGCCACGTGCCCGGCAATGGCGGTGCCACGTGCCTGGCAATGGCCTAGCCACGTGCCCGGCAATGGCGTTGCCACGTGCCTGGCAATGGCCTAGCCACGTGCCCGGCAATGGCGGTGCCACGTGCCTGGCAATGGCGTGTTTTGGGTACTTAGCTTCTCATTCAGGATAAACCTTTAGGATAAACCTTAAAGCTAAGGTTTATTCTGAAGGATTAACCATCCAGATACTAAGCCCTCCCACCACGTCAAGGTGTACCCGTGGGAGGGTTATCCGAGTCAAAATTTTGATGCTTCTCTGAAACTTTTAAATATAATTTGCATTAATATATATAATAATAAATACCTCGGGATTGCTCCGCCGGTGTCTGATGCCTTTCCAAGGCCTAATTTTTCGCTCAGATTGGAATGGTCGTTAAAGTTAACTAACACACGGCACTTTAAACGGCACTTTCGCACATGTACTGCTCCGATTTTTACTTGCAATAATGATTAATCGCGCTTTGATAAAGATTTATCGTCACAATAGGGTTTCGTGTCGATTATCAAAAGTTTAATAATCGTTAAATGTAATAATTATAGCGAATAATATTTCGAAACTAGTCGTGATCGCGTTTAAAATAAAATTTTGAAAATTCACGGAGCGTTCGCGCACCACTACTTTACTGTTCGGGTGTCAACGCGCTACTGATAACAAATCGAAATATATCAACAATAGTGCGCTAGACTACGTCAAGGCCGCATACCATATATTATTCATAATTCGTTGCCGAAATATTATAATATATATATATATATATGTATATATAATATATATATATATTATATATATAATATATATGTATAATATAATATATATATATGTAATATATATATATGTAATATATATATATATATAATAATATTTCGGCATCGAATTATGAATAATATATGGTATGCGGCCTTATATATATATATATATATATAATATATCATCAATCATTTAATAAATAATTAATTATATATATTATATATCATCAATCATTTAATAAATAATTAATTATATATATATATAAAAGATATATATATATATTTATAATTTATATATATATTATATAACACAATTAATATATATTATAATAAATACCTCAGGATTGCTCCGCCGGTGCTGATGCCTCTCCTAGGCTTCCTCCTCCTCCTCTCAGATTTGCAGGGTTGTTAAAGTCCGTTGATTAACACACGCGACACTCGCTTTAAAAGGCAATCCCACACTTGTACGCGCGATACTTTTAACGGCACTCCCGCACTCCCGCACTCAAGATGTACCCGTGAAAAGATTTATTGTCACTTCGATTGTTACTTGAATAAACAAATATATTACGC
>OX424453.1:2189431-2364536 GCA_949152495.1 Lasius fuliginosus | reverse complement strand
AAACTTTAATTTTTATCACGATCTACACAAGTCGAAAATACAAAGAACGAATCTTTTGTGAAAAAATAGCAAACAACATATACTGATCGAATATAAATGATCGAAATTATATCGATACTATAGTTATGTAATCTATTGCGAAGTTTGAAGTTTCAGTAGGGCGGTACATAAACCCGAAATACTCGTGCTCGCAATATTCAAGACGTTCTAATTTTGAGCTGTGTCTATATTAATTCCCAAATTATGTTGCGTAAGTTGTATGCAGACAACAAAGTTCATTCATTAATTTCGTAAAATTTGAAAATATAGATAATTGTGCAATGTCAGTGTACTTTTTAATATTTTTAATTATGCTTTCTCTTACAAACTAATCATATACATAGATTATATATATATATTTATTTATTTATTTGTTCTATGTAATTAGTTTGAATAATAACGGATTTATATGCGATAATATAATATATGGTTGAATTTATTTTTACATAATATAAAGTGTCTTGAGAAGTATTTTGTTTTATTTTTATTATTCAATATTTATTTTTTTACTAAGAGATTTGTTTCTTTATTAAGAGCCATTGCAAAATGTTACAAGAAAGATACAGAGATATTTTTTACTTTGATTTTTTGATTTTATATATATTTTAGTCTTATTTATATTTTCTTTTTATCTTATTATTAGAGTAAAATATCGCAGAATGCACAATTTTTTTTTATTGATATTGAATAAATAGAAAAAAATTATATCTAGCGCAAAATTATATCTGAGCATAAGTCTACTTTGTACGATATTGCATATTATTGTATTGAATGTAGGTTGAATGATATTTGCCTTTTCATTTCTCCGTTCTGCACTGATTTTGATGTGTCTTTTCTGTGTCTTGGCTGATGGAAATAGTACATTAGAAACAGGTTAAGGCCAGCGATTTAAATCGGTCAAATCCATAAATAAAAAATCGATAGAATCCATAGTAGTTAGTTCTAAAACATAATTATTCAAAATTGAACAGAATTTTTAAGTAATTTCGGGGATTTAAGACTTTGCTATATCAATTAGTTGCTCAATCACTTAATTTCGTTGTGTTTAGGTAGTTACAACAAGAATGTACTTACAATTAGTGATGTAATTTTGAAGTTTTAAACACGTGTGAGGTAAAGTGTTTATAATATTTTTTAAAAATATTTTATTTGTAAAAGATTTTTAAAAATTGACTTCCTTTGAATGCTATTTATATAAGAATCTGAAGAAATTAGTAATACTATCTAGTGTAAATTTTTTAAATTTTATGATTTCTTCGTCGATTAAATTAATTATAATAATAAATTAAATATCATAATATTACGTGCAACTAGTATTCGAGAAATTGGTTTTGACATATGATCGAACTGAGACGTTATAATCGCTTATATGTATATCATTAATTTTCTTGGTCCTAAATACTAAAGTATATGTCACCGACCGAAAATATATCTATAAATGAATTGGCGTGAGCCACGTTTGCGTAATCGGATTCCATTTCTATAGCATTCGTTAAAAGCATTTTTATTTTTAATTTAAATTTAAATTTTTAACTTTATTTTTAATTTTTATTCTTAATACAGTTCTGGTTGTAAGTCTGCTATAGTAACCTTCGAACCAATTGATTTTTATTCCTGACAACTAATCGAAGATTAGCACAACAGAGAAAGTTTATTGAGATTGAATCAGATATTATCTTGACAATATATATAGTTTGATATTAATTTTTATTCATAAACTTTTCAATAACCGATTATAGTTCAAAGTGTTACTATTATTATTATTAATACTATTACTATTTTAATAAAAAGCGCAGTAATATAATATTATTTCGTCATTTATCACGGCATTTTAGCGATTTATCATAATATCCAAGATGTTAAAATGGCATAATAGATATAATTGGTATATTATTAATATAATATTATATTTTGAAAATTATTTATTTGCCACAAGTGTGAATATTACTTATATCGCATGTGAATGCCAAATAAAAAAAGTTCTACGGAATAAAAAAAGTACTACATCGAGCACAGTAAATAATTTAGTTACAAATAGATCTAATATCGACTGCTTTTATTTGTATCGTGAGAATTAATTTTTTTCGAAACTGTTGAAATATTTTATATATTTATAAATATATTATATTTTAATAAGTTTTATTATTATTTTGTTGGCTAAATTTTCTAATTCTCAGGAGATATAATTTGTTCATCTTATTTTAATATATCATCTCTCCACACGCAATTTTCAATCGGTATCAACTCACTTCTCTCTGTAATCAACTAGTAATCATGGTATGAATTGATGGTGAATATGAATAATAGAGAATATTTTTTTTCGTTTGTAAATATTGACTTTATTCAGCCAACTGAAACATACGAAATAGAAGTGAAAGGATATTTATCTAGAAAAAAATGTCAGTTTTTTGTTAAAATTAAAAAAAAATTGTTATTGAGAACTGTCTAATATTTAAAATCTATCTCTTTTCTTCTACAATAAATATTTTAGAAAAATTTAATTATTAAATTAAATATATTTAAATATGTAAAAAGAACTAGTATTGTGTATATAATTAATTACTATTTTTCGTGGAGAAAAGGAGAAAAATTAATTTGTTTAATATCTCTTGAACAATATTTTGAAATATCATTTGTGGCGAAAGTATTTTTCGGACAATAATTTTTATCTTGCTTCGTCGCAATAATTAATGATATAAGCAAATGAGAAATCAAGACTGCAACATTTCGCTTTTCACTTTTTATACCAATAGTCTTGTTTAATAGAAATCAGTGAAGTGCATATGTTCTACACAGTATTAAAAAATATCGAATCTATGAAACAGTGTAAAATGAGCTATGATTCATATTCATTATGATTCTATGAATACCATCATATCGTAAAATCAATACATGCGCTATTCGCGGATTTGATCGGTGACCGTATTGATTATTTAACATCTCGGTTTGTATTTCTCTAGTCACCGATCGGTGTACTATGTTTTACTAGGTTGGACTATTATATCTGGTCTTTCTATAACCGTTTTGCGATAATTTAAGCAAATCGGGGACTCTGTGGACGGTGCCATGGACCACCTCTTCTCATTTTCGTTCCCAATCTGCAGCAGTTGTATTGCAAACTTCTAGCAGTGAACCTGTGCTTTCGAATTAGCGCATTAGTGAGATCTGAACAGTAGTCGAAGTAACTCGATTGATCGAGAATATTGCTTTCTCGTTGTTACATACATGATATGCACTGATATTGCTACTGGTGATAAATTAATGAGTGCAGCGATCTGAGAATTTAGTGTGATGCTTTTTAAGTTTTAAGTTTTGAGAGTTGGGTTTGTTCGACAATCGTTTTTGTCATCATTGTGTCATGATTCTTTATACACAGTAAAGTATTGCATCGTTAGAATATTTGTTGTAGTGCACATTGATACAACACGATACCGAGTTGCTTGATCGTATATATTTTTCAATAATGAATAAGTTTTCGAGAATTTTTCGAAAAATCTTCGCGTGTATTATCACAATATGTAATGCGACTATATCAACAATAACTTTAGTTTTTAAATGACAATTTAATTGTGCCTTGAAGAGAAAAAGTCCTAAACTTTAGCCGAAATATTATTAGCCTACAAATTTTTAGTACAAATTTCTAGTTGAAGTAATTATCATGAATTTATAAATCAGTATTTAGACTTTGATTATCTCTTCTCTTCTTACTGCAATTAAAATTTTTTAGAAAACTTTTTCTTCACTTATTTACACAAAAGAAAAATATATTAAGATATATATTAATTTAAAATTTTTGATTTTTTAAATAAAATGTCAGAGTTTGATTATAAAGATTAATTTTAACATTATGTTTACTCACAGTTTATAGAAATATTTAATATCATTTCTAATAATATGGTAGTGCGATAAAAATTAATAATAGAAATGTTATGTGCTATATTTAAGTTATAAGAAAGAGTTAAAGTGTTATACTTTCGTGTTATACTTTCAGATATATTATAACAATTATTATAATTATTATAACAATTTCAGATCAACACTTTCTTTGTAGAAAAGATATTAGGGGAAAGATCGAGAAAGATAGAAAAATAAATACTTCGGATTTCTCAGCAGTAAGATACTGCACTTTAGAATTGATATAAATTTAGTCCGCTTGCTTAGTTTACTCACGATACAAATCCATAATGCATTTCTTGCCCATTTATATACTAAATCGGCTTGTGTTGAGTTCTTGAAGTGCAAAAGCTTTTCTCTTTTGACGAATTACATAATCTACTATATCTTTTTTGATAATATTACATTATATTCTTACGTTATGTTTGTGTAGGTTTCTAGTTTCTAGATTTATTTTATTTTTTAAAAAACAAAATCTAAGGCTCTGATATTGAATATCCAATTAACGGGAAAATGAGCTATTAATGCTTAATTTTTGTTTTAATCTTTATTCTTCACAGTGCGGTTAGAAAAAGTAGATTAGATTGTTCTATACACTGTCGTACTTTGTAACTTATATATCAAGATTTTGCTTTGAAGTATTCAATTCAAAAAATATAAGAAAAAAATTAGCTAATTTTGTCTGTATTTATTTTTTACAAATATCTGCATATGAAAATTTCTCGCATAAAAAATTTCAATTTCAAAAGATAAAAGAGCGCGTTCTCAAAAGTGTTTATTTTTATAAATAAATAAAAAAAAATATAATTTTAAACTCAATAAATTTATATAATTCAGTAATTTGTTACAGTACTTTTAATATTTTTTTTTATGTTTTTGTAATTTTTAATCAGTATGTTGATTTTGAAGATTAATTTCTCGGAACTTAAATTTTCGTCCGCTTTTCAAAAAAAGCTATCAAAAAGGCTATCAATAATTTGAAACATTGTTATCAAAACTGTAATACAGTCTGATACGAAGTGATCTCTAGTAAGTACATGTAGATATAAATTCTTATTTCAAGTTTTCAGCTAGATATTAGAACGTAAAAAAAATATATTTTGGTGTTTTTCCTCTACTATTTTTATGAGTATTTTTCATATTTATAACTATAATATAATAATTCACAAGGTGATGCACTGCTTGCGCATAATGGTGGTAGCAATTGACCAAATTTTCCACACACGCATGTCATAATGTCATAATGTTTTTAATATTTGGGGACAATTTGTGATTGATCGGCTATTGTATTACTATGTAACGAAAACATCTTATCGTTTTATCATGTTCGTAATTGCAGTAACTATAAGATACGCATGGCAAATCTAAACGGCAAAAAACACGAGAATACTGGTTTTTAATTACAAGCATAAGTACGTATGTACGTGAAAGTATGGTTATCCCAATGAAATGAATATTATCTAGTGGTCCAAAAATGTTTTCGGAAAGACGGTGATTCAATTGTATTCATATGAAGGAAAAAAAAGATGACGCTTGAGAAGAGAAACGGTGAATCCGATGAGGTTAGTTTTATTTGTTTTTATTGGTTTTATTAATAAAACAAATTTTTATTAATTCTAAATTGTAAGAAATAATTAGAGCGTTAAACTAAATATACATTAAAAAGAACGATATAGTATAGTACAGAAATATCTTCGTTTGAAATATTCACTTACAATTAGACAAATTACTTTAATGACGTTACTGTTTATTCATTCGATTAACATAACTAATTCAGATGTTCGAGTATAAAATCTGTTAAATAATAAACGCGCATGTGCAATAAAGAGCCATTTTCCATTTAAGTTAAAAATAAATTTAAAAAATATATATATTTATGTACTAATTGATGATATAATATTAATTTTTTTTTTGATAAAAATTTAAAATTTTCAAAACTATTATTTAATAGATTTTATGTCGCTGCATTATTTGCAGTAATACAATTAATCGTGAAAATTATGCAAAACTATTTAATGAATTACTAATTCATTGTCTATAATATTTTCATCTATATAATACCTAACGAATCTAACACAAAATCATTCAACATTGCTTATTTGATATCGCGATAAAATTTTTGTTGCAATTAGTATTAATTATTAGATTAATAATTATTAAATTAGATATAATGAAAATTTTAGCTAATAGCTACAGATTTTCTAGAAAAGAAAATTATATTCTCATATCACTTTATTTCTGTTTTAATCACTTTAATCACAAAGATTTTAATTAAAGTAATTACATTTTATAAAGTGATATGATTCTCTCAGAGTTAATAAAATAATTAAAATAAAATTTAAATCTGTGTGTGCATTACAAACAATGAATAAAATATGATAAAAAAATATAGTAAAAATGGATAAAAACACCGAAAAAACTTTGTTTTCCTCTTTGTTTTCGATTTAATTTCTATGATTTCTGTTTCACACTACACGAAATAAAATCACTTTGTTAATTCAATCTTGGTAAAGTGATCAAAATACTAATAAATTTAAAAAAAGAACTGGCATTCTTCTAGAAACTTTGGGCATTAGCAGCGAAAATTTTTACAGTAATCTAATAATTAATGACACTTATTTTAAACTAGTAATACAAAAATTGCATTGTGATATACGATGATCGCATAAACGATGTTGAAAAGTTTCCTTGTAAAAATGAAGTTTAACAAATACATAGCTATATATTTTATGTTCTCTACTTGTGTGTCGTGTATGTGTAAAATAAACTTAATAATACAATTTAACTAAAATAAATAGATATATGTTTTTATATATAAATTCGAGTGTTATTTTGTCCGAAAACTCGGACATTAATCAATAATGATATATATAAGTGGCATTTTGGATTTCAATTTATGTATCACTATTTCTTTTGATTATTTTCTTCTCTGACGATATTATAAAATAATCATATTACAGAATAAATAAGAAAGTATATATTTAGTTCTTTTTTCGTCAAGCGTAATGTCTTTGTTATATTTCATAATTTTTTTACTGAGTCAGTTTAAAATGAAATAATGTATGATATATACGATAATGTTTAAAAAATAATATAAAAATTGAAACTATAATTAATAGTTTATTGGAAATTAATTGTACATATTGTGGGCAATCGGCTAGTTGTGTCAAAGAAGTACCGATGTGAACCTGGTGTTCGACTTTATAAAAAATAATTTTTAATATACTTTTTTTTTGTTTATAATCGTTTGTACCGCTTTTTGTCTTGTTTGTACTTTAAAGAATTAAAAAAAAAATAAAAATATTTAGTTTGCAAATGGGACTTATTTTTATATCAGATATTACAATTTTGTTAATGCTATTTGAAAAAATGGTTTGTACTTGCTTGTACATATTTCTTTTTATTTAATTTTTATTTGCATCTCAATAGATTTCAAAAAAGGATTGTTTGTATGCATTTATCGCTGTTTGTTTTTTTCATAAGATTTGAAATAATATAGTTTTTCTTATAGATCTTTAAAAATATTTAAAAACATTATAATTTTACGGTAATAAACATTATCTTTTAAGGTACAAGCGAAATAAAAAATAATACTTTGATATTTATAAAGTTATTTAAATAATATATTATTTAAATAATATATTATAAAAATTATTTTTTTTTTTGCTAAATAAAGTATTTAAAATGGAATGCAAAATACAAATTTGATAAAAATTTGATAAATAAATAAATAAAATATCTTTTAACTTAAGTTTAAAATTTCACGTAACACATATACTCTGTAGTGTCGACCTTAAATTTAATAAAAAATAAAAGTATTTATCTTTCCATATTCTCCACCAATGACCATTGACCTCGATGGAATTTGTTGTCAAAGTCATGATCTCAAGTAACCTTTAAAAGGTTGTAATCGATTTTATCCGAATATCTGTACAGTGTACAATAATTAATTTGGGGTATTTTTAAAGAGAAAACTACACTACATAAATATATTGATTGTAAATTTTATAATTTTTATCGGCAATTTAAAAAAGCATACACATTTTTACAGAACATGTTCATTTTGTGGATGGATAATGCTTGTAATGTGTTCCGAATGCAAAATTGTCATGATAATATTTTTTCATTAATCCGAAAAAAATTAATTTTCTTATTTTGTATGAATGTGGTTATATTCTGAATTACAGAAAAAGAAAAATATTAAAAATTAAAAAAAGACATTTAAAAAAAGAAATATCAATTTTGTCCAGTTCTTTTTTTCAATTCCTTGTAATATTAAAAAACAGTTAATATAAAGATATTAAAATATATTGTTCGAGCAAATAATATATTTTTTTACATGTGTTAAATTTGAAAAGTCGGTTTATTCGCTTCCGAGATGTTATGCCAACCAGTTCTAAAAATATAATTTTAAGGAAAACGACGTTTTAAAGTTCAGCATGTAGTTTAACTCGTATTAAAAGAATTTTAGTATGAATAAAATATGTTATTAATTTTTATTTTGTATAAAGCGTATATCGTACGTTCGATTCATATCGGTCAAAAAAGTCTTCCGCGTTTTTCGTTCGTAAACCGACTACAAAATATAAAAGTATTAATTTTTTATTTATTAATAGAGATATTTAAATTAATTTTTTTTCTGATGTAAATGGCACAGGCTTCCACGCACAAGAATTAATCTTATAGCATACGTACTTGAGAAAGATAAAAAGCGACGAAAAAAAAATAAGCATAAAAGAGTCTGCCTTGTACTTCAATTGATACGCACGCACTTTTATACGATAGATAAAATATTATTTTTCCTTAGAGAATTGAGACGAGGAAATAAAACATTGCGACAAAGAGGGCATAAAAAAAAAAAAAGCGGCAAGAAGAGAGCCAGTCGCGCAGGAAACACAACGAGCGGTAGCAAAATAAGAGACGAAATTAACAATGAGGAGGAGGGGATAGAGAGATATAGTCGTCTCGTCTCCTCTCTCACGTAGTATCAGCTGCTAACATTCAGTCCCCTCGTGACGTTCGCGTGCTGATCGCGTTGCTCGGTGCCTGTCGCATTTTCGTTATCCGTTGCTCCTGCACGATACACGTGTACTTATTGTTAGACACACTATTATACGTTGGAGATACCTGGAAAAATTAACGGTTGTGTGGTTCACGCGCGCGCGAACTTTTCTACTGTACGTAACCTTGCCCGATGTCATCACCTTTGGCGTTTGATCATCGTCGATAACGAAGAACTGAAAATTTCATCTTATTGTTAGCTTAGCTTAGCAGCAGCAATAGCAGCATGCCAACCACGAGAGTAGGTGTACTTGTACCGTGAAGGACGTGTTTCTTTATCTGTGTGTGTGTGTGTGTGTGTGTGTGTGTATGGGTGTGTGTGTCGTCGATAAGCATAACCTCGAATTAAGACTGAACAGTGCCGAATACACGAGGCGAGAAAAGCACCCACTTGCCTACGGGCTCTTAATTTTAAATCTTTCAGGCATGGTGTATCATATAAAATGTCTATACGAAATGTTCCACCTAATTTTATTATCTGAAATATCTCCGTTGCTATTAGTAATATGCGAAAAAAATTGTAAAGAAGAAATTATTTGATCTATGTACATACTCGTATATAATTCCGTTCTTATCTATATTAATATCAACAAAGATATTTAACTGGAATTGTCATTAAATTAGGTGGAATAATAAGTATTAGAGACTATAACTTCCACTGCACATTTCATACATATGTACATATATGTATAAAATATGCAATATACATATATATATATATATACACACACACACACACACACACACACACACACACAGATTCTTATCAGTTTCTAGCTTCTAAATTTGAAATATAATGAAATTATATATACATACAATTTATCATTCTATTTCAAATCTAGAAGCTAGAAACTGATAAGAGTCTGCGTATGAGTAAATACATTTAATCTGTTCAGCATGAATTCGCACAACATTTCTAATCTCGCAGCAATAAACAAATACGAGCTTTTATCGTGTAGTAGTTGACTTTACGATTAACGTCACGATCGCATTTTGTCCTATTTGCTGCATGCGAATATTTTGGGATTAAAATAATAATTTTAATTCAGTTGCGAGATGCACAGATGTTTAGTTGCAGTTTATATATATATATATATATATATATATATATATATATATGTATGTATATGGATTGAGGAGCCTTCCTAGTATATAATAGGTAGTAATTGCAAGCGATCGATGTCTGACATGCTTTATATTAGGAGTCACGATTTGAACTCGCAAAGTGATATTGAATTGATTATGTTTATTTGCTCTTATTAAATAAGTTCCCGAGACTATGAGTTTCTACATTTGCCATATTCATTTTTATTTTCTTTTTCTGTTTATTTATAATACATTTAATCATTTAATCATTAAATACATTTAGAGGTTCTAAGAATTTCAATAGGCATTTTCTTTGCAATATTTGTTGATATTCCTTGTTTTCATATTATGTCATTAGAGATGACGAAATGTCCGGCATTCTTGTATCATTAT
Source organism: Lasius fuliginosus (assembly GCA_949152495.1). Classification (NCBI taxonomy): domain Eukaryota; kingdom Metazoa; phylum Arthropoda; class Insecta; order Hymenoptera; family Formicidae; genus Lasius; species Lasius fuliginosus. Next base: position 2,354,063 of record OX424453.1, on the reverse strand, counting down.
CTTATCGATCTTATCACAATATCATAATATGATTGACATAGATATTTATATTACATATAACTATTGGCTCTTTGTTTTCTATCGCAATTATATATATATATATATATTTATTTCTTGCCTTGCGGCTTTTTAAGGAATTTTACGTAAACTTTTCAAAGCATACAGTATAATAGTAACGTGAGTGTAAAATATATGTTTGACTTGACAATGCCGCTTAATCTAATTATTCTTTATCTGGTAACTTTGATTTGATAACTGAATTACATTACTAAACTTATTTTATTTCCTCTCTAAATCTACTTTTCTAGATTTTCTTTGGTTTTATTCTCTTTCCGTGTCTTTACAATTTTTTTTATCCAGCTGATTTCTTCTCTTCCCCTCCAATAATTGATTCATATTTGTGTATTGTTCCTTATCTCTTTACGATACAATTTTTGTTGCTAAGCTTAAAGTTTCGACTTCACTCTGATATATCCTACATATATTCTTTTCCTGTTCATGCTAAAATTTATTACGAAATTCTATTTCTTCTAGAAATTTGTTTCTCTCTATGTTTATTACTCTATCCTTTGACCTTCTTCCTATCTCGTCTCTAGCATCCCTTTAAATAATCGTCCCTTCATCTCCTATCCTAGCATTGAAATCTCCTCCTATTAAAAGATTTCCTTTATTATTCTCAAATATTAAATCTTTGATTTCTTCCATGATTTCGGTTATTTCCTTATTATATATTGTTACGATTTTCTAAATATTTTTTCCTAAAGCTACACTCTTTACGTGTATATCTTCTGTATTTCTCTCAACCTCGTATTTTCTTCCTTGATATTTTTCTTTATTCCTATAATAATTCCTCCCATTGATCTTCCTTTATTTTCCTCTCTTGGCATGTTGACAATTCCATCTGAGTCTCTTTCAACATATAATCTTTGAATCTATTCCAACGTTTTTCTTTTATCCAGATTTCCAATCATTCCAATTATGTCAAACTCCTTGATGTAATAAAAAAATTGTGCATTCTCATTTTCTAGTCCTACCACATTTTAAAAACCTATTTTAATTTTTTTTATTATTAAATCTGTATTTGTCTTTAATTAATCTGATTTTCCTCTTTTGTCCGCTCTCACGGACTTCGGAAGAGCAACCATGCGGGCTTTTCTGTCCCAAAAATTTTGCTCCTTTAAACTTTCTTCTTCTTTCCAGACGAACTTCCTTTCGTTGACTTATAATTTTGCATCAAAAAGTATTATTTAAGCAATCTTTATTCATTTAAAAACATAGCGCTTGCAACCATTTTTTACAAATTTTGAAAATTTCTCTTGCCAAAAGGGCTTAAAAACTCAAAGTTTTTATTAGTTTAATATATACCAAAAGTATTATGTATACTAGTTTTTTCAGATTTTTAAATTCAGTCCCACATTATCAAGAGATTATTTTTATCGTTATTTTGAATTGTTTTAAATTATTGAATAGCATATTGAATTATGTTCATATTTTGATAAATATTGAAACAAAGTTAATGGTAAAAAGAAGGTATTAATCTTCAATTTTCAAATTTAGCTTTATAAAATTTAACTTTTTTAAAATTGACGCTTTTGTGTATAAAAAATAAAAAAATTACGTTTATATTTTTTAAGTGAAACACTTTTCTTCTTGTACCATTTATAGTGAAGCATCCTGTACACTCATCTATCTATTCATGCAAAGCGGTGCATTACTGGTATCCGGTGCGATAGCAATCACGTGTTTTCATAGGTTATTATCAGTGTTGCTAGAACGTTAATACAAGTGTATCAGTTTGACACTTTACAGATGGTATTGAAATAAAAATTAGATATTGAAAAATCGATCATATTATATATTTAAGATTCTAATGTAAGCAGATTGATTTTACTATGTAATTTATTTCAGTATAATTTATCGAAACTGTATCAACTAATCTATCAACATTGCTCGTTCTTTCTTGGCTACCTGATTTGTTCATTTGATATTCGTTATTTGTTGTTTATATATATATACAAGTGAATGGTACTCTAGAAGCGATTTGGATTGTCTCCACAATTATGCTATCAATAATATATATAGTATTATATAATAATATAGTTAATAAAACATATAACGTTCAAGAAATTTTATATACTTTTAACAAAAAGTAAACTCCTCATATATGTATATATATATACACAATATTTTTATATATTCTATTATTCATACAGTAGATATTTAATTTTAATTTACTTTTATATTAAAAAAAAAAGATCATATTTTTCTAACTTTTATCAATTTTTGATTAACACACACACACACACACAACTTTTTTCTAGATGTGGAGAGTATGAGGGGTTTATTTTTTTCTAAAATATATATAAATATATATAAACATATATTAATTAAATAAAATTATATATATAATTAAATTAAATTAATATATACTTTTAAAAAAAAGTAAATTCCTCTTTTTTTTAATACGTATATTATATAAATATATTTAGAAAACGAAGTTTAAGGCTCTGGTATTAAATATCTAATTAAAGAGAAATGGGCTATTAAGAGCCAGGCTCCGTTAGCGAAGCGCAGATTCTTTTTTTCTAATGAGAATCTATTGATTAATTCTGTAAATGTACATTTACTTGATTCACTTGCTGATGATGGTCCAATCTAGAAACCGAAACGTACATTTACAGAATTAATTAATAGATTCTCATTAGAAGAAAAGAATCTGCGCTTTGCTAACCGCGCTTGGCTCTTAATAACTCATTTTTCGTTAGTTATGTTATATATATAGTTAGTTATATATATATATTTTTTAAATATGTGCATATGTATATAAAATTCAAATATATATATATATACACACATCATATAGAATTCGAAATAATTCTTGTCATAGTATATATAATGTACGACTGAAGGATTTAACAAATTAATAAACAATTTGGTATTTCTTTTAACAATTGCAATTACAAACTCTAATTTATTTTGAAAGTTTCTGATCATATTTTACTGTTAATTTGTTCTCTTAGATACAAGAAGAAAACCATATGTTTCAAGTCTATAAATATATATTTTTATATATTTTGTTATTTATATAAATATTTTTTTAGCTATACAATATATATATATATATATATATATATATATTGTGTGTGTGTATATGTGTATATATATATATATATATATATATATATATATAATTTAATGAATTCTGGATATAACAGGTTCTTATTCCTCATGTATCAAATTTCAGGGTTCCGGGTACTTAAAGCGTGCAAATACTGAACGCCTCCATGAAATTTTTAATCAGGTAAGTAAATAAGTACTTGAGCAAATTTGGATAAGTTCTAGTGCGTTTTTTTACAGAAACATTGTTGTAAGACAATTTTAATTTACATTTCTTTTATTATTAAAATATTTTTTATATTACTTTATACCATTTCTCTGGTAACATGTGTATTCCGTTGTAGAAAAAGTAATTTATTGCATATATATGCAATGTTTCGAAACGTGTTACATATCTAATTTATAATATAAATTTTATTATATATTTCTTTATATATTGCTTGCAATTAATTATTTTTTTAACCATAATACAAGTTTACATCACAATACTAACATCTTTTGATATAGGTACACACAGTAATTTAATATTTTTTTTCATGAATTTACAGTATGCCTCGCAGGAAAAGAATGGTGAGAGATTTATGACCTCATCTGACTTCGTACGCAGTTATCTTGGCCTTTATACGGATGCTGATTATAATCCCGATTCTGTCAATTTACTTGCTGGTATCGTCGACACTAGTAAAGATGGGTGAGTGTCATACACCAACGACATTGTGGGATAGTATAATTTCTGATATTATTAAATAGTCAATATAAAGTCAATGAGAGAGAGATATTATATCAATGATATATTATTAAATATTTAAGATATTATGTGTGTGTGTGCAAATAAAAAAATACTGGTTATAAGATATTTAAAAATTTAAAAAATATTTTCAAAGTTAAAATATATTAGTTTTTATAGATTTTATATATTTCATAAGCAAAAATCTAGATTTTATTCAATTACAAATATTTAATTTTTTTAATTTAATTTTTTGTTGTCTAATTTTATCGATTTTATAATTATTTATGTAGAACATGCAACAACACGGAACAATTGTTGAAAATATTTACTTTTATAGAAATAAAGAAACGATATTAACACAAGTTCAATAATTTCTCGAAAATTTATTTTTTTATATGCTTTTCATGATTTATCATGATATTAAATTATTAATATGCAATTAATATAAAATATTATGCGATCTTGACAATGCCATCCAAAATTATACTATCACTTTATACATTGCTTAAAATGCTACAACTTTTTTTACAATATTTAATATTTTTTTTTCGAAAATACTTATTGATACATAATACTTTTATACACTTTTTGAGACATTTAAGAGTTTTTAAACTGTCTACATTTTATATAGATATACACGCACGCATGTATACACATGCACATACACATATCATTTTATAACTACTTTATGAAATAGAAAGTAACATAAAAATGTTTCACAATGTATGTGGAAGAATTTATTCTATACAGTTGATTTTTTTCTTATTTTAGTCTCATATCGTTTGCTGAATTTCAAGCATTCGAAGGTCTTCTCTGTGTACCAGATGCTTTATACAAAACAGCTTTTCAACTCTTTGATACTAATGGAAATGGAATGGTTGCATTTGGTAAGAATTATTATCAAAAAACTTGGTTTTTTTTTCATATACGTGCTTTATATGGATATATCTTATTTCTAAATTGCAGACGAGTTCGTTGAGGTGATGCGGAAAACTGTACTACATCAAAAAATGCCCTTTAACATGGACAGTAGCTTTGTTAAACTTTACTTTGGAAAAGATAAGCAGAGATTAATCAGCTATGCGGAATTTAGCCAGTTTTTGCATGTAAGTATTTTGCTCTATTGTACGCTTGATTGCAGATTTAGTTGGTTTTGCCAAGAAACGAGTCAAGTATGATGTAACAAGTGATGATGAAACATAACATACATTAGCTTTATCGTTTGCAATAACTTTACGTGTATAACTCGACTGATATTTTGGAAAACTATAAAATAACATTTCTTATCTCGAAACTTTTAAAGTATTTTATGAAATTTAACTTACGTAGACGTATACATATAGAAAATACAAAGATATAAAAAGATACAATCAAATTTTTTAAAGTATATTTTTTTAATGAAGATTTTTGTTTTTATTTTTGGCTTAATTTTTGTTATGCAATTTATTACAAATGTTTATAAATATAAGGCTAAAATATATACATATGCAGTTAACAGAATAAGATTTAATGCTAAAATTATTTGTTCTTAGGACTTCCATGAAGAATATGCAACAGAGGCTTTTAAGAAATTCGATAAGGATGGCGCAGGTTTTATTTCAGCGTTAGACTTTCAAGATATCATGCTCAGTATTAAGAATCATCTACTCACAAAAGATGTGAAGGATAATCTAATTGCTGTAAGTATTATTCCAGGCAGCACATGTTCATAAAAGACATCTAAAAACGACTTAAGAGACATCTTATCGTCTTTTAGACCTCTTTAAGATGTCTTTTGGTTTTTTGTGCTGTCTAGGATGTAAATAGAAGATTCTGCAAACAGGGAAATTTTTTACGATGTTTCATAATTTAGGAAAAGAAATACTAATTAAATTATATGTGCTTAATATATATATATATATATATATATATATATATACACAGAATATTTGCTAATTATAAGTTAATAATTATTTTTTTGCAATCAAGTTATTTCGATAATAGTATACAATAGTTAAAATACTGGAGTACTTACAGAGAATTTTATTGTATTGTAGGCAGTTAGTGCTGGCCAAAGTGGGCGAAAAGTCAGTTTTCCATATTTTATGGCGTTCAACTCTCTTCTAAACAACATGGAACTTATTAAACGTATTTACTTAAATGCGACTAATGGTCACAGATATCAAGAAGTCACCAAAGGTATATTATTTTAAAGACAATGATGAATAATATTAAGTTGATTAGAAAATTTCTTTTTTTTACTTTTTTATTTTATTGATATAAAAGTCATGTAAAAAGGAACAATTTTTTTATTAATTTTATAATAATTAATATAATAATAAATATATTTTTAATCATTCAGACATCGACTTTTATTATTTATTTGTCGATTTATTTATCGATTGATCAATACGACGATTAACAGATTTCAATAGATCAATAAATTTAATATCAATAGATATCAATAGACTTTATTGTTAATATTTAAACATTAATTTTTTTGGCAGAGGAATTTCTTTATTCTGCACAAATGATGTCCCAAATAACCCCATTGGAGGTCGACATCCTGTTTCATCTTTGCGACTTACTCCACCAAACTGGGTGAGTATCTTTGATTTGAACATTGAAATGTTCTCTTCCTTGTTGGTTGATCGAGGAAAAATTACGCGGAATGGAACGATCGCTTCAGCAATTAATTTCCAGCAAAATAATTGTGGTTTATTAATTGAAGAGCGACTTGTTTCCATATTGATTTTGATCAGTGTGAAAAATAAGAAAAGAAAACAAGTCACGTAATGCTATCTGCACCAGCAAGCACATCGTCATCATCCAAATGTCAAGTATGTCTTGTTGGCAAGGAAGACGGAGATTATCTTCTTGAGTGAATCATTTCTCATCGCCTTCTATGCCTACAGTGTGTGCTTAATTATTATTTTTCCGATATTTGAACAATGTTAAGGCAAGCTTTCTATATTGAAAACGTTTGTTTACGTGTTTACGCTGCCTGGATCAGACCTACGGAAGATGACGAGGCAGATTCGTGGCTTGGGTGCGTCTTTGTATTACAGACTAACACGTGCTATAAACATGTTATAAATCTATATACATATATATATTATATATATTATATATATATATATGCATATCTCGACAATATTTTTGTTCTCACCTACTTTCCTCAACGTCAATCTCAGGACGGTGGTGTATGCAAATACATATTTGCACGCCATGGACATACTAACGATTTCGTTATTCTCTATTAAGACAGATACGATCTAAGAGCACATGATGGATCATATTGGCAGGATTCTATTTATTGCTTCAAACAATACCATCAACGCCAATGCATCTGTTCTTTTAACAGTTTATTTGTATATCTTTTCCCATATTTATACCTTGTAATCGCAGTTTTGATATACTAAGCTCGTATTCATTTTTCATATTTCAGAAAGATTGTGTATAATGATCTCGTGGCTATTACACCTGAGCAGTATTTCAAGCAGATTACAAAACGCGTTGCTGCGATCAAAGCGGTGTCGGTAAGTATAGCGATGGAAGAATCTTGTGATCCGAGAAATTAGTCACACATTCTTTACGCCAAATGTTTATGAGAACATTAGATACTTAATTTAATAAGTACTGTTATCTTACAGCATCCGGATGAACGCGGTATTATTGTGCAACTGCTTGAAAGCGGCTATCGGTTTGTGCTTGGTTCTATTGGTGGAGGTATGTATAAAAATTTCTCTTTATAATTTTTTTTCGTAATTTCTCTTTATAATTTTCTCTACTTTCGTGGATTTCAATATAATATTATTATTAATGCAATAACAGAATTTAAAGATGAAAATGAAGATATCAAATGAAGAGAAAATATTCTCTTTGAATACATTGTGTCCTTAAAATTCCGAAAAAAATTAAAAATTCTGCAAACTTACAATCAATATCATAATGCTTATTATTTTTTAATCCATTGCAACGTAGTGTCCCAATTTGAGATAGCTGTCTTTCTTCAGTTTTTCCATGTTTTTACACTTTTCATAATTATTTTGTGTAACATATTTGATATCTTTATGTGTGTGTTTATATATACACATTTTAAATTTTGACTGCAGATTTAAAATAAGAATCTCAAAAATCCTTATGTATATAAAATTTCAGTTATTTATAAATCATAATTAAATTTGTTTAAAATCTGGCCAATTAGATTTGCCATTTAAAATTTTTAAATTTAAATTTTAGATTTGTGTAATCAGTGATCTTAAAAACCCTCATATATTAAGTTTTAGCAAAATATGTTTAAAAAAAATTTGTGCCGCAGGGGGTTAATCGAGAAAATGTACATTAAAATTTTTTGTTTGTGTATGTGTTTACCTTTTTTAGAAAAGTTTTTTTTTAGATTTATTACATTCAAAGTCAGAATGATTAACAATAATAATTACTAAACCATACTTTGCAATAATTGCAATAATATATTAAATGGAGTGATTGTGTCCTTTTAGCTGTTGGTGCTACAGCTGTATATCCTATCGATTTGGTGAAGACCAGAATGCAGAATCAAAGAACTGGATCTTTCATAGGCGAGCTGATGTACAGAAACAGCTTTGATTGCTTCAAAAAGGTTGGAATCAAAAAGTCTCGTCGTGTAACACTGTCTGCATTGTTAATCATAAAGCTGGTGTTTTACGTTTGACAGGTTATCCGGCATGAGGGTGTTTTCGGTCTTTATCGAGGTCTGATGCCTCAGTTAATGGGAGTAGCCCCGGAAAAGGCTATTAAACTTACAGTTAATGATTTTGTCAGGGATAAGTTTATGGATAAAAATGGAAATTTACCGCTATATGGAGAAATTCTATCCGGCGCCTGTGTGAGTACTTCATATCATATCACGTATTTTTAGTGCCTTAAAGCTCCCAACTAGATGGAAACATGAACTTTAGAATGAGACACAAGATGGGCGGATGAGCAGAACCCAAATGTCAAATACAAGGAATATGAATAATGAGATATCACAGTGATTTAGATGGTCGCACATGTATTCTTATCGCACACTTCTATAATCGGAGAACAAATAAGGTATTTATGCAACAAAGTGTCATTTTTTTTTCGACAGGCCGGAGGGTCGCAGGTCATATTCACCAATCCTTTGGAGATCGTAAAAATTCGGTTACAAGTAGCCGGGGAAATTGCAGGAGGGTCGAAGGTTAGAGCATGGACCGTCGTCAAGGAATTAGGTCTTTTTGGATTGTACAAAGTGGGTAGCGATAATGACATCTTATTAGCATCTGTCTTTTTTTTTTTTACAGCTGACAGTTGCAATTTTCTTATAGGGTGCTAGGGCTTGCTTTTTACGAGACGTGCCATTTAGCGCCATTTATTTTCCTATGTACGCCCACACGAAAACACGATTGGCCGACGAAGGGGGTTACAATACGCCATTATCGCTTCTCGTTTCCGGTGCGATCGCTGGCGTTCCTGCAGCAGCGCTGGTCACTCCTGCGGATGTAATAAAAACGAGATTGCAAGTGCGTTTTTCACTTTAATATCGCCGATATTAAAAGTATCACGATTTCTTTGATGATTCTGTTATTACGTGTGTTACGTGTATTTAGGTTGTAGCCAGAGAAGGTCAAACCACATATAACGGACTGCTGGACTGTGCCAGGAAGATTTACAAAGAAGAGGGTGCCAGGGCATTCTGGAAGGGCGCGACAGGTATATCATTTTATTATGTATTTTCTACGAATAAAGTTCTTGAGACAATTAATATCTTTACCATTCTTGCATAAGTATACACTGGAAAGTTTTTTTAAAAATTTATAAACGCACTGATATCACACGCTTCATATATCAGTAGGATGGCTGTCGCAAAAAGAGAAAGAAAAATAAGTAAGCTACACAAACGTAATAATCTTTTCTATCAAAAATACTTGTAGGATTTCCTGCTTTAGAAATATATATGATGATCTCTGTCACAGAGAGAGAGAGAAAGAATTAAGTAATGAAATCGATTATAATTTTTTTTATTCCTGTAAGAAGCAGAAATAAAATGAGATCTTTACGTTTCTCTTTCTTTTGTTACAACCTTTAAAATATAGTTGGTAACATATTCTGCTTTTGTGTCGATTGCATGCGCGGGGGATCGACCCTGCTGCATCTTTCGATCTTATTTCCTCCTCCATATGACCCGGCGATTTACTTATCAGTAAGTACCTCTTCTCTTCGTTTATGGTTACCTGTGTTCTCGTTTCTTTTTTCAATCCGCAGTCAACATACTTACTCTTTGTATTTAGAATAATCATCGAATGTAACGTATCTCATGACATCTTATTCATGCATATTTTCAGTTGTAACTCCGAAAATGCAGGTCAATAAGCTATAAATCTTTTATGACATACATACAATATATCGTTGAGTGTATTATAAAGGCGTTGCTTTCATATTTTTATCAAGAGTAGTATAATAGGAGTAAAATATTAATGTCTTTTTTTTTTATGAAGTAAAGGACAATATGGGGAGAAAAAAGTATTTGTGAAAGCAAAACTGATGCTCGTCTTTGTTCAAACAGAAAATAACTTAATTGAATAAATTATGTTATAAATTATAATTAATGTAACACATTTATGTACTTTTTATTTATATAATTAAAAGCTAAAAATAATTATAATCATATTTACCATAATCATAATTTATTACATTAAGTATATGCATTTGTTTGATTAACACAAATTTGACTAGCATTTTCTCAACTTTGACTAATAATTATTTACAGATATTCCATGAAATTAACAGCATAATAATTGAAAATAATTACATTGATGTAAAAATGTTTAAAAATTAAAAATATGTGGTTATATATATATACAAAGTGTCTTGCATAACTGTAGCTTTGAAACAGTTGGAAATGAAAAAGAACAAATGTCATAGGGCAAAATTAAATGATTTTAGATGCTTCACATTTATGTTACTTTATGCATTTTTTGTACATAGGTATAGTTGTGAAGTATATAATTGTACTTTTTTTTTTTTAATATAGTCTTATACTTTTGATGCATTAGTGCACGAACCGATGGTGTTTTTCATCCTTTGAAACTACGAGAGTTATGTCTAAATTGTTAATTTAGAAATTATTTTAATTTTAAGTTTGTAAAGTAGCATTTATGCTCTATCAGTGGATTGACTTGTTCTTTCTTATTCGTATGTTGCTATTCAGAAGAGCCAAATGCTACTTTGTAAATTTAAAGTTAAAGCTTCTAAACTAACAATTTTTAAGCATAACTAATAGTTCCTTGTAAAGAATAAAAAACTGCATCGACTAATATATACAAAAACATGAGATCCTATTTTCGAAAAAAGTGCAATTGCACTTTGCAACTACATCTATGCACAAAAACTCAAAACTGAAAAGTAACACAGTGATTGCAAAAGACACATAATGTGAAGTGTTTAAAACTATTTAATTTTGCCTTTTGATATTTTTGTTCCATTTGTTTTAAAGGTACAGTTGCATGAAACTATACATGCGCGCGCGCGCGCGCGCCTATAAATAAAAAAAGTTATATAAATATAATTATATAAATATATTTTATATTTGTATAAATATATATATATAATTTATATAAATATAAAATTTATATAAATATCACTTTTTCATGATGTCCATTTTGTCATGTTCTTTCCGAAAGAAAATAGGCAGCCATCATGCTTGTTATTGGAACATTATAAATCTTTATTTGGACAAAGAATATGAAATTGCGTACATGTTCAAGATTATATATCCAAGATTATTATTTTTTTTTTACAGCTCGAGTCTTCAGATCATCACCTCAGTTTGGTGTCACTCTTTTCACGTATGAGTTGCTACAAAGGTTGTTTGTTGTCGACTTTGGAGGATCGTGAGTATATAATTTTAGAAACATAAACTATAGAGAATAATGTGTGTGTGTGTGTGTGTGTGTGTGTGTGTGTGTGTGTGTGTGTAACACAAATGTAGACATGTATGTAAACAATATTTAATGTTATTTACAGTCGACCTTCCGGATCGGAACAAAAGGTGCCTACCATGGGAGTCGCAGACGAAATTCGATCAACGAATCCAGATCATATAGGTGGCTACCAAGTAGCTCTGCCCATCTTCACGGGTATAGAAAGCAAATTCGGTCTTTGCCTACCCAGGTTCCAGGCTGTTACCGGAAAGTAACAATATTGTTAGCAGTTGCTAGAAAACTAACTTGTAGCAATCCCTGCCATAAATAATGTACGAATACCAGTTGTGCTGGTTGCTTTACCGACTAGTGAAGTGAGTGAGATGCGTTGTGAGCTTCACGAATTACACAATTATGAGTCCGCAAAACATTTCATCTCAATAATCGTCTCGGCCATTTCGAGTTGGGTATCGTATAGATCATATGAAATCGCGATAAGAAGGAACAACCGTCGATTGAAACACGTTGAATCATTACGTGCGCAAAGAAAGTGTAATAGTAATTATAGATTGGTCAAGGAGAAGTACAAAATCTATAGCTTGCAGAATGCCCAGAAATGTTCGTGATAGCTGAATTGATGCAGTCAATTGATACAGAAACAGAACCAATGGCATTGAAACTATTTATTTTGATACTATATAAATATATTATATCAAATTGTGAGATGCCGTCTATGCGTAATTATTTTATGAAGCGAGAGAGAGAGCGAGCGAGCGAGAGAGAGAGAGAGAGAGAGAGAGAGAGAGAGAGAGAGAGAGAGAGAGAGAGAGAGAGAGAGAGAGAGAGAGAGAGAGAGAGAGAGAGAGCGAGAGAGAGAGTGTGAGAGAGAGTGTGAGAAAGAGAGTGCAAGAGTGAGAGAGAGAGAGAGAGAGGGAGACAGAGAGAAATGGATCTTTATCGACGATTTGTTATTGCTAACTTAAATGTTTCTACCGATACATGTATAGTAACCAACTGAGTGTATGTGTTCGTTAAGTCACAAACGATTAACGCCAACAGATGATACGAGTGTGTTCTAGCAAAGGTTATAATCTCCGTGATGGCCCTGACGTATATGCACCAGATATATTTATGTAAATTTAAAAATAACAAGTTAGGCCTTTGTAATTACATTTATTATTTATCCAGATGCTTAATTTGTATAGCTTGTATAGTTGGTGAGTAGGAGGCCAGTAAATTTGTTTTAAGTCATATACGCTCGCCGTACAACTGCAAAGCAATTATTGACAAATAATACTCATATATACATATATCCATTATTGAATGAGAGAGAGATAAACAAGGGTTTACCAGTCTTGTTATTAACAACATTTTATCTATCATAACAGAATACAATAGATAAAATATAAATAAAGTGAACAAGTTCTTTTTTATAAACATTTATAGGTATTAAATTGAAATATATAAACAGTTTTTTCGCATGTTTTTGAACGACGTAATTTTTTTTCATATTTTTGAACAATGCGATTATTTTGCATTAATTTCTATAATTAGAAATACGTTAAATATTATAGCAATTGCAATTTCAATTAAAACGGACTTATTGGCATTTTAACACCAGTTATACAATTACGCAGGTGAATAGAGAAGAGGGTTAATGCACATAATTCTGGGAAGTTTCTTGATAATGGCAGTTATTAAAAATATGCATTAAAATGCATTTTCCCGTGTTCATCTTTTTTTTTGTCGAAATTATACAATGCGAAAAAATTATACAAAATAATAAAAAGATTTTTCGAGAATACTTTGACCCATAAAACAGACAATATATAAAATTGAATGTGCACGGACCTCTGTTGTAAACATATATTATTAATTGCGCATAACGGTACGAATCTTAATTGGGAATACAAGATAACAAAGAGAATCACTTTGTTTATACTGGCAAATTTATCAAATAAACTTTTTTTAAAAGTTTGAAATTTGATATTTTATTTTTTTGGATAAGAGTTTCCTAATTTAACCTTGTTAGTCTTGAGTTTATCTGGTGGGATTTGATGGACTAGCAAAATTTTTGTCAAAGAAAACAATATAATTGAATATTATTAAATAATTCTTTTACTTTGGAAAGCCCTTGTAGATGATGCTTAACCAAGTTTCTCGTTAGAAGTTAGAAAAAAATTTGCTCTGATTTGCAGCGTTGTTTATTAGTTTAATAAAGTTTGTGGTATCTAGAAAACAATTAATTTTATTGTTAAGACAGTTATATTGGATTGCACAGTTGTGGTCTCTATCGAATAGGAGAAAATACATCGAAGGAGAGACTGCAGCACTACTCATCCCAAAAGAAAAAGGATATATATATATATATATATATATATATATATATATATGTATATATGTATATATATAAATATATAATTTTAACTGTGTAATATCTGGGTCTGTAAACCCATGCACACACATATTTTACTTTTTTCGACGTTTTATATAAAAATTCAGTAAATTTTTTTTTTTTAATTGATTTGCGAACGAATTGCGAATCCGAGAACTAGGATATTTTTATAACATTTGTATTCATGAAGTAAGCATATAGAAAGATACTAAGAAATTTTGGTAAATGTTTATATTAGTGTAGAAACATCCACAGATGACTTTGATTTTGATATATGTTATTAAGATCACTATCCTGAGTAATCTCCAAAAAAGGTTTTAGCTTTATTTTTTCGCTCGTTGTTTATATTAAACATTTATACTAATCTAAACACGTATCAAAATTTTTTTTCTTATGTAGAAACATTCGTTGCATGAATATGGATGAATATGAATTCATCGCTCTTGGGAAACTATACATTTTCGATGGCTTGCTTTATGAATTTTGCAATTTATAATTTCGGATTCCTAATTAATATACTTTTTATACGACACTTTAAATATTTTTTCTGAATAATCGTGAAATTACTGCATAAAAATATAACATTATAAACAGAGTTTTCGATAGTTGCAACTGTCAGTTTCAATTTCTTTATAAATATCTGTTATTGTATATAAATAAATGATTATATACAATATATTTATGTATATACACATTTATGGATTTTATGCAAATATATCATTATTATTTATTCTTAAATTAAGATAATCTGCATTATGAAAAACAGTTTGATTTTTAATTTTTATAGCTGATATAAATGATCTTAGGTTACTTTTTGCAATTAATAATTTTCGTTATTTTTTAATCGAATGGGTATGACAGAAAAAATTCTATATTTGATGTATTCTAGGTATAGGAAAAAGGAAAATATGAATTCTCTATTTAGATAGACTTTCGTTGTGATTTATATAGCAATATAAATTATTTACTATTCCTTCGATTTATACACGCAAACGAGATAGTATATATTTCAAAACTTGCATAACATGTTTCAGATATTTCTAGTACTTTATTTTGAGAAAGTCCTAAGTATATTGAGCAAACGCACTTTAATATTCTTATTATCAATATTTCGTTGACTATCGATGTGTTACGTCTGTAACACAGAGCTTTCCAGGACAATGTATATAAAAATAACACATACAGATTAAATAAGAAAGAGTAATGAATTTATGAAATTGCGCAGAGAAATGTATTTATAGTCCATGATGTCCGAAGTATCAAAGTTCATAATTGGCTCGTTTAAAATTTCGTTAGAACAGTTTTTGAAAATATTTTTTGAAATTTTTTTTCTAGAAACTCGATAAACTATCTTCACATCATTCGTTGCTAAAGTTTTTTTCTATGTTTTGTCAGTAATTATTATTCAAGCTAGTATATAAAATTTCGCGATCAGCCTTATTAATCTTATAGAACAATATCCCTAAGTTATATTTTTAGGAGGCTGCTGCATAAAGGTAAAATAACTTTTGATTGCTTCGATACAATTTTATATTCGTTAGAAAATAATGAGACGCAGCTGTATTAATAAACTCTTAATCAGTTGCAGGTCTTTTAGTAGCCAATAGACTGTTTTAAATAAATATTAGTCGTTGCATATCTGTGAAATGTTGAATTTCGAAAATTTTAATTTTGCACATTATATAAAATAAATGTCTTTTAATAATTGAATAGCCAAAACAATTTACGTCGCTAAAAATAAAAAAATTGATAAAAAAAAGACAAATTTATTACGAAAATGTGCAGTTCTTGCAAAATGTTTGCAAACTTTCAAGTTTTATTTTTAATGCTTCTTATTTATGAGAAAAGGTATAATTCAATTATATGAATAATTGGAAATTTAGTTTTATTATATCTTTGATATTCGTCAGATTGCGTGAAAAGCTATTTGAGATAATATCGATCGTTGAATAATTGCAAGCGAATTCTCTTTAAACATATTGTGTTTTTTTCACAAATTACTTGCAAATACAAAGTTAAAGTTGATTTAAAAAAATCAAGTTGCAAATATAAAGCAAATATAAAGTTGACTTAAAAGCATTGCATATGCAACAAATTAATAGCATAGCATATAGCAATTATTAGCATCGAAAATAGCAAATAAATAAATTTAAAAATATAGTTTTATATCTAATTTGATGCTTGTATGCAGAGCCATTATATATTTATATTATTCCTTTGTGATTATATGTATCTTGCGTTCTATAAGCAATTCTTATATCTTTTCTCGTTTTCACAAGGAGAAATAGATTTGTCCAGAATTATTTATTTTTGAATGATAAATTATTTAATGCAATGATAACTTATAATATCGCGAACATGTTTTTAAAATTTTTTAGAAGATATTTAACAAGTGATGGCTAATGACAGCTACATTCTGACCCGAGATATCAACCCGATCATTCTTTTTATACGTATATAAATGTATATACATATGTTATGCATATGTGTGATATAGTATATACATATCTATAAAATATAATTCTTCTAAAATCCGTCGTGGGTATTCGCGGTTCAATAACTCTTGGTTTTTGTACATTACGATATCTGTCCTCTTTATTCTACATTTGCTATTATCACTATTAGTTACTATTACTGTTATCATTGTGGTTACATAACATTTAATATTACTACAAATATTTCTACAAGGATTTAAGCCGCCACATGTACATATATACATACGAAAAATGATCTTTATCACCAATTATGGGATTTGCGAGAAAGAAAATGAACTCGATGTATATTCTGCAAATTTATTTTTATTAACAACATATTACATATATTTATTGTGATCAATACTTTAATATAACATTATTAAAACAGGATTCTTACCTTACCTTAGAATTTATATTTTTTTACAAGTGTTAAAATTAGACGTTACCGTTAAGCGTATAGTCGGAGTATTAAATGATGAAAATATTTTAAATATTTTAAATATTTATATACATTTTACTTCTGTGTTATATTCTTACAAGTTACTATAAAAATTGAAGAGATTAATTTCAATTGCTTTTACGTCGAGTTTATGTTCTTTCAAGTTGGTGAACATTTTATGATTATATTAGTAGAAGAAGACCTAAGAGAAATAGTGGCTAACCAATTGCACAAAAACTTTAAGCAAATGAGAATTAAAATCTATTTTAAGAAATACTACGAACCTCACTTATTACTATATTACAGCGAATAATTAAGTATAATAAATTAATCTCCCTCTCGTACTGTCTTATATCCATGCTGGGCGTTGTAGCCGCGATAATAATCGCTGATAGATCCCTTTTGTTAGTTGAAATGTCGCTAGTACCACTGTACAATATTGTCAGAGTTCAGTACAATTTTACTTTAATTTTTTTTACAAATAATATTGAAATTAGACGGTAAAATCGATTTTCTTTTCCAAGATTTTTGCATAAGACTGATTTCGCCATCTAATTTATTTCAATATCATTTGTAACGTAATTAAAATAATTGGTATAATTGTATCTGACAATGCTGCTACCATCAGTGTGATGAACAGACATGGACGAGAAAATGTTTTCACGCAATGAAAGGTGCGGTGTATGATTATACAATGAATGCTTAATGAGCTGGATGCATTTAACGATGGAGGAACAGAATTTCGAAACGTAAATTTGTATACGATATTAATATACACTATGCATTAATTTATATGTGATGCATTTATTAAATATAGTTATTAGAAAGTTTAATGAGTTCACTTAAACATTGTTGGAACTGAAAAGTAAAGTCTATTATATTAAGATCTTACGTTTTGTAAAATTTATTAGCACAAATACTTGTGCACATAAACATTACATGTTTTAATGAAGCAAACTAAATTTCAAATAGTAAACTTTGAGCAAGTTCTTTAAATATACATTTTCGCGTGTGTGTCTCTTCATAACAATATATAAATCCAAAAATGATATATATCTTAGATATATACAGTATCTAACTATCTATATAATAAAATTAGATTAGTCAATCTTACCAAAATCGGATAACAAATTTTGAATTTTTATTATTAAATATCTTGACAATACAGTGTTAAATCAAATTTCTATTTCACATTCTACAATGCTTGAAGAGAAATCTTTACACACTGTTAATCACGTTTTTTTTTTTTTAAATTATCAAGCTTCTATGCTTCTATGCTTAAAAATTGAAACTTGAAAATTTATAAATTTTCTGAAGAATGTCTAAAAGAAGCGTTACACATTTTTCCGACATATATTACATCAAGGAAGCATCATCTTTGAAGGATTAATAAATAAACTGTCAGTTTTGCATGACACAACTGCTGACTTTTCTATAATTAAGTGATTATTGTATGCCAAATTGTACGTGAAAACATTATTCTTTGTCCGGTCCAATAAATAAGACGACGTATTACGATATGTGATCTGTGATTAGTATTAGATTATTGACAGTATACCGGAAGATCGTAGTTAGATAATTTCGAATTAAAATTCTTAATATGAAGTATACGGCCGTTTGATAAACTCAGATTTATCTCATTGCGGATTGTGTGTAAAGGTATACATACTTGTAAATCAAAACATATATATATATATATATATATATATATATATATACATACACATACTTGTAAATCAAAACCTATATATATATATATATATATATATATATATATATATATATATAATTGTGATTAGTACTTAAGCTGTTGTGGATATATTTTAAAATAAGAATAAATTATTTAAGAGACACATTTTTTGTGTGCCCGCAGTATTATCTCTCTTTCTCTCCCGCCTGTCTCCGTTCTTCCCTCACCAAACACTGATAATTAAGTATATTTAGAAGTTAAAACGTGCTACAAATCTTACCGATTTCATAGATAGTGGACGTCATTTAATAATTCAGTTTGTTAATTCAAATTATTGGATTAAATTTTAACGTGTAGTGTATGCGCATGTAGTGTATACATTTTAAAAATAAGACATTTAAAATACTACTTTTCTGACTCGAGAGAGAATATTTTAATATTTTCTCTTTTGATTAAAATCATGAATAAAATAATTCTATTAATGTTGATGAATATGTGATTGTTGGTTGTCTATATTTATGTGATTGTTGAAATAATTACAATTTTTATAATTAAATTTGTAATATATGATTGTGAAATACATATGATACAAAGTGATTTTGTTTGTATACCTATATACGGTTGAATTGATTGAGTCTTTTAAAAGCAAGTCTGTTTATTTTTTAATTAATTTAAAAAACAAGGCTTATATATAGTAGAAAACGAGTGAAAATCAATTTTATTGGAATTAATATCGTTGGATGCCGTTCTGTCATTATACCGCAATTTTATATTAAACAAATGTTTCGATGTATTTTTTTATAAAATAATAATTTTAGAGGATATGTTGGAGAAGGATATTAATATTAAATTTTTCAATTTTTTTTCTCAAAAACTTAGGATAAAAACAGATATCTATAGATTAAATCAATAATAGAAACTCCGATTTTCTTTTAGCAAAACGGGTAAAAAATTTAATTAATGACCAGAAAAAATAGATTCATAATAATAATAACAATTTAATAAATAAATATTGAATAATTAATTATTTGAAAGTTTTGATTGTCAAAAAATTTGTTGAAAATTATTTAAGCTTAAACATTGACGTTTTGCTCGCATTAGTATTATTTGTAGATACAGAAGTTTAGCTTTATTTAATTAGAGATATATACTAAGTTATTATTAATTTTATTTTTCAATAACATCAAAGATAACAATAAAAGAGTTAACTTAAAAGAGATAATATTATTGTATGTTGAATAGGTAGAAATGATTATGTGATAGACGTTGACAAAAATTTTGTTTAACAGATATAAATGTTAATTAGAAAATATAAATTTTTATATTGTTTTTTATTTATTTCTGTTGTTACGTACAATCAGTAATAATAATGCCTTTTGATACACTAACACTGATGATCAAGTTTTTCTATAATATTTAAGAAACGTATGTTATCGTCTAAACAATTTAATAATATAATTTCTAAAGATAATAGCGTATAACAGCTAATAATATAATTCTATTACTTTATTTTGTGAAAGAATAGGAAGAATCTCTGTAAATCACATCATATAAAATCTCTGTGTAAATGCGGGCACATTATTGGAAGGCATTATTACTTTCGTATACATGAACATGTGTACAATAACTGTAGCAAAAATAATCATTTTTAAGTATTACATATATTTAAGTGTTTACATAATTTAGAAGTACATTTTTTACATGCAAAAATTGTCTGTATTATTCTGGTACAATAATTAAGCATATTTATAATATACATATACATATTCTAATAAAAAGATTTAAACTCTACTTACACGAGAGAAAAAGAGAGAGAGAGGGGGGGGGGGAGAGAGAGAGAGAGAGAGAGAGAGAGAGAGAGAGAGAAATAGCGGATTTTATTAATACAAAATTTGACGATATATTTATCTATTATCTTATTTTATCTTAATTACTAATTTCTATGGACATTACTATAAACAGAGACTAGATGAACTAAAATAAACAGATCGAGAGAGAGAGAGAGAGAGAGAGAGAGAGAGAGAGAGAGAGAGAGAGAGAGAGAGAGAGAGAGAGGGAGGGAGGGAGGGAGAGAGAGGGAGAGAGAGGGAGAGAGAGGGAGAGAGAGGGAGAGAGAGGGAGAGAGAGGGAGAGAGAGGGAGAGAGAGGGAGAGAGAGGGAGAGAGAGGGAGAGAGAGGGAGAGAGAGGGAGAGAGAGGGAGAGAGAGGGAGAGAGAGGGAGAGAGAGGGAGAGAGAGGGAGAGAGAGGGAGAGAGAGGGAGAGAGAGGGAGAGAGAGGGAGAGAGAGGGAGAGAGAGGGAGAGAGAGGGAGAGAGAGGGAGAGAGAGGGAGAGAGAGGGAGAGAGAGGGAGAGAGAGGGAGAGAGAGGGAGAGAGAGGGAGAGAGAGGGAGAGAGAGGGAGAGGGAGGGAGAGGGAGAGGGAGAGAGAGGGAGAGGGAGGGAGAGGGAGGGAGAGGGAGGGAGAGGGAGGGAGAGGGAGAGAGAGGGGAGAGAGAGAGAGAGAGAGAGAGAGAGAGAGAGAGAGAGAGAGAGAGAGAGAGAGAGAGAGAGAGAGAGCGAAATAGAGAGAGACTTTTCTAATTTTTATCTCAAGCGGAAGATATCTTTTCGATTTGATTCTTTAATGAAAATGTTCTAATATAAGGCAGTTATATGTTATAAATACTTGTTTGATTTAATAGCTTAAGCGTGCTTCATATTCTAGTATTCTAGTGCGTGCGTTTGCGAACACATTATATAATTTTCCTAATATGCAGAATTAATGAGAACAGAAAAAGATAACACAAATTATTGGAATTTAGAACGGGCTTGATATTCAATTATATTTTATGCAAGAGTTTGTTTCCTTTTGTTTATTTGCTTTTGAGCATTGAATAATTTTTTTTGACATTGCATAATTTGCTTTGGACATTGAATATCAAAGAATTTCAAAGAATTTGCTTATTTTCTAAAAATAAAATATTTTTTATATCATGATTCATATTTGCATGCTTCTTAGCATTTTTTTTTTCATCCTGAATACAAATTTTGCATAGGGATTTCCAGTCAATTCTGCGGCGGGATGAAAGAAAGAGAGATCAGAGAAATTTCTTCACCAGAACTTGAATCTGTTCTCGGCGGCCTTGACTACATTTGACTAATTTAATATTACTATTCCGTAGACACATATTTACATGGTAATAAGCATAATTCGCTTTATTGTCGTGTATAATAAATTGATATCACGCATAAGCGAATCAGCTGTGTGTGTGTTTCTTAAATCGACAAAACTTACTAATTATAATCTACGTAACTGCAACTGATTGTTCCATTAGTGAGAACCATTTGCCATTGTAATTGTTTATTGTCATAGTCCTACAGTTTCTCTCGAGAAGAAATAATGTAAACAATTTGCAGTCCATATTCGGCGCATTTCGGAACGTGATGTGATGTTCTTCATAAATATCCATATATATATAATACTATCCATATACACATAGAGCTCCGAGGTGATAATAACTTCCGCGAGCTGTAATCACATAATGCTCATTACATACATGCGCGTACTTGTTGCTAAAAAAATGAGGGTAAAATAAAAGAAGAAATTTGAATAAAATAAGGAAGAGAAGAATTTCAATATAATATTCTTCTTCCCACACTTTTTCCATGAAAAAATATTATATTCTGGATACTAAACTGAGTCTATTTTTAAACAAAAATAACAGAAAATTTCGTTGATTATACGCATTCATATTTGAATGAAAAATACTTCAATATTTAATAGCGAAATGAATGAATAATTTCACATTTTTATAGAGAAATCAAAATTCCATAGAAAATGATTGATTTTATAGAAAATCAGAGATGAAATTGTATTTAATTATATCTAATAAATTAAAGCAAAACGTAATAAGAAATTAAAAAAAATAATATCGTTAAAATTAGGATTTTTACATATCCTTAATAGAGAAAGTGTCGATTATATTATAATGCTATTATTATACAATTATGATACTAACAACACAATCCGGCGTATCTGTTGCTGTAGGACATTCCGTAATTACCGCATGCAGGTTGACCTAATTGGTAAGGTTGAAAACCGAGTACGTTTCCGCTGCAACAAAGCAAGACGATGATTTTTTTTATCGCACGATTCTTTATATACATCGAGAAAATTATTTCTCCGTGTCATCTTTCAAAGCATTGATTTGTCATTTACAATATAATTTAGATTTAATGACATAAATATGACGAGCTATTGAAAAAATTAGTAATTACATGGTATGGCCTAGCTAGACAATAGAAGATATGTTATCATTTTTTTTTTAGTGTTTTCAAACATAGAAGTCATGAATTGAAATGAAATATATTTTATCTCATGCAAAATCCCAAGTTTAGCCACTTATTTCTGAAATCCTGTATTTTCAGAAATAAATGGCCAAACTCGGGACTTTGCTTCAGTATACGAGATTCGGGATTGTGATAGAATCATTAACGAATCGATTAAATCGCTGATGGAATCATTAATCATTTGTGTAATCAAACAAACACATTCAAAGCTACTGTTTATTCGTCGAGCACGCTTATTTTATTTACACGGCGCGAAGCTGTTCGATTATCGATTTTTAGTACACGTTATTGTCTGACTCGAGTGCATGTAAGGCTGTGGATTATTTAGCTAAAATTCTGTATAGTTGCTGCCGCCCGATTAAGCAGCGGATAGAGTTTCTATCTCTTTTCCTATCTTAAAAGGAAAAGTTGCAATTGTAACGGATGTTCTGTAATAGAATTTTTTATTTGCATTTGATTGTCACCGAGAATTTTGATTTCATCATCGACATCTTTTACAATACTGAATATCTGCACTTTATCATTTATTCTGATTTTTAATATATTATTCTCATTGTTATTTATTGAAAAGTGTCTTGATTTATTAATTTCCGATTGTTTTTATCATTCTCGATTTTCTCTCTGCCCTGTTTGTTCTAAAAAAAAAAAAAAACCACTTTACCAGTTAGAGTAAATCGAAGTTGTCAAGAATATAATTTGCAATTAAAAAGTATGGCTTGTATAAATTTCGTAAAAATTCACGGAATTATTAATTATACTCAAAATAAATACAAAGTTCTGGAAATAAAAAATCTGAATTTTATCGATTCAAATAGTTTCGGTATTGTTCTCCTCTATTGTACTTTTCGTGGATTCAAAAATATGTCATTCCGATTGATTTAAACAGATTGCTGTTACAAATTTTTTTTCTTTTCTCTTTCTCTTTCTTTTTTTACGTCTTCCTCTGTCGAAACTTTTTCCAATATGTAAAATTAGTCATTTGAAAAACGCAGAGTAATTTTTTCGATACATCGAAGCGTCATCCGTATTTATAAAGGAAATTATTCTGAAATTATAAAGAGTCTCTCTCGAAGAAGTATTTCGTTTAATACAAATTTAGTTCTGCGATACGCCTTGACACCATTTCCATATTTTAATATGAAATAAAGAAGAAGGAGCTAGTGGTATTTTGAAAGAGGATTCTTACCTCGGCCCGTAGTTGCATACGTAATTCTTGGTATATCCGCGAGCGGGGTCGTAGTAAAACGAGTATCCACATCCCAGCAGGAAAGTGTCGCCCCACACCAACTGGAATTAATTCAAAATGTTTTCTGCTTTTTAAAGACTTGTAAATTGCTCGCGCACGCGAACATGGAAAGAATCCGCGAACATGGAGAGAATCCGCGAACAGTCTGTGGCTTTGATTACTTCGAATACTGTCTCGAAACGCGGCGGTTTGACAAAGAGGCATTTTATTGTAAAATCTTAAAAAGAAAATTAATTATCGAGAACGTCATTTTTATAGAATATTTTGATAACATTTTCTTCACAGCTAATTTGTGTGAAGAATTCAATTTTCTTTGATAAAAAGATTGAGGTCAACAGCTCTTAAGATATAATCGATTGGAAGTAAAGTACTTTTTAGAAATTCAGATTTTAGTATGCAAATATATAACAAAATGTTATGTTTTTTTTTTATAAAATAAATTAAGTTAAACTTCAGTAAATTCTCCTACGTATTTTCAATAATGATAAATATTACAGTATGATTAATAAAACAAGCTTTTTTCCGGAAGACAAACTCGTCGTTAAAAAGTTCTTTCGCAAATGGTGATCTCATGAAAATTCATGAAACAACAGCACAAGTTCATAAAATAAGAATTAACTACGGTTCGGAGACCGATCAGGTCTATAAATTGCGTTTTTTTAACTTATTTTGAAACTGACCTACGAATAAAATCAATCTTTAATGTACTTTACGATCCGACTACCTTAAGAGAAAAAGAATTCACATTATAGTTGCCATATTATTTTATCTTGTCATTGCAAATCTTGTTAGTTATTATGTGAATAGCAAAGAAACTCGTTAAGAATAACTTTATTTGCTGAAAATCATTTTGTTGAATTTGCAAATATTATTTCGTTATAATAACCATTAATTATTATTCCGTTATTAAAGCAGCGATTGTTTTGCTGCAATAGCGAGAAATATTTATTAAGAGTAGATTATTCCACTTGAATGACAAATTTAAATTTCTATATACTAACACAAGTTTCTCCGGAGATATTTTTTATTTTCAAATAAAAAAAATCTTGCCGGAAAAATACAAAAAATATCTTTTGACCAACGAAACACATCTTGCTGTAATTTCGAATAATAGATTACGATAGCAAAGTTTAATATCGTTTTCATATCGAATAGGAATTAATAGCGACTTTTACTGTGCAAATAAAATTCTTCTCTTTTCTCGTGTAAAGATTTTTTTTACATATCGTGAATCAGTTTGATGCGTAAGAAAAGCTATTTTAATTTTCTAACGCTTTGATTTTTTTCCGATTTTGCAGATTTCTATTACCTGTGTGTAGTGTCCGGTCGTTTTGCTATAACCGGAGTGATAGTATTGTACCTCGTTGAACCAGCTAAAAATTTGTCGTCTCCAATTCGGCTCGCCATCGTAAGGTCCCGGGGACCTAGTGGTCCATGAACGAGCAATGTTCTGTCCTACTGCAAACCTACCTGCGAATCAAATGCTGCGATCAATCATATACCCGTTCATGAACCTCAGACAAAAAGTGCATTAAATTATTTTTTCGAAATGTTAGATACGTTTTGCCAACAATGTACACAGAAGCGAGGCGAAAATAAAACATATAAATGATAGTTTCTATTTTTTTATCAGATTAATCCAGAATATTTGTATATTTTTACTGAGAAAAAACTATTTCTGTTAATTTTGTTTGTTAAAAAATTTATTGAAAATTTGTAGATTTTACTTTTAGAGGGTTAGGGACACACACACACACACACACACACACACACAATATATATATATATATATATATATTTATATATTATTAATTAATATAATTGCAGAATCTATAAGATATATTCTCTGATCATGAATTTCTCAAAGCATAATATGTATCAATAAAGATAATATAATTAAAAATTTTACAATTAAAAAAAATAAAATTTAATCGAAAAAACGACCCTGCTATGTGGAATTATTTTCACGTATTTTAAATTGTATTTTAATGTACATTTTAATGTTTTTATACGTTATTATTTATTCCCATAGCAGCATCAAGTTTTTTTGCATTAAATTTTATTACTTTTAATTACTTTAATTGTATTATTTTTATTAATACACATTATGCTTTGAAAAATTCTCGATCAGAGAATATATTTTGTGGGTACTACAATTATATCAAAATACGTATACACAGATACTTAAGTAAAATAAACAATCATATTGCACTTTATTGAAAACAATTTTAAAATATTAAAACATAATAATAAAAGAATTAAATTCAATACCGTGTATAATTTTTATTTTTAATTGGCGCATTTTTCTGATGTCGTTACTTTTGTAGGAAAAATAACAAAAGTTTAACTAATATAAAAGTTTATAATACACATCAAAGTAATATATTTTTATATAATAATTTTTGGAACGAACGCGTGAACTTGGTGCCTTTTGTATCTTTTTCTAAAAAGATAAATTTTTAAATAATTATATTATGCTTTTTTTAGTTCTTATATTAAAGTACACTTAGAAGAACCGTAACAGTAATATAATTTATATAAATTATAATAACATTGAAGAGCCAAAAGATATATCTTAATAATATCATATCGCAAGCATTAACTTTGTTTTGTCTGTTTCGATGTATCGATTATCGTTGAACAGTTTAATTTTTCTTTTAATAATTGTACGAGAACCTTTCCAACGGTAACTTGATATTTCATATTGTCGCGATTCGTTTAAATAAAAGAAGCTTTTGCAGTAATGCTGATGTATAAAATATACATACATACGCTAGTGATAGACTTTATCTTTTTGGAGTATTCTCTCTCTCGGAAAAAGAATTACAATATTATTCACGTAGAATAATAAAAGATAAAAGAGATATCGTGGTTGGAGAATACTTAAAAGCTTAATCAAGCAGCGACTGCTGTTTATGAGAGTACGTGAATTATGAGACATTCAATAAAATCAACGTAATACGATTTGTAACTACGACTACCGGCGATATAAACGTTGTTATATTTTGTATGATTGTTGTTAGGGTTACTACGTGAGATTTCCACTCTTAAAAAAGGTATATAAAGTCGAAAATATCAAAGTTCTTTCGAAAGTATCGAAGTTTATTGTTGCCTCTGTTTCATGATTATTTCCTTCGCTGTGTTTACTTCATGAGCAACTGTCATAATTGAGATCGCGTATTCTGATATTTCGAAGAGAGTTAATAGCAATGTGAGTAATTTTATTGCTTTAATACGCATAAGTTTTATATACTATTTTTGAAGAATAAAGAAAATTATAATATACTTTTTTTTGAGTTTACAAAAACATGTTGAATGACTGTCATTGCAATAATTACGTATTTTAACAGCTCAACAGTGAGTAATTTTATATGATTTTATTTATTAGGTATAAATTTTATATCAACTGTGTCTTTGAAGCATGAAAAAGATCATAATACGCTTATTTTGAATAATTGCATTAAACTATATACTTTCGTATATTAAATAACATGTTTATATTCATCAGTATATCATTATACTTTTATGCATCAATAAAGAGATTTTTTTTAATTTTGAGGTTTTTTTAATTGGAGTTTATTAAATAATATATAGCATAAGAAAATAAATAGTGCTAATATCCTAATTTTACCATAAGTTTAAAATGTTAATATAGTCCAAATATTGCATCGAGAATAAGTGAATTAAGAAAGTGTGGATATTATAAGCATTTTGTATCGGTACAATTTATTTTTTAGTAACTAGATCATAGTTATAATCGACATTTATCAACAATATTTTATTGTTATTTAGTTACTGTTTTAAAAATAAGTTTAGAGACAATTTTTGATTGTAATTAAATTGTTTATGTATTTGCCATAATTTAAATGTTTAATATTTAAATGTTGTAAATATTGTTCGCATTTTAATATAATCAATATAATTATAATTGTATAATTTTTTAATCTAGTTTGATTTTGCTTAATTGTGTTTCGTTTAATTGTGTTGACATCTGTTACAGTTTTATCTTTGTTTATCTGATCCTTCACTCTTTACGATGGAATAAAAAAATAAATATCTTAGAATTAAGCTATTTATAAGAATTTTGCAAGTCAAAAATTTTGAGCTTGTTACCTAGAAAAAATAGAGAATTTTATTCTTTTTTTGGAAATGGAAGGAGGAGACGAAATGTTTCAGTCATTGAATTATGAATTCGTAAAATATATGTATTGTAATTTTTTAGCTGCAATTTCGCGCAGAAATATCACGCTCCGCACACAAGAAAGAGCTACACTTAATACGCAATAATTTTTATAATGTATTCTATGAGTTCATAAAGAGCGAAAGAATCATAGACGAGAAATGAAAGATTTATTGCATTTTTAAATATAGTTCTTTCTTGTGCCGAAAAGAGAGAGTACGGATATTTCTTCTGGAGTGTCAAAGTCAGAATGTGCATATTCTTATAAATTATACGTAATGTATGGGTAGGAAGTCTTCACTTTATTTTATACTTTTCTTTCGAATAATTTAGGTGCTGCTTTGCTTTTAAGAGATAGAGCTTAAAAATTCAACCTATATCGATTTAAAAGCTCAGAAAAAGCACCTAATTCTACCACTAAGCGGAATTCGATATTCTTATCTTTCAGGGCGGACTGAATAAACATATATAAACTCAGCTTCTCCCCTAAAAATAAAAATAAAAGTTCTTCTCTACGTAACGCGCGAGCTAGCTCAAATTTTTTAACTTGTGGGATTCGAAAGCTCCTATATAGCTCTCAATTCTAATTAAGATACCATTTTTTTTTATTCCGGTAACAGGAAGGGATAGTTAATCATAGCTTTTCGATGTCATATCTTCATATGTTTTGTATGTAATTAATTTATTTTGTCAATCAAACAATCAATATAGTTTTTCTCTTACACTATGTGAAAAATTCTTAAAGCTCTATTATTGTATTTGGCGAATATCGTGATTTTTAATTATTGCAAGATTTTTTTCTATAATGCTGCATTTTCTAGCATGCATCTAGGATGCTGTTATGATATGCTATTTTTCTGGCATTATAAAAATCTTTTATATATTGTTCTTGTAATATATCTGTATGTATATTATAATGTCATTTCGCGAATATGCAAAACAATCTCCAATAAAATTTTACTTACGGACATTTCTTAGACTGTCATGTGACTCGGCGCAACGATCCGCCCATCTTTGTGCTATCGCAGCAAGTTCGTCGTCCCATATCTGTAACAGCAATTAGTAACTTACACGTCGAATTAATCGTACAGCGCGATACGTATACGGATATTACAAAGTTGTAAAACTCACTTCAACTTTGGTTAATTCGTCATGTGGCTTATCGTGTAAATTAGTGTGCATCGCGCGCGAGAGAGTGCTTTTTTACAAATATAAATATGCTGCGTGATAAGAGAACACTCTCATCATGCTGTAAAATGAAGTTTAGTGTTATCGTAAATTTGGCTATTATATACGTGCGATACCTCAAAACCATTGAATTTCCATTATAGACTTTTTAGCAGATTTGCAATCTCTCGGTTTTGTTGATATAAATTTGATTATTATACATATAGCTTTCGTAAATATTAGAATAAGATTGTGTAAGATAATCTTTTGTTATCATATTTTTTTCAGCATTTTTTTTCTTACTCGACTTATTATTAGTGAATACTACCTTTAATCTTAAACCTTTTTTTTAAAATTATATTTATATAAATCACTCAAAGAAACGTATTTTTTCCGAAACTTTGGAAATGGCAAATCTCTAAAAAATAGAAAGATGAAATGATCGACTTACCATCTCCATCATATTCGCTGCACCAGGTTGACCATGTATCTGTCCCAGTGCCACTAGTTGCCTCAATCGATTGTGTTCGTCCAGGATAATCTGTTTCTCTTCGCACGATATACCACCGGACCCTATAAGATGATATGTGCCTTCAGCTGCTGTTTTCCGAGCATACACAACACACACACACACACACACACACACACACACACACACACACACACACACACAAAATAAATTTATATATAAATATATATAAATTAATAAATAATAAATATTATATGCAAATGTAAATTTATATATAATAAATATAAATATAAATATATGTATATATATTTGTCTCTAGAGACAAATATTATGTATTATGGTACGATCACTCCTGCTATAAGATAGAAAAAGAGTTACATAGAGTGACGCAGAATCTAATATATTTGGATATTCGATCAGTTTTAGTAGCAAAAAAGAAGACCGTTAAAGATAAAATATGATTTCAAAATATAATTTTAAAATTATATATTTTATACAAATATTATTATAATATTTTATAATATTATATTACAATGTTTTATAATTTTAATATATAATTTTTAAGCGTCACTCAATACTTTTATCATATATATTTGATAAATAATGAGCACTTTTCACAATTTTATAAAACGTAATTTACTTATTTGATAAATTTTATTTTAGCTATATATACATTTATTTTGTGTCAAGATTACACTTTAAATCTGTAATAAATTGAAAGATTGCAGTGCCGCGCATTATTTTCAGCTTATGAAGATATAACATCGAGATAGAGCTGCAGAAGAGAATCTACGAGATATATCACTTGATTTCACTTTCATCTTAGACAATCTTTTATGGTACCAGAACTTTATATGCCTCTTTTCGGATTTTTCTCCGTTTTTTTCTTCTTTGATTCTTTGCAAACTGTTCTTAGCAAGCCGCAGATTGTGCAGCTTCCCAAAAAACTTTCTCTGGAAGTTGGTTTAGCGATGTTCCTCTTGTCTTTCATTTGGTGCATGAAGAATTTCCGTTTCGTAAGTTTAACTTCTCATTGAAATGGAAGTGATCGTGCTCCTTTTGTTCACTTTGTGTCGTTTCCAGACGATCGTTTCTGGTACGCGCACTAACTCATTCCTAACAATCTATAATTAGGAAGAAACTGCGAAAGTGTCTGAAAATGTCTTCGAGAAAATACATACGTATTCGGATATCTGTCGAATTTGCGCGCAATTGTTTACAGAAATTATTGAATTCGTCATTTTTTAGAGGCAAATGTCAAACGCGAAATATATTTGTCTGACTAGTGCATAGATATATTTAAGGATTTGTATAATATTTCTTATATACATGTTTTAAATTTATACTATTTTACATTAGACAGTCTTATATCTAGAGAATGATTATTAAAGATTTTATTTATTATTTTTTGTCAAGCATAATTATAAACATAAAATATAAATTCTTTTAGTTGCATGTAAGATACAATTATACAAAATAAGCATTATTTCTTATTTCATTTGCATGAATTGGAAAGATAATATGTATTCCATGTAAATTGAATAAATACTGTAAATATAAATATATATAATACATATATATTATATATATTTATAAAATAAATAAAAAAAAATATATAAATTAAAAAAATCTTTTTAATTTTATGTCATTATATAATAATATATAATCATATATAATCATATAAATATAATAATATATAATGACATATATAATGACATAAAATAGAAGACAGATTTTTTTATATTAACCGCTTTAATTTGCATAGAAAGGCTATGTATAATCTAGATTTGACGGCGTATAAATTACTTAATTATGTAATATTTCTTTATACACTTTTATCTAATTTACATATTAATCAAATTAAATCTGTGCTGTAACAATTAACTCTTTCAATGTTGAATTTATCTGACAAAGGAATTTTTAATCGTGTTAATATATTTGCATATATGTACGCATTTTGAAATAAATTGTGCCTTCCCGAACTGCGACTCTCGGCAAATTATTTTTATTCTATCATAGAAGATTTAAAAGTGTGCCACAGTACTTGCACTTTTTGATGCAAAAAAGGCAATTGCCTCTTTAAAATAAATTTGCAAATTATGTATATGCATGAGATTTCGATGTTTACCTGCCATTTTGTTGTTTAGCTCAAGTTTTTATTTTATTATTTTACATAAATATGTAATCATTTCTGCAAATCTATTTGGTACTAAATTCTAAATTTTTGCTTTAAAAACACTTCAA
The DNA here is from genome assembly GCA_949152495.1 of Lasius fuliginosus. Classification (NCBI taxonomy): domain Eukaryota; kingdom Metazoa; phylum Arthropoda; class Insecta; order Hymenoptera; family Formicidae; genus Lasius; species Lasius fuliginosus. Next base: position 2,321,679 of record OX424453.1, on the reverse strand, counting down.
ACTTCAAGGTGAACTTTGCAGAATGAGGTGAATTTTGCAAGACGATTTTTTTTCCACAAAAATTAATAAGTATTGCAATTAGTATTGCGTTTTTTTTTACCTAAATTGACCGGTGCAATTGATATTTTGGCATTTTAAGATAAATAAAATAAATCGATTTTTATCATTATGAAAGACAGGAATTAGCTGAATTATCATTTATCTAATCTCAAAGCGAAGCACTTATTGTCAAAAGTTTGTTTCACGAAAATCCCCGCGATATTCTATTCTGCGATAGCAGAACGGTTTAATCATTTTTCTCTGCAAGTGCAGCAGCAGTAGCAGCAGCGGTACGCTTGATCACAGGGAGAAGAACGAGAAAGGCGACTAATTGCGCGGCCTTTGTGAAATAGACGAGGTGCCGAGAGGTCGCAAGTTTTGCATCAGTAATTCGACCGACGGTCGCTGCGCCAGCGTCGGCAAAAGCTTCGCGCCCAAGTTAATTACTATCTACCATAGCACCAGGGGATCGCCGGTGACCGGACCGCCACATCCTCCGGGTATTTTCAATCTATCTTACGAGACACCCTCGCTCGTCCCTGTGCGGTCCTCGCGGTCCCTTCCAGGTCCGAGGGTGGCTTAATGAGGTAAGTGGACGACGCTGTCGGCTCTAGTCTTGTACCAAGTTCGCTTAAGCGACTCGCACAATGTGTATCGGAGCGGAGATTATGTTTCAGCATGCTTTCAAGATTAATTCTCATTGATCATCAAGAATGTATAATGAAAGATTTTTTTGTTTATTAATTTTTTCCGGTTAGATTAATTTTTAAACATTTCTTTTCTTTGCTCGGCGACAAGCAATTTTATTTGTTGTACAAATTGTGTATTCTCTCTCAAGAAATTACTGCGGGATAATGCATTTTCATTCTTTGCATTACAATTAAATTAACTTTAATAGGTTTGGGTTTTTAATAGTTTAATTAATCTTTATTTATTATACTAGAGAGAAACGCTGCAAAATAAATAAGCTATAGAAATGTACAATATTTTTTTAAGTATAAATATACATAAATATGGAATTTATATCCAATGTTATAAACACTTGCATAAAAACGAATGAATGAATATCGCTGTCGCGGCAAAATTACGCAAAGAATTAAGTATTTCAGTCTGAAGCGATCTTTTCGAAATCGATAGATTTATTAAGTTGAGAACCTGCACTTTACGGTTACACGCGTGATAGATCGTTAATTAATATTTTCAAACCGGATTATCTTATTAACATACAGATTTTCCGTAAATATAGCCCGTTTCGTTATTCGAGGCACTCTCGATAATGATCGCCGATTTGAATTTACGACAGTCGTCTATTTCTCGTTCTATTTCTGGCGAAGAGACGATGCCGAATGTTGAATAATCTTTCTCACGCGAGGAGATGTCCACCAATTTATTCCCGAAATCGATCTCTGTTCCGGACCGAATGGAATAGTTTCTCCGTTCGCGTGATCACGCGCGCATTTAAAAATACAACTTTGGATTTATTTGATGGATTCACTTATAGACGTATGCAGAAAAATTATAGTTATCGCGACTGATACATATTTATTAGAGCCATGATTAGTTCACTAAATAGTATTAATAGATCTGGTCCGATTAATATGTAGCTAAAGCTATACCTGTGTATATTGCTTTTTATTCTTACGTTGGGCCCAAATAAACTTATTGTTCTTGGCACTTATTTCAAATTTTTATTCTACGTAGCCATAGCTAAGTGTTAAATTTAATATAGTGGGAAGCGACATAGGAGAAACTGCTAAAGATATGAACATCAAAAGTGTGCTAACAATAAGAATACGAAAGTATATAGAATACGAAAGTATATAGAATAGGAAGATTTGACTGTACATACAATATATATATTTTTTTATTTTAAGAACCTTTATTTTAGACTTTTTTCCAAGTCAACTGTTTTTTCTCTAAACTAAAATACTTCTTCTCGCTATTATTATAGCACTTACATTTGCTACGTGACCATGTAGAGAAAGCAAGAGCGCGCAATTTATAAATATTTATATACATTTATTAACATTTTCATTCAAGTCATTAAAATAAAAATGGAAATTGAGAAGAAATCTTGAAATAGAGACAATGCTCAGTCTTGATGTGATTTTAGAATAAAGCAAATTGATATACATGTACATTACACACACTCGTGTGCATTACGACTGAACAGCGAAAGGGAAAAGGAGGTGAAAAATGAAGAAATAAATAGAAAGTTAAATTGTAGAAAAGTTATCAGGAAGGGAAAAAGTAAGGTTTTGTAGGAAAGTTAACAGAAATAGGAAGGATACTGTTGAACAGCGCGTTCAAAAACCATCGATTGTCCTTTTAATGGCAGATTTATTGGCTAATTTAAAGACGATTTTGATAAATATTCATAAAAGGTAAATATTCATAAAACACCTCAACGAAATCATTATTTTGAGATATATCTTGCAGGGTGGAATTCCAAGTGATTTGCATTTTAAATCAGATGGAGAACGCATCTAGTTACGGAAATATACCATTTCACTTTTTCATTTATCAGTCTATGTTCTCTATTCTCTTTAAGAGATCCAGTCTCGATGTCTTTGATTTTGATACATGTTATGTTGAAGACATAATCCTCAGTAACTTTTAATAGATTTCAGCCGTTATTTATTCGAAAGTTGTAAATGAAAATAAAATAAAAAATATACTTTCTGTGCAAAATAGAAACTTTAACACTGTGTTATTAAATATATAGTTATTAAAAATAAAAAATAAATACGTGGATGTGTGTGGGGAAAGGAAGCCCCCAAAAAATTTCTAAACCTTATCAATATAATCCAACTTCAGATAAAATATAATCTAAAAGAATTAACTTAGCTTGGGTTGGAAAGTTTATAAAGCAAAACGTTATTTGTCTTCAATTTAGTAAAAAAATAAACAAAATATATATTTATCATGTTTATCATATTCTCCACACATTTAAACATTTCGAATTAAATTAATTAATTATAAAAAATAGAAAAATAATAAAAGTAGAAAAGTCATTAAAAGTGATATATTTCAGAAGCGTTCCTTGGGACTTAAAGTGTAAATTATTCAGAATTTTACCCTGCAAAATATATTTTAAATAAAGATGATTGGTGAAATATCTTTTACGAATATTTACCACGATTTTTCTTTAGTGAAAATATCGAAGAATTAATAACTTTTTAATTGCAATAAGTGATCGAGAAAGAAAGGTCTTTTGCAAACTAAACTTTGTGGCATCAAAAGGATAACAAAACTACATTCTTCAGTAAATTTCAAGTGAAATTTATTTTAATAAAATTTCAATTTGAGGCTTAAAGTATACAAAGATATACATATGATGAAAAAAATTAGAGATCATAATAAAGGACTTCTTCCGACATTTTTGTTAAGAAAATTCGAATTTAATATAAATGTAAAGTCTCTCAAGAATATAATCATAAAATTAAATTAAGAAATGGTAAATAAGAGCCGGCGCAGTATACTTGGAACGCATAAATTTTATTTTAATTCAAAGATATTCAAATCATATGTATAATGAACGTACGTTTTGATCTTTTTTTTGGACCACATCTTTAGTGTAATTTAATTACAAACGTCAGTAATAAACCGAAATTAAATAAATCAAAACTGTAACAATATGAAGATAAGCAACGAGTACAAAAATAAAAAATAAAAATAAACATTTGAAAACCTAAAAACATCTAGGATATAAAAAACCATCATTTAGATTACATAATTCGACAAAAAAATCGCAGGGAAAAAACTTTTAATACAAGCTGAGTTAGCACATAAATAACGAATACGCACAAATTATATATAGATATTGAGATTTATAAATAGATTAATTAAAAATGAATATCAGTTCTAATTGCGAGTAACATTTAATTGCTGAGAAATAAAAGTATGTCATGTTAGGATAGATTTATATTTGTGTACCTTTTCCTTCTACTTATTTGTATTTCCGAAGATTAATTTATCACATAATCAATTTAATTGCTTAAGTATGAATTAAGATAACTATTCATTTATAGATATTATCATTTATAGATATTAATAAAATGTTTTTTTTTTATGGATAAACTAAATATGCACTATATCGATGATTTTGAAATCTCGAAAAATATGGTCTCGAGAAAAATGTCTTGCTTGTTACAATATTTATTCCTTCCAAACAAAAATATTGTTTTCCTATGACATTTTTTTGTATTATCACAAGCAAGTGAGATATTTAACGTGCTCAAGTTAAGTGGAACATTCTGTATGAATTTTTTTCTCTCTTCTTTCCGTTTTTTTATCAACTTGGAGTATAAAATTATGGAAAACAAAAATATGCAAAAACTATGAAAATCAAAAAATAAACTATATATCACGATAGAGTTCGATAGACATCTACGTAAAAAAAGATTATTACAAATTTTTGTCATAGAGCTCACTTCTCGCGTTGAAATTATTATAACTAATTTATTTATTTTTAAAACACACAAGATTTGCGCGCTGTTTGCAGCAGTTGGATAACGAGCACAGATCATTAACGGGACATGAGACAAACATTGTCGGCGACAACGAACGAAGTTCTCTTCTCGGCGCACGCCAATTAATCGTCATTCGAGTTGACGCGCCGTGTATCGTCCGTTCGTTTAGCATCCATTGAAAAGGCGAAACAAACTCGGATGACATCCGCTCCTGGTTGACGGCCGTCCCGCTATGACGGGAAAATGTCAGTTTCTTTTTGCGCCGGAAATGAGATAGGCTTGGTACCGAGCGTAACGATGCAATTCGGCCGACACCTGCTAATTCCGTTCTACCATAAGGCTCGCAGTTAAACTCGAACTAACTCAGAATTTCGTGGGAATGGATCCGCGGTGTGCTAAATAAATAGCTCTCCGCGCGTTCGGCTATCTTTCTGCTTAAACTTTAATTGCTAATTCTGTTTGTCTACTTTTTACGCGTTTCTTTTTTCGCCAAAAAATAAACTTTGTATGGCAAATAATATGCTATTAGGATAATATATTCATTTCGAATTAGTCTTGTATTAGTTCCGTTATATTAGAGAGAGTTTTATAATTGCAGAAGTAATATATATATACAAATATTTAAAGAGAGAAAAGAATTTTTCAAATTTAATTTTGTTTTAAATTTATATATATATATATATAGGAAATAGAACTACTTTAGTTACAAGCGCATTTTTTTGAAAAAATCTCGCATTTTTGTAGAAATATTAGATAAACAATTAAACTTGAAGACTGCAAATAAAACTATTTAACTTGATTTAAATATTTATAACGCTCCTCAATTTTTTTACACGCTTATACATATATACATATATTAATACACTTTTTTTGATAAATTTTTTCCTGTGATTTAATATGCTGGTTAACATTCTACTTTTTTGTTATTATTTATTATTTAGATATCGCCTTAAAATATCCGTTTAAAATAATTTGTTATAACATTTCAGAGGTTAACACATATTTTATGATTTCATGAGAAAACTAGTTCCAAGTGAATATGATAATTATATCCGGCGTATAAAAAACGAATATGTAATAGAAAATTTTGCGACATTAAAATTTGCGATATTAAAAAATGTTTTTGCAGTTTACTTTTTCGCGCGATGATATTCGTGTGCGCGCGATATTGGCTGATCGAGCTCAAGGCGATGCGCTAACGAAACATGCACAAAGATCGGACCTTCGGCCGCGATTTTTTTCTTCTTCTCTCGATATCGTCTTCTCTTTCGTTCTTTCTCATTAATTATAAATCGTTGAACCATATCTTTCGCGGTGTAAAGTCGTGTCGCGAGAAGAATTAATTCGCACGAGCGCGATTCATATCCCGTCGCGTTCTTATCTGATGAATGTTGTCTGGAGGCTGATGGACGAGAGAGCCGGAGGACTGCATCGAACTTTCTCGGTGAGGATTATTCGAGCCTTACGGGAGGAGATGCTCGTTTGACCAAGTTGAAAGTCATTTCGGAGTCACGTCCGAAATGCCAGCTAACATTTGGAATAAAGTATACTGTGTACCTCTCTTTGGGCGCGCGCGTCTACTTTTAGATAATAATATACAGGATCGTTTATTCTCTCTTTTTTTTCCTCTCTCTTACATGGACGGAAGTTAAATATCGGAATTAATTAAAGTTGACTAAATGAATCATAAGACGTTTTTGTGTCGTCATAAATAATGAATTTTATGCTGAATTATTCAGCTTCATCATCGTTCTCATGATCGTTACTAATGACATGTTGAATCTGTTATAACACGTATCAAGCATTTCGTATGTTTTTGAATGAGTTATATAACTAAATCATAACTGTAATGAGACAAGCTATTAAATATCGGTCGGAAACATTACTATTTGATTTTATGATAAACTGTGTTATGATGTCACAGATTACATTGCATTAAAGTGTATCTCACTAATTATTGATTATGAGATTATCATAAATTACATAAGAAATTAATGAATACCAATGTTCTTTGCCAACTAAATTTGTTTTAAAATTAAAAAATAACAGCTGATAATTCTCTCCTTGTTCCTATTGAAATCATTGACGTTATCGTAGAAAGCTCAGCTGCACTTATGTTAGCAACATGCATTGTAAAATGTTCGCTGAACATATATTAGTTATATTGTTTCATACAAAAATATATTACTGTACAAATTGTTTTATAAATATTTTATAAATACGTCTTATAAATTCAAAATCCATTTTTTTAGATTTTATTATTTAATATTTATATTTTAACAATATTCTTAAAATAAAGCAAATTAAAACCATTTTATAAAAGATTATATAAAAGATGAAAATATTCTATAAAATATTCTATATGTATTTAAACATGCATTTAGAAAATTTGATCTTTTTCTTCCTTTTATCGTAAATTTAAAATAAAGTTTTACGATTGCTTTATATAATTTTAAAAAAGTTATACATCAACGTTATCAATCAAAGTTATATATCAACGTTCAAAATAACGTCAAAAAGCTAAAAAATAGCATTTATTTAGAGGCTGATATTTTTACTTTTACTTTTTATTAGTGAAAATATGCAATCGTAATATTTAAAAAATTAGTCGACGAAGAATGCATGTAATTTTTATGTCACGCGATGAATATAATGGTATTAAACGAAATAGATAAATTAAAAGGAATCGACACAAGTCTCCATTTTATTAATTTAAATTCTTAATCTTTGATATTAATACTAAAATACTTTTATTGCTTTTTTTTTATTTTTTGATCTATGTATATTCTCAATATTGTACTACTTTATATTCCTTTTAAAAGGAGTTTTAAGGAATAGCATTCTCAATTATAAAATAATAAGAAATAGAAAAATAAATGCTGTAAAACATTAAGAAATGTTAACTATATAGAATATATACATATATTACACACATATGGCATACTTTTAATCCTGTTAAGAAATTGAATTTTTAAACTTTTGATTATCTCAAAAAAGAACAATTATAAGAAATAAATTACATAATTTTTAAATTAGTATCCTATTTCGAAGATGAAAAATTTAAAAATTTACCTTTAAATCTTGAATGGTAAATTTAACTCGTCTATTTCTTTGTAGTTTCTTTCAATATGTATCAGGTGTCTCTGAAGAGACGGAAAATGGTGGAAAATGAAGGATTTCATATTTCTTTAGCAGCTTCAGTGAAGAAAGAGTTTTTCGCGAATCAAATTTTAAAGATGTATGAATAAAATATTATATTTGTCGTCAAGATATTATTTGAAATCAATTTTATGTTAATGTAATTATAACTTGAGACTTAGTTATTAAGATATCGAATAATGAAATTCGAGAAATTCTTACGATCGATCTCTATTTTTTCTATATCTCTCGATATTTTCGTTATAGATGAATCGAATAAAATTGCAATTCGTTCATTGGCCATCAATTGGCATGGAACATTTTGTATTACGTTTGATTTATCAATATTAAAAAAAAGTTGTCCAGACATCGTACTCACTCAGTATAGTCTTTCCTATGCACGACGTATCGCAGTGTATCACTAGGAGACACGCGACAATTATTAGCAGAAGACCGACGTTTTTCTCGGTGAACATCATCGTGATAGACAGGGCTTCCCCGAAACACGAGACTATGATTTCGGAAGCGTGACAGGAAGATTTCGTTTGGAATGCGAATCTCGTAACGATCTTGGCAATCAAGAGTTCGGTCCCCTTTAAATCTGAACGACGACAGGAAGGTGGAGCAAACGGGGTAGGCGATCTGAACGAAACGCGTACAAGCAACTCGAAGTCGTTCACTCCGGCACGTGTTGGACCAATCGGCCGATTAAATCGGCCGATTTACGATTTGCCCAGGAGATATAGAGAATCGGAAACCGCCTGCGAACCGGTCGGTGGAACGAGCCGAACTAATAGCTGGCCGTGTCGATTCCTCGTGACTTTATATATCGTGCCACCTGTGCCATGGGTGTCTATGTAATTGTTAATGAACCAGTCGATGCAGTGGGGAGTGCTGCTCATACAGGAGCAGAGTGACTCGGATTTAGCACATGTGTGCTCAAGGTTGAACGCGGACTCGGTGATCTGAAAAACTGTTGTCGTCGACGGATTTAAATGTGCGATCGTTTAAAAATTTAAAATCCGTAAAGGCGCTTTTAGAGAGAGAGAGAGAGAGAGAGAGAGAGAGAGAGAGAGAGAGAGAGAGAGAGAGAGAGAGAGAGAGAGAGCGCCGGATATTGTTGTCGGGTTCTGAGCTGGATCTTTAAAAAAAATAAAAAATTTAAACTTCCGCGACTAATGTAAACTTGGAACGAGACCGTATATGTAGAAATAATATACGGCATATTCCACGTACTGGCGATATTTTGGCAATAAATATTTTGACATGTGATACGTTTAATAGCGAATCTGTATAAAAAAAATTAGCTGACTTGTTTGGCTAATGCAAGGCTAAAGATTTATTTCTTCTTTCGCTTCATCCTCTAGGATCTTTTATTTTCAATACATATGATTTATTTGTTTGATATTAATATATATTTTTATTACTTTCTACAGACAATATAAAATGGTTTGACTTATAAAGTGTTGAAATTGTTATTTTTATTTGAGTCATTAATTTTTCTTTTTTTTCTTATTGTTAGCTTATATATATTTCAATCAATTTTAAAATACATAACAATATAAGTATAATACATAACAAGGCAAATATTACCATGTCAAGAACTTGTTATTAAGTTAAAAGATTCTTTCCTATCATTTATTCTATCATTTTTTCAACATCTTGTATATATAAAATAATGCATCTTGTTATCCAAAGTTTATTATATTTAATATTAAATATGATTGATCATTTTTAATATTAAAGCGCGATGAAGACAAAAGTGTATGTGTGTCAAACATATCCATCAAATATATTTTTTTATTAAATAATTACTTTCATATGTTTCAAAATTTCAATTTTTTAAGTTATGTAAAAATCTTATTATATAATTAATATATTAATATTATTATTTTATTATTATTATTATTATTTTTGTGGATACAATATCTCGTAGTAAATGTGAAATATGATAAAAGTATTGTCAATAAGTATTTATCCTAAGCAATGAGACTTGATAATGCTGATATTATATGAAATACGGCATTTACTATAAGGCATTTAACTGACGCCAACCTCAGCGATGAAAAAAGATCGGTTCATTGATTTTGACTAAACATATCCTTAATGATCAGTAAAAGTCGCAAAAGTGACTTCCCATTAATTAAGCTTAGCGCGAATCACCGTACAACTTTGATTATCGGTTTTCGAACGTCTGATTCAACTTGTTCCTCATCGGCTTACATCTTCTACGACTTCTCTGTGCGCTTTTGCAATGATGGATCGAAATCCCTGCAAAGTTCCAAAGAAGTTAGTAGCAATTTCTTCAGAACCATAAAATAGCCCGTAAATGTCTATCGTTCGTCTAGCCGGTAAGTTTGCCCTCTGAATTAAAGAGAGATTTATGTGAAATACCCTGTAAAAAAATTGGAAAATTCGTAAAATTATAGAACAAAACAACATTTCTTAGATCCCAAGTTATAGTCACAAGTAGTTACCGATAAAATATAAACAGTGTAATAATTTCTACATTCTCATATTTTTTTCGGAATTATTTTGTGACAAAAAAAAATGAAAAAGTAGTTTAAAATTTATTTGGCGATTAGCTATTAAGATATACATATATATAGTATTAAGATATATATAAATGTGTATTTTGATTCTTCAAATATCTGTTTTATATACACAATACATATAAATTTTTTTTTACAGTACCGAATTCTGTTATGAATTATAGATCGTCTAAATAGGCTTATAAGATTCTTTTTATAATTTTATTTATAATCCGACAAATATAATAATTTAAAGAATTTATTCTGAATTATAAAGTTCTCAAAATAAACTTTAGCATCTAAAGCATCTAAATCTTTAAAATTTAAGTGTTAGGAAGAAACCGATACGGATTAAATGCTGTGACTGTGAGCTTCTTATCTCGAAAGGATTTTGAGAACATATTATAGGATTATAAGAGTATATATGTGACAACTTTTGTCCTAAAATTTTTGCAGCATATACGCTACGATATACATTAATCCGTATGATAAATGGTTAATATCGCAAGAGCTCATTGAGAATGTGTGCTATTTGCTATTACTTAACTTCAAATAATTAAACGCGTTTATTACGGATCAGAGCGGTCGAAAATTCGTTCCTCTCTTCTGTGTTGCAAGTGTAACTCAGTCAAATTTATAATCCTGGGAGCGTGCTATAAGTGGTGGAGCTTAATCTTATTATCTAGAGAAGACAGCCGAGCGGAGAAGACGGCAGAAACGTCGCGGAAAGTCGGAAAAATTTATTTTTGTAATAAGGCAATCAGCGCGTTAGCAGAACCGATGGCCGGCGAAGGAATCGTTTTGTCGGCGAGCTTATTAGAATTAATCGCGCCGCGAAGAGAAGTCAAGGCATTTTTCTACCGCTGATTACTACGAATGTATACTCTTTCATCGCGTTTCCGCGCTTCATTGTCTCTTCGTAGACTTACGGAGTAAATTGGGAACAAAGTGGCCACATCGCCACTAAAATTTATTTTTTTTTGTTCCTAATCTTTTAAAGCGTTTGCTTTTCTTGTTCAAGAATTTGTTATGACAATTGGACTGGAAATTCAATAAGATGTACCGAAAGGTGTTTTGGTGTAAAAGTATCTCTCGATTAAACCTATTCTAATTTTATATATATAGATGCAATTCTAATATTGCTCGCAAGAATATTTCCTATGTGTTATACATAATATATCATAGTACATTATATATAAAAATTTCATCTCATATTATATATTATCATAGATTATATAATCATGAATTATTGAGGAAAAAATGTATTTTTTTTTTAATGTATATAAAATGCTTAATATTTATTTTTTCCTTGTGCGTCATAATCTATAAGAGCAATATTAATATAAAAAAAAAAGAGATGAATAAAACAGAAGAGATAGATATAAATAGACAATATTAATATATATATTCTGAAAAACTGCAGCGCATAGATTTGCACAGCTAGCTCTGAGTGGTTGAGATAAGGAGGAACATAGAAGAAAAGATTAAAGTGCACAGATGGTCGTAATACTCCCGTTGAAAATCGTCAGAACAAAGTTGAACGTAATTAATCTCTAAGAATATCTATAAATTACATACTGTAAAAGTGAAAATTAAAAGTTTAACAATTTTATATTATAAAACAGATAAAAAACTAATATTTCTGTCCACAATATATAATATATTTTTACAATATAATACATGTTACTTCATGTTTCTTTAGGCAACGCTATTAATTTTAAAGAGTAAATGTTATTAGAGAAAGGGACATATATTCTTCTGCATCTGTGAATCAGATAATGATAGTTTTTGATTGTTATGTGTCATATCTCTTTTCTTTTTGCACAATACGTCCTCTGTCGACTTTCTACGTTATCGACTTAATAATTTTGTATTACAGTTATATATGCCAGATGCTTACAATATTTTATTTCTACTTCTGTTTATAAACAATGCTGCATTTGAACAACATCTGGTCGATGCCAATCCCAAAAAATACTTTTGATAAATTCGCTTCTTTTGATAAATAGCTGTGTCAACAACTGTCGCATGTCTATTTTTTTTTGCTCTTGTTGCGAGGGAGGCCGAAATTAATCTCGTTGTTTGTTCGTTGGAGATCGAAAAACCCGTTGTGGTTCAGATCGATTATTCTTCGGTGTGCGCGATGTTGTATTTCCAATATTTTCATTCCGGACGATTTATTTCCAGTCGCTTCTTCCTTCTAGTCGTCCGCGGAACAGGTTTAGGCTTATGTGTTCGTACAAATAACGGCCGCTGCGAACTTGGAACTTCTTCCTCGTTGCGCGCGATTTCTGGGAATTGCCGTATCCAGTCGTTTATGCATCCGGCGAGAATTTTCGCCTTGACGAGTAAGGTCGTGAAACGGAATCATAATGGGATGAATATTAATTTTGCAGTCGCGTGAATCGGCTTTGTGAGAGAGTTTTATGCTCGCGAGCGTAATGGGTTGCCTGTCACAACTGAACGAACTGCACGAACTTTGGCTTACTTATTGTTAGAAAGACGATGCACGCGGTCGACCATAAATACAGGGCGACGAAAGAAAAAAATCTTTTGTATGCGATATCCCGAACATGGAAATGTCAGTCGGATGATTGAGCTTGTAGTTAATTGCGGTCTAATTAATTAAATGACACCGCTCTTGGGTATACTAAATCATACAAGTAAAAGAAATGTCATTGCGTAGTAAAACTATCGTAACTAGATTCTTGGAAAGATGTAGAGAATAGCAGAGATACGAATATAGAGGACGCATACATTTCTGCAAAAATACATAAAAATGACTAATTCGCAGATAAAAAAAACGGAGATAAAAGAAACCTCGAATAATTTTATATAGAAGGCAAATTAAGTTATATTACACCGTTGAGATATAAAGTGTCATTTTATTGTCTTAACAACAAGCGAATAAAAGAATAATAATAATAATATATAAAATAATAATATATTTCATAGATAATAGATTTTATACATGAAAAAAATGTTTTTATATTCTTTTATCGTATAAAATAGTATTAAATTATTTCTGTAGTAAAAATGCATAGTGTGAATATTATAATAATAATCGATAGATATCATTTTACAGTGTTTTCTTTAGAAAATTTGATAATATACAATATACATTGTAAATTCACATTTACTTTCGATACTTTAACAAAGACACATAAGCGTATATTTAAATGATTGAGAGTATTCAATTTTTTATGATTATACATAATAACTTCAAAAATAATTTATTCAATTATAATATAGCCTTCGTCTGACAACGTTGATAAATCACTCATTTTCAACGTTTTTGAATGTACGTGCGGAAATTTACGGTCATATTTGAAGATATTACGCAAATTATCTTCTCATTACTTTCTCTCTTTCACAAGGTCCTTCTTCATATCATACCATTATACAGATATGCAAATTAATTTGAGTGAAAATTTTCTCTCTTTTTCTCTCATCGAAAAACATTGATTTAAACTTTTTAGGAGATAAATTTACCTGCGATATCACAATTTTAATTAAATTGTTACTTAAAAAATGTCTACGATTAATTTACAACTTCTTTGCTGATTTATTGTTATAATATATTGCTATCCTTAATATTTAATTTATTATGAAATTGTATAGAACGTTTAACTTGTATCGTAAGTATATTTTAACAGTAGATTTTTATCTAATGTATAGAAACAATTTTTCTTCGACGAGAATGCCATTAATTACTAAATAATTGCAAATAGTTTTGTATATATTTTTATTAATTATATTTAAATATAAATATAATATAAATTAAATAAATAAATATATATATATATATATTTATATATTTGTGTATGTGTGTGTGTGTGTGTGTATAAAAACTTTAAAAGATTAAATAAATGATAAAACTTAAAAGATTAAATGAATGACTTTTAAGAAAAACTTAAAAGATTAAATGAATGATAAAACGAAATTTTTATTTTAAAATTTTTATATAAAATTGATAATAGTTTTTATCTTCAACAGAATTTTAACTTGAGATTTAGATAGAAGGATATATAATGTTAAATGGGAAAGTGCAATAAAAGAGGATCTTTCTAAGGGAAAGAAATCCATTTATAATCAGTCATAAATATGTATAATTATAAAATAAAATATCCATATATGTTTTCTTTCTTTTGTATAATCTTTGTCCGTACGTATAATATAAGAAAAATAATAAGAAGAATAATTGTAAAATAAGTTGGAGGAGAATAAGTACTTTATTTTAGAAAAAGTGAGATTTGAGGAAGTGAGAAAAAATTACCCATATGTAATTATGTATAAATTTATATACGATTATATATATGGGCAATTTTTTTTTGCTCACTTCTTCGACATTTAATTTTTTTACAAAACAACAATACGAAAATTATTCTTTCATTTTTTTCTAATTATCCTTTTTATTATTTTTCCTGTACATACGCGGACAGAGATTATACAAGAGAAAGAAAACATATATATGGACACATTTTATATGCGCATACGGGATCCTCTTCGGTGCCTGGCTGTCTGTTCCCGTCCGACAAATCACAACTTGATTAATTGACTGGACCAGTCGGTTCGCCGGTAAACGTCGTTCATTAGGCAAAAAACGTGATCCTTGATGACCTCTGAGTAAGGTATTATAGAACGAAACAGACTTTTTTTACGAAGCTCTAAATATGCTAAACAGCTGTAAAAACTTGGAAAACGTCCGGTTAAAAAAAAACTCTATCTGCGATGTAAAAAGAGAGAGAAAGAGATACATCAGGTTCATTCACTAGTTCCTTCCCAATTCCGAAAATAGATAGATAGATAGCAACGCGAACGGCGAATAATTATTTAAATTTTGCGGATCATAGAATTGATCAGTGATTTTTGCCTCTCTCTAAGTTCTAATCACTTAATAATACTTTTCAATACAAGAAACTACGTATTTATAACTTTAACTAGCGTAAAAGTTGATACAACAAAGGACACACAAATGTTGAATAAAAATGCATATTATCTGAAAAAATAAACATTTTACGATATTAATACAGGAAACATTTTGTCACAGAACATTAAATGTATTGCTGTTACGTATGAGTACTGTGTACGTATTATAAAGTATTTATATAATATTTTAATATAAGTACTTTACTTATATTTTAATATAATTATTTTACATTACAATATTATTATACAATATTATTATATTACAATATGTATTTCTCATAATATTCATCTCGCTTTCCAGCGAGTTGATCTTCGCAGCAGTACTAGTATTGATCTTTTACTCAAGTTTCCTTTGGCCAAAGATAAACAATAAATTGAATTAAATTCCAAGCAATGTGTGTAGCACGATATTTATTTTAGTGGCCAATGATTTTGTAGTAATGGCTCATTGGAAACAATGTTCCTTGGATCCGTTAATTCACCCATAAAATTGGCGCCTCGTAGACGAGTTTAACCGATTTGACGTCGGTATGTAATCAATCATTTAATTAAATAATTATTTTTTAAAGATCATTTTGACTTTTGTTTGTGTTATTTTTAACTATAGACAATTTTTCGTGTATAATATAATAATACGCAATAATTTATTAGATGTGAAAATAAATAAGATAAATGTAATTAAAAGAAGCAAAAAGACAAATAATCAAAAAGAAAGAAAAATATAGGTTTTTGCTTGCCTTACCTATATTTCGAATTTGAATTAACGAGCTGTAAGTCTTAACATCTTCACTTTGAACATCTTTTGTTGATAATTGTAAATAATCAAAAGAGAAAAAGTAGATAAAAGATAAATAAAGCTGTTCTACGTATTTTAAATAATTTTTTGTTCTTCTATTGTTTGTTTCTTTCAGTATCCATCAGATAATTATCCCAATCTAACATGTACTTTAAGTTAGCGTACCTGTTTGAAAATAATTATTTTCTTGGGAAAGATTTTATGTAGAAGAAGACGGAGAAAAAATGCGCGTAGTTTTTATATAGGATGTTAAAAATGTTTGGATAAATTTTGCCAGCGTATTTTATCAATTATACTCATAAAATATTGCTATATAAAGATAGGTTTGCAAAAAATTTCAATTTTGATCATAATCTTTTAAAGTTGCGTATCTTATCGTTATTCGATATCTGCTATCGTTTATACACATTTCATTATTATGTTCAAACCGAGTTAAATAATTTTTGCCTTATTGGCAGTTTATTTGAATGTTCTAGAGCGTTTTTTCATTAATATATAACTGTCAATGTCTATAAAGTGGAAAGAATGCGCTCGTGGATCTTTTCTTCTCGGGACATTTTGTTATCAGATAAAACAAAATATTGGTAAAATTGGGTATCAAATATTTTAGGGAGACACTTTATATAAGATTTTGCACGAAATTCATAAGTCTCTTTTAGAAGAATATGATCAGTTTTAAATCGAGTGTGCGACCTTCGGACACGATGGTTCAGCGAAAGGAAAGGGTAAATGGAAAAGAGGGGCAAACGTAGCCTCGTTGCACCCCTGTCCTGATTACGCCAATAAACATTCCTGGTAATCGGCAACATATCGGACAGGCGGATCCAATACGTACTGAATGCAAACACGCGACACTCATATCCGTCGAGCTTTCCTGGATAATCGCTCGAGCGCGAGAATGCAGTCGGTTGGATTATAGGAACGTAGCGCTGGTTGAAGCGGAGCAAATTAAAGTTGTACGCTACAGGTGCAGTGCGTCCTTCAAACACGGAAACGTAATATCGGATCGGAACAGTATAACAGGAAGGGGAAGGGGATGAGGAAGCAGTAAAGGGGTGGCGGGAAGGGATTGGAAATCAAACGCGTTGAGGTGGCAGGTCCACGTCATTCTTTTTCTTTTCCGCCCTAGCGAACATCGTCGAGAGTTATCCGTTAAAAGGGAGGAAGTGCGCCTCGAGATGGGAAGAACTGGAAAAAAAAAGAAATGAAAACAAAAAAAGTAGTATTGGTCGCTGACGGTCTCTGAACTCTCGGTGAGATTTCTTTATTGCCGCGCAAGAACAAAAGCCGATAAAAGTCATTTATGGATTAGGAATATTCGTGTGAAAATAAAAGGAACAAATGCGTAAAGCAGGCATTCTGTTATCCCTATATAAAAATTGTGTGATCCCTAAATACATAAAAAGAATTTTCTTTTAATAATAGAATCGTCGCTAATATTGCACATTTGATGTAAAAGCGATCAAATTGTTCTACGAATTTATTCAATATTGTAACAAAGAATTTGTTTTGTTCAGAATTTGTTAAAGTAGAAAAATCTTGTTGAGAGCAAATTTGCTTGTAAAAAAACGTAAATTTGTTATTAAAATAAAATAATAGTCTATTTCTAAATTTTGTGGCACTGTTTTAAATGGTAATTGAGTCAAGCTCAAGGATATACAAGAGTGTCTTGAAATGATAACGCTGAGTCCTTGTCGTAGTATAATTGTCTCGTATTATTTATTGTAACTACATTAATTTCTTTATATATATAATTCTTTCTTTATATAATAATTACATACAACAGTGTAACATTTATTATATTTTCATGTACCACTTAACATTTAACGCAATATATACATTTTCTCTTTTTCCCCTTCTCATAGTCATCACCGTTTTGGTCTTTTTTTAAAAAAGCCATAACGACTTTCACATACGTATACAAGGTAAATTATACAATTCGAATGTCTTATCATGAATCTTTTTTTACAGTTACATGTCTTATCATGAGTCTTTTTTACAGTTGATAGAAAAATGTGGCAAAAAGTGCAATTGTTTTCTTTTAAGCAATCGTACAATTTGTTCACAGAAATGGATTCTACGCATAAAAAATGCTCATTTTTTAATGAGTATTTTAATGAGAAAATTAATTTAAATCTGCAAATTAATTTAAGTATAAGAAAGAAATACATTGTTTTATTTAAAAAAGAACATGTGCGTTTTGCAAATATATTATTGCAGCTAAAGAAAAAGTATAAGAAATCAGACATTATTAAACCGTTGAATCTTTTTCTGTATTTCCTATCTCTAATTATAAAAGAGATGTGTTTGGAATGTGTGTAATTCACTATAGATATACATATATGTGTATGACATATACATATGCGAATGATTTGATTCGTGTAGAATATTGATGTACTCTTTGCAGAGAAATTTGCCAGCAGGATCGATCGCATAATTGAGAATTCACTGTTCTCTCGAACATGATTATCTGATTTTTTTTTCTATTTTTATCCTCTCGAATCTCACTCTGAATTTATAGTGGATGCGAACGAATTAAGATGTATCCTTGCAGCGATGTCTATATCGATATATCTATCGGTATTAGACCTATTAGACTGTTCTAAATTGTACGTGACATCATTATCGTTATAATTAGCACCATACATAATTTTAACTATCGACATCTTGCTATCTTAATACTATCATGAATATTATACACGTACAATGCGTGAAGTTCGCAATACATCTCTGTATTCGATGCACGTACATACATATATCGGATGAAATATGTGACTCTTTTGATATATATATATATATATATATATATAATCTTAGAGTTTTTTTGTAAATGAGAAACAAATAAGAAAAAAAAGATATGTGAAATATATATTTTATACATATATTGGGTCTCTTATTTGTTTCTCATTGCATAGACAATTCTGAAAGTAAAGATGAAGATTTAAGGAAGTATATCTCTAGTTGTAAGAAAACGGGTGCCGTCAATGCAAAAATGTGAGGTATGTCTTCTTGTTTAATATCTAGAAGCTTAGTCGAGCGTAAAAAAGATTTAAGCGTTCTTCTCGAGGAGATCGATGCAGACGAATCATTCGTTTTCTCGAATAAATCGCGTTTCATCGGATTCCTCCACGTTCGCTCCTTCAATTACCCGTTTAAATAGCGTACTTCCGGATTAGACCGCTTCATCGAAATTGAACTCGCGGAAAACTCTTTGCGAGCGGATTGCATAGAGTGCCGCGAAACTTTTCTCATTTTTACATATAAAGATATTTTTTTTTATAATAGCACTTTATAGCACATTATTAAGAAGCTTGGAAAATTAAATTTAAAAGATTTGAAGGAAAAATGATTAAGATTATGATTTTCAAGGAGAAGAGTAGGAGAAACGTAAACATCCTTGTTATAATAATAAAAAAATTGTTTTGTATTAATGTGTTAAATATAAGATTCTAATGATGAGGTTGGTTTGAGAAAAATTGCTACAACTTTATGAAAAGATAGTCGAGGGCACAGTTAATTTTATTTTTTGTTTTGGCTTTAATCGCGTAGCGTGCACAAGAGTACCAAAATGCACCGTGTAAATTCATGTAAAATATAATATTGTAATAATAATTTAATGCTCGACTTTTTATAAAACTAGATTACGCGAACAATGCTACGTTTGCGAAAAAACGAATGGTAGGTAACGTTAATAAATATATAAGATAACGTTTGTGCAGAGCAGCAGATTTATATTTTGCTGATTTTTCATTAAAAATAAATCTTTATGCGATTGTTATATCAATAATATAATAATCATAAAATAATAATCGATATAGTGTGTATAAGAGTATAAAAATGTGTAAAAAAATATTTCTACTTGTAACTATGTAATCTTATAAAAATGGTTATAAAGTGTTTTGCGTGTCGTCTATTGTAAATGAAAAATGGGGAAATCTATCTTTAAATCTACCTAACAAAATAAGCATTGCAATTTTACGTATCTATTATAATAATTATTTGAGGACGATTTTCGTTTAAATATGTCACAAGATATGTATATATGTTATACCTTAATGTACGCAGTAGAATTGTTTTTGTTAAACCGGTATCGCAGACAAAATATCGCTAAAATATTAATAGCCTGTTCTCTCTTTTTATTATAGGACTTCTTTAGATCGAAACTTGCTATTAAATTAAAGGCTCATAAATTTCATCAAATCGTTATGTGAGTTAATAAGTTCTATATATTTATATTATACTATATAATATGTGTTAAGTGTATGTTTTTCTCTCTATATGATTTGTGTGAGTGTATAACAGTTTGATGGAAGTTATAAACTTGTAAGCTGTGCAAAAGTATGTGTATTATATTAAGCTGCACATATCTAAAAGCTCTACAATATATATATATATATATATATATATATATATATAATTAATTATATGATTACACAGACGAATATTTTTCACCATATTACAAGCAAATTGTTTTATACTTCCATTTTATTTGTTTCTATGAATATTATATTTTAGCTCTCTTCCCAAATTTGTAAGTTTGCCTAATTCGTATAAAAATCGGACAATATTTCTCGTGATTATCTAAATTTTATTTCGATTTAACATAATATAACAGTATTTACATTTTTACATTAACACATACACATATTATTCTTTTTATTACATTTCACATTTACATTGATTAATATAATTATATTTCTACTATTTTATTTATTTTTTTATATTTTTATATCATTTAAAAATATTTCTTAAATTAATCTTTATTTAACAATGTCTAGGTTTTTTTGAATTTTAAATGACTAGTATTCTTTGTGCAAATTATAAAGAAATAAAATAAATGTACATTTTATTTACTTATGTGTGTGTATTTGTTTTGAAAAAATTGTATAATTTTATGTATAATGTCAAAATGTAATTTTTTCTTTTATTTTTTGTATTTCTAGATACCTCTTAAATATCTTAATACCTTGGATTAGATAATCAATAAAATAATTAATATTATAATATATTCAAAAAGCTGAAAATACTAAAAAAGAAAAAAGATTTCTCTCTCTCTCTCTCTCCGTGTGTGTGTGTGTGTATGTGTGTGTGTGTGTGTGTGTGTGTGTGTGTGTGTGTGTGTGTGTGTGATGTCTTACTAACAATAAGTATGATAATTTTTTCTACATTGTTAATTAAGAATTAATAAAAAAATTGATATATTTTGTATATTTTGTAATGGTATTTTATACTCTAAATGCTGCATTTCATTATGCATGTATAATATGATCTTTAATTAATCTCGAAATTTGTATTCCATGAGAGAAATATATTCGTTCAAGTTTCGTTGTTCGCATAAAGCAGCCGTGTCTCTCGCAATTTTGCGAAAATGTTACGAATCTGCATTAGATTTGTTACTATTCGGATGTTAAAAGTATTTTTCTACGCATTTTCGAGAGACAATTCGTTGACGCTATAATTTGTTTTGATTCCGAGATACATTTATTTACCGTTAATTATCGCCAGGCCAGAGTTGCCAGGCATTTGACACAGACTAATTTCAGATTCCGTTGATTTAGGATCGCGGCTCGGTTACAATCGCATTGTGTTATTTTGGCTATTCTCGTGATACAATTGTATACCTGTGATAATTATTATTTTGCCAACGCATTTCGGTAAAGCTCGTTACAAATGGTTCATTTGTGTCTCATTGTAATCATTATTTTCGTATTTATTTATTGTTAGTTTCGTGAGAATTTCAAGTTTTTAGAATTATGGTTTATCGAATTTTTCGGATTGCGCAAAAATTGCATTCCGCGATAGATTCGAAGTACTCGATTTATATGCGAGAGTATCTTCTTCGATCTACAGTATTGCTGTTATAGCGCGCTTTCGAAAAGTGTGTGCAGAGAATGAAACACCATTTTCACGTTTATACAGACAGATGAAAACTCGTATTTTGCAAAAATATCGTCTTCTTTCATTCTTTTGTTCCTTTCATTGTCAGTAGTTCCGGCGATCATAAAATAGTCACTATCAACTAAATGAAATATTACTCACTTGATATTCAGTGCTTCATAATTATTGCAGAGAGAAATATTGTTTGTATATGCAAATGCAAATACATATGTAAATCAGACTAAAGAACGTTATTGTGTATACACTTTTTCTGTTTTTCGCGTTGAAATAACGCTTTTGCTCTTCGCTCGTGCGCGTTTAAGCACGCAACAAATTTGTAACAAATTTGCAACGAAAAATAACGAAATAACAAAACTCGATTGCATTCAATTCTGGGTGGAAAGTATCAGAGATCGTACATTTTTCTCCCAATGAATATGAATCTTTCCTTAGTAAAATAAATAATGTAGAACAATTTAATATACATATATATATATAATTTTAAAAGAAAAAAATAGAAATTGTAATAAAATATAAAATAGATCTTTTATAGATATTTCATTAATTTTAAAAATCAAAGATCTATTAAAATATATAATGAAAAAATATTGAAAGCGATATTTAGGT
Organism: Lasius fuliginosus; assembly: GCA_949152495.1. Lineage (NCBI taxonomy): Eukaryota > Metazoa > Arthropoda > Insecta > Hymenoptera > Formicidae > Lasius > Lasius fuliginosus. The sequence continues at coordinate 2,299,270 of OX424453.1, read as the reverse complement.
TCTAAGTCTGTAGCTAAAAGTTTAAAATAAAAATTTAAATTTACTTGTATTTATCAGAGATTATTGTATTATACTCTTCTTTTTATAAAGGGAAGATGGTTCCTTTTAAAAGCGGATATAAATTAATCAATTTAAACAGTTCTTTTGTTTCAATCCTCTGAAATAATTCATTCAAATATATAAAATAATGTAATATTACACCATTCGACAAAAATCGACTTTTTTTTTACATTAGAAAAATTCCAAAAGAGTGTGAAAGTAGGGCATAAATAAAACCTTTCTGCGTTTATTATTAACTGACATTTATTATTAATTATTTATAATAAATGTATGAACTATAGGTTTCTGATGAGTAAAGTAACTTAATAAATCAAGTTTATAGCTCTAATATAGTTGGAGACCGGTTTAGTGTTATTCGCCCACTCCGAAGGCCTTGTTCAGGGAATGATGGGAAATTGTTGTATTTTTTAGAAGGATCTTGTAGGATGTAACCGCTTGCCTAGCATTTATAGTCCAACTGCCAACTGGCAAGAGACTAAGACTATCATCTCTCTGGAGTCACACTATAACTATTCGTAGCATCCATTGAGAGAGAGATTCCAACATCGCTCTGGGGAGTTGTATACTGTATTAAAAACTGTATTACTATATTAAGATGTGAGATCTGAATAACTCAGTATTAATTATTCAGAAATAATCGGTTTGTATATCGACTTAAGAAATCTATCTAAATCTTGGCTTTGATATCTTTTTCCTAGTTTGTCATGATATTATTGTATTATTATATAACTAACAAAATTAATAGAAATCTATAAGTGCACAAGGATTAGACAAGACCGTTTATTAAAGTGTCTCAAAAACTACTTCAAATAGCTATCGTGACAATACTTCAATATTCTTCAGTACTATGTTTGGGTTATTAAACATTCATGACAAAATTACAAGCAAATCAACTTCCAAAAAGAAAGAATTTGCATGACACACATTTGACGTCAGCCTCTCTTTAGTTCCAAGGTGTAAAATACGGTCACAAATGTAGTGACACCTTTCCGAAACGACCTGCGCAGATGTTATGGGTCGAGGTGACAGAGGATATGCAGTAGACATCGAACCGATATTCGATTTTCATGAATTATTCAGGGATAGCAGGATAAAAAAAAAAGAAGGAAATTCGTGTTGTCAAGTCAATCGTGGCTCGTTTGAGCAACAATGCAGAAGGTAGTTCGTTCAATATAATTTCCACTAGACATGCATCTTCGTACAATAAGGATTATAAGAGTTTTATCGATTTTATATCATGTGTGTGAGAAAGGATGAATGGATATTAAATTATTCTTTGATAAGGTCGAATAAAGGGAGGATAAGGATTATGCTACGGCTGATGAAAAAATAATTTTTCTTATTTCCTGCATTTCTTTCTTTTGTTTCTTCTCTTTTTATTCATCATAAGCGTTTATCTTAACGAAACAGCCCGTCTTTTTAGTTGCATTGTATTTAGAAAGGAGAAACCTTTCGAAATAAGTATTTTTAATAATCGTCGTGTCAATACAGTTATCTTGTACGGGTACATTTCAAGATCTGTTGAAGCGCATTTGAAATAGTCATCCTCTTTCCTCTTTGTTTTTTCAAACGAGACGAGAATGACAAGTGGACGATGGTCAAAGCAGTACGAACTCTTTGTCTCTATCTCCGTCTATCGATTTATCCACCTATCATCGTGTCTTATCTCTCCTTCTCCCTTTTCCTCTTCTCTTCTCTCCCCACATACGTTGCCTTTCGTATTCTGAATTTATAAATAATTGACCATTGAAACCGTGACCCTTACAAAAATATGACCGGTCCGTCCTGATTTTCATACATCTCGATTATTCCGCAGCGCTCTTGCACTATCGAAGCGAACAAAGCTCTCTGGCATTTATGAATTTTTATTCGTCGAAATATATACTGAAATGGGTCCTCTCTCTGACTTGTCGCAGCTGGATGGAATAGCAATAAACGCGAAGCTACACGCGACAGCCGGAACGATCTAGCGGTTTTAGCGAAAACGTTGTAAATTTTGTGAAGTGAAAAAATTCTTTCAAATGTTTGCCGACTATATATCGAAGACAACATTAAAAGTAATCATTTCACTCAAAAAAAGAAATAATCTCAGTGCTTATTAATATTACTTATTATAAAATTGAAGATTTTTCTAAAATAAATAGATAATCAAAATAAATGTGTGTGTGAAATGTCAAAAAATGAAAGAAATATTTAATAATATAATTTATAAAATTATTTAAGAGAAGATGTATATCCATGTAATTGTATTTCTCTGCTAAGAAAATTTAGAAACTAATTTTGAGACATACGCGTTTTAATAAGTATATTTCTGGAGCAAATTTGATATCGGGGTCGTCATCTGGTCGTGATTGAACTGAGAAATTCAGATGAGAAATTTGAATCAAAACACAGCCTTGATTTTTGAGAAAAAATTATGTGTATATGTATTAGCCTTTATCTCACATATTTTCGTAGCAACATTTCTTCAAATCAGATTTCATATGAATAGTATTACTTTCTGATTGATTATGATCTCTGCTAATCTCTATTTGTAACGTGATTATCAAATCAGCTGCGTTTTATTAAGTTTTATTTTCTGCAGCTCGCTTGATATGTTCTTATGACATTTAAATAGCGGTTAGTAAATTTAAGTTTCTAATGGCAGTACGAAAAAATATATACGTCTCAAGACGAAAAATTAATTAGCATTTTTCACTACATTATGTATGCATCTTGTTTTTCTTGCTTATAATTATATTATTTTATCTCTATTTTTAATTGACACTTTAAATTTTAATATATGGTACAGATTTGTTATTTCTCACAGTCATCGTATGTTTTTTCAATTCGGTACTATTAAATAGAATAGCCAGGCATATTGGTTATCATTATACACCATTTGAATTAAATTTAGGAAAAAAAACAAAACTTTATAGAAAAATATTATTAACATGACATTTTTGATCGCTTTTAATTTCTGAGATATGTTACTTTGAAATATTGCCATCAATTAAATTTTTATCAATTAAAAAAGATTCACTGCTCACATTGATTCTTGCAGTTTGTGAGAAATGAGACACAAGTTAAGCTAAACTATTCTAGTCGAACCTAAAATTCAATCTTATTCATTCATTCTCTAGATAAAAATATTATTAAAAAATTACGAGTAAATTTTATTTTATTATTTTATTTATTATATTTTTATTATTTAATTTATGTTTTACATATTATTGTTTAAAAGGTATATATAACTTAACATATAATTAACTTAACCTGACCTAATTATTTACTTTTTCATTTTCCGCGCGAAACAAAGTACAATATACACCGGGAAATAGGATAATGAATAATTAGGTCAAGTTAATTTAGATTGAGTTAGAATAAATTAAATTAGCCAATTAAATCTCGTTCTTTAGAAAATAGGGAGTTAAGAGAAGAAAACGGCACTGTAAATTTTTATAAATAATTACCAAAAATAGTTTCTTTTATGTTTGGTTTAGGGAGATACAAAAAATGTTATAATATGATATTTTGTATAAAAAAATTAAATGCCTTAGAAAATTTAAATTTTACAACTTTTTTTAGAGAACCTTAAATAAGATGTATAAAGCGCTATTAATGTTACTGTTTACAGATTTTTTATGCGAGTGCATTAAGATTTCCGGCACGTAGAAATAAACACTCCTCTTAAATTAAATCTGTGGCTTCCTTTTGTGAATATTTCTCACATTATGACGAACAACACAGATGCACGAAGCAGCACGTTGGAGAATTTCGATGTTTCACGAAATTTCGAAACGATTTCTTTTCTCAACACGGAGAACTTGCAACAGTTTAGAGAAGTGCGGTTATTTTAGCGAGATATTGAAGAAACGGGTCGCACATTATATTCGTCTCGCAGAGATATACGGGCTGCTTTTTACTTGGAGAGATGCCTTCTAAAATCACTCCATTTAATGCGAGATTGGAACGTGACAGGAAGAGGGTGAGGGTTGGGAAAAGGGATGAGGGCAGGGAGCGCAGAAATTCGAGTGCGGATGTGGAAATCGCTGCTGTCCGGAACGGTTGTGCCGGAAAAGCGACAGTAAGTCTCTCTGGCGAGAAGCATAACTGCGAAAATCGCTCATTGGCGGACTATCTTGCGCTATTCCGGATCGATTGTATGGTTTAATTAGCCGAACACTCTCTCTCGCTGATTGTGAGATACGTTGAATTCATCTCACGCAATATTTTAATATCAACACACACTTGGTTTCATTTTTCTCGTCCCCTTTTATTTTTCATTGATTATATTTCAATGGATTTCGCGTACATTCCACTTGGCATTACGAATATTTAAAACATTTGAGCGACCAATCAGAACAAAGAGATTTTTCTGTCTTGATTAGTCAATCAAATGCTTCGAAAGATTAAGCGTCAAAAAGGGAGCGTAATGATCTCAGTCATATACTTCTATTTATTAAAGCAAATTTTTTTTTAAACAGAATCAATTTCTTTTTATCTATTGATGCAAAATATTACAAAAAATTCGTTGTATCTATCGGATAAAATTGAAAACAAAAATTACACATAATTTTACAGAACATAATAATTTTTATAAATTAAAAATAGTTTTGGCTCCAATGTATTTCTTTTCATCTAGAAAAGTTTTTCAATCTTTAAAAAAATTCAAATTTTATATCTGAATAATCTTATTTAAATAACTAAACTATCTAAATAACCTTATTTAAACCATTACTTACTCAAAAAACACAGCAAACCTTCTGCATCATGATAATATTTAGAGATCTATAATTTTTCGACGCAATCTCTTCTTTTGGCTCTTATTTTACTGGTCGCAAAGTAATGCAGAAAAGTAATAAGATTTAACTTTTTGCATAATGAAAATACAAAACAAGAGAGAATATACATCAAAATGCATCAAAATATAATTAACTAACAAAACTAGCGTATTAATAAAAAGATAAGACCTTAACAACGGTAAAATACGAATCATATAATTTTTCCGTAAACATAATAAATTAAAAGTAGAAATTGTCGTACACAAAATAGTCATGTAATTATCTTATTAGAGGAAAAATACAAAAATTGACATAAATTTCCTGAACTGATATATAGAATGAAGAAAATAGTACAACCAAAAAGAAGGTGATTCCTTATGAAAACGTAGAATAAAATTTTTTTGCACGAAACTTTGTTTTCAGGAAAATTAATTTCCTTCTAATTAGTGCGAAGCGAGAGAAAGATGAGATTAAGCAAGTTTTAAAATGGAAAAAAAAAAAACGCGCGCTCACGCAATAGAAATTGAATATGTAGTTTGTTGCTGATTACATATCTAATTTTTCTTCTGGTTATATGTTTAAATGTCGCCAACAGAGATGTGCATTTTCATTAACAATGTAAATGTGTTAATTATACATGTCAATTATATATGTCAATTATTTGTGATGGCTTGTAACGGGGAAAAGTAGTAGAAGAATCAAGTTGCAAAGAGATACCATATTATGTCAATAATCTTGTTTTGCGCTAACAATTATGATGACAAATAAAAGTGTATAATCTAAAAATTACAAATAATGTAAAAAAATAATGTAAAAAAAAATAAATCAAAAATACTAAATGTTAAAATAAATAAACTATATAATATAAAACAAATAATATAAAACAAATGTGTACAATAGCCATAGTCCAATATTATTTTTATTATTGACTACCGTAGAATTGTTACACACACACACACACACACACACACACACACACACACACACACACACACACACACACACACACACGTTTCCTAGCGAAATGTATGATTCTCGTTGATCATAACTGTCACGCGTGTTCAAGTGCTTATTCATTTATATATCTATTACATTTTCATAACGGCGAAGTTTTTATTTAGGAAAAGAAATATTCTGAATTATGAATTATGAATTATGAGAATTATACTGAATAGTTTATCTTAAATTCCGAATTTGTATATTACGAAATGTATTAAAAACAGGCAGATATATTACATAAAAAGACTACTTTTTAATTTCGTTAATATTATTTTATTAAATTAGGTTTTTTATTTTATTAAATTAGTAATTTTCTCTTGTCCGAAGTTTTTTTTTAATGAGAAGAAACGCGCTATATTATTGTATAAAACAAATGTGATAAACATCCATTTTTCTACAAAGTAGAAAGGTAGATTTCTGTTTGCATAGAGTAATATAAAGTTGCTATAAAAATTAGTGTTTCTTTCTTCTTACACATATACATAAGCATTACATTGAATATTTCACATTTTATTCTAATAAAATTGATAAAATAGAGCAAAATAATTAATTACAGTTAATTAAAAAAGTAAAAATTATAGAGGAAAGATACTTACAATTAGTATAAATATATCTTTTTTGAGTGTTTAATAAATATTTCAAATGTTTATATATATATGCACACTACACATATTAGAATTTGATATGTAAACTTTCTGATTTTTCGACCCATCCTAACACGGTAAACTTCACAGTAGAACTTCATTAATTTTAGCTTTCTGGTAGAATATAGAAGCGGAAAATTCTTGGAGAATAAAAATTCATGAATATCCTCTCCATAGAGTGCAAGCTGTCCAATTGCCATCCACTTGTGTGAAAGCAATTGCGCACACGAAATTGTTGTCTGTGCCTACCGTCACATGATCTGTCTATCTCTGTCTTGACTTATCTTTATATATATAAGGATAGGTTAAAAAATGTGAAAATTTGCATATCGAATTCTAATAATGCGAGATTTGTAATATTACATGTCAATAATAACTAAACTTTAGCCCTTTTTGAATAATATCTTTGTTTCTTGCAAGTGTCTTCAAGTATTGAATTTTTCCAGATTCCGTCTACTTTTTCTAAAACGTATTCTTATTTTATTAAATAGTAATAATAAGTAAAGTTATTAAATACATTTTTATGTAATTTGATACGGGAGAATTTTTAGAGTTATTGGTCGTATAAATCTGTTTTCAAATTCTAATTTAAGATAGCGGATGCAATATGGGAGATGATAAGATTTTGGAAAATCCATAATATACGCGCGCACATACACACACATATATATATATATATATATATATATACACATACATATGTACACACACTCGATATATATTTATATATAGAGATTTGGGATGTAGCGCATAAAATGGTAAGAGAGAATCTTTAATATACCAGATAAAAATCTGCTTTTTATAGATGATTGACGAGTTCAGAAAAAATTCAAAATTTTGGGGCACTTGTCTTAAAGAATAGAAAATATTATTTTTACACACACACACACACGCGCGCGTGCAATATATGTGTGCGTGTGGATATTATATATGTGTGTGTATTATATAAAATTATTTTTTTATTAAAAAAAATGTATGAAAACATATATATTAAACTCAGCCGATGAACTGATTACACAGTTAGTGAATTGCCATTGTAATACTTTTCGGCACACAGAATTATATATACATTGAATGTCGTGTCATTCATCATCATCAATGTCTGTGCATATCGTCGATTACATGTGGAAGCATTGTACGGTATCACTTGTATGTATTCACTATCTGGCAATGGTAAAAAGATCTAATCTAGTAAAAAGCACTTCGCATGTCATTCGAAACTTTTTGCAAACATGAACAATTCTATAAAAGTTCCATGAGTACGTTTTAAAAGCAATGCTTCATCAGAAGCGTTTTGAACGCGAGGATCCCGCACCATTCTTATGGGAAAATAACTTTCAGTGGATTTAACTGCAGTTGTGATATTTTGTGGTTTACATCGTTCTGATGAAAAGTTACGCGCGTGTGTATGTTTGTGCACACGTGAACTCACATGCCATAAACGCGACATATATATTTCATGGTCATAAAATATGATGACGAATATAAAGGACTTCTTATGCTTTATTGCACTGATAACTTGAGCGACGAGATGTTAGGTTTGAGCCGTTGTAGCTAAAGAACCCTTCATAATTTTTACTTGTGGTTGTAGAAACTTTTCATCAGAACGATGTAAACTACAAAATATCGCAACTGCAGTCAAATCCACTAAAAGCCACTTTCCCATAAGAATGATGCGGGGTTCTATGTTTTTTACTTCTATTCTTTTTGAAAACTTTCTAATAAAAATTTAACATATATGGACTTAACATCTACTTTATGCATATAAGAATAAAGAAGATAAGTTTATTAAAAAAAGAGATGGTGTTGATATCTTAATTATCTTTTGAGTGAACCTCTACATTAGTATATCTTCAATCAATGATTTTAATCTTGACATATGTTATGAAGGTCATAATCCTGAGTAATCTTCAAAAGATCTTAACTGTCGCTCGTTATTTATTAAAAAGTTATTAACAAATGATAGTTCATGCAAATTAAAATTCCAATATAGACTGACAATGAAAAATTCAATATTAGATATAATTTATAAGTGCATTATTATATATATACACGCGCATTCAACGCACAGATCTTTATAATGTTTAATGCATAATGTATAATAACATGAGTTTGCAACTTTTTACGTAAAGCGACGTCTATATTACCTAATAGGTACTTTCAAAAAAAAGATCTCTAATATAATAAAAATTTTGACAAATATACTAAAATTGCAATAAAATATAAATTCTTCAACACATTACGTACTGTAGCTATAATATGACAAAATACATTTAAATATTTAGTTATTTCTTGTAACTGTAACTGCAAATTTTTTAAAATTACAATGTGAGCAATTTGGAAATTGAAATCATATTCAGCGTCAAAACAAAACTACAGGAAATGACTAGTCTTTAATCTTATGTTAAAAGGAAAGTTATTTTTTTAAACTATGTAATTATATGATTCATGGGTTTGTGTGCAACTTTTCACGCAGAGCGAAGTCTGCTCCATCGCCAAGTGAAAGCTATTTTTTTTTTACTGTATACTTTTGACCTGAAAGCATCGGGCAATGTAAAGTTACCTTATTTCGCCCGAAAAGTTGCAAACCCATGCGAAACCATACAATTGTAAACTTCATTTCACGCTAAAAGTACCGAGCAATGGATTTCACTTTGCGCGGAAAGTTGCAAATCCATGTAAAGCCTTTTTTTCGTATTTTGGATTAATAAAAATGTGCTGTAAATTTTTATAAAGCTATAGAATTTCTCAAGCTATAACATATTTTTGAACATTTCTATATTAAGGTCTGTGTGTTTGTTTTACATAGTGTGTGAATAATAATATCCATATAGACATTCAATATTGAATATTTCATTGTTAATCTACATTCGAATTTTGATTTCCATGAACTTAAATGAAATTATTTGTTAATAACATTCTGAAATAAACAATGAGCGACGGCTAAAACCTTTATTCAGTTATTCATTGACAATCTGTATCAAAGGTCAAAATCACGGTGGAACGGGGAGAATTCAGTAATGTAAAGATTTATTATTGGAAAAAAGGAAACTTAGAGAACGTGTAATACATACTGAAATGAATAAAAAAAATGCTTAAACAATATAAATTGAAAAATTGACTTTGTCGGAATTAGAAGTAATTTTTGATTTTATTGATACAGATGATTTTTGCAGATTGTTTTTATTTATCGCATGCAATGATTTTACACAAAGGATTATTATATCATATTTTTATCTTATCATCTACGAAAGATATTTTAAGTGGTTTATTTCTATTTTTCTTATACTTTTATATTTTCACGCCTTATACAATTGCTTTCAAAAATTCCTGATTTTGTTGATGTATTAATAGGCATTTTTTGTTCATCTCAAATTCTTTTTAAAATATTCTTTATAAATATACCAAATTTAAGCTTAAAAGTTGACTTTTCTACAATTCTCAATTTCGCGCTATAAGCAAAACATGCATGCTTATACCTGTATTTATTATAACAGGTATTAATTATACTTTAAATTTTTCCAATTTTTCAAAATTTTTCCCATTTTTACCAATAGAAATTATATGCTATTTATCGTATTACATTCAATAACAAAGCAATCGTTTTTACAAAAAACTAATTCCTTTGTCAATTTATCTTCATAAAATCGGACACAAGTTTTTTTTACACATTTTTCGTTCTGTGATCGGTGTTTTTCAACAAGTGGGAATGTGAACACTACAAGTGGCATTCACAGAAGCAGGGAGAATGGGTAAAAAATAACGAGATACTATTCATGGATCGTTTTTTGTACAACGAAATAAAAGAACACGAGGAGGATTATTAACAGATCGCATTTTTATTTTAACACGCCATTATTTACGATTGATGCGCAATTCTCACTTATAACTAAACAAATACAAAATAATTTTTCGATTGAATATAACTTAAATCCTCTAATTTCTAAATGTACAAAATCGAGGAATGTATGCTAAAATAGAAGATAAGCAAATGATATAAAATATTATAGCCGCTGCTAATAACAGGAACTAAATATTTTAATTCTTCTCTATTATATTTTTGTTTGTTATCCTATTTTTGTTGTTTCTGTCGATAGTCTATACAAGACATTACTATCTATCATTATTTTAAATTAATATAGCATTTTCCTTGTTATATTAAAACTGTATTTATACTATACATTTACTCGATCGCTATTAACGATAAACTAACGACGCACAAATCGTATTAATGCTTTGCATTTTACGGAATTTCTAATAGAGAGTGTATAAAAGTGATGATAATTATTTGAATAAACTTATGGTATTATACATACGTACATAGAAATCGCTTGAAATCTAAGATATTAAATTTATTTTTTTTTCGAAATGATTAAGAGAGAGCCAATGTTTAATTAGCGCAACTTTATTTTCGTATAAGGCTAAATTATACATAATAATCATGGTTTATATTCAAGAATCATTAGATGAAAGGCAAAGGATATTGAAAGCGGGTAGAAGAATTTTGACATGTTCGACCTTAATACAGTCTACCTACAATCATTATATTCGATTTTGATTAATACACAATACGCAGAAAAATATTTGACTGTATAATAACTTATAAAAAATTTCGGAAAAAATAAAATAAAAGTAATAAATTATATGTAAAGACACAATTAATTTACACTGTCTTTCTATTTACGCTGTTTTACGAAGTTACACGCGTGTCCTTTTAAATATTTGAACAAATTAAATATATAACTTCAATTATATTTGAATGTCAAATTGTGCATCATAAAATGTAAAATGCAAATGCACGACTTGATGTTTGCGAGGTGCACTCAATGTAAATTCGACTCTTTCTTGTTCTTTCTTTCCTCTCTAGCTCTCTTTCACGAATGTTCGATACGTAGATAGGTATATATGTCATTTGAATTACTCTGGACAGAGAAGCGACTCACATTTCAGTTAAATCTCACACAAAAATACAGAACAGTTAAAGTTTCTATATATCGCATACAACTACGCGACCTCCTTTCGGGGCTCTCGGCTTGAGTAGGAACAATATGTTTGCAGCAGAGGTGCAACATACGAAATTTTAAAACCAGCAATGTTCTATTTAAGTAAAAAGTAGTTGTGCAACGTAAACTTTTTCTTATAACGTTTTCGTTGCAAGTAAATTGTTTATGCGATCGGACTGTATGTAATCAGACTTACAAAGTAATATATTCAGATTATTTATACACAGATTTTAATAGCTGCGAGCTTAAAGAATTATTATTTTAGTTAACTCATAATATTAAAATAAAGAATTTTAGATAATACACTCTTTATTACATTATATTATATATCTCGTATATGGACAATTCCACGTCAAATCGGACAAGAAATGACCTCGTATTTTTAAATCAATCAAAACTTTTTTCACGTAAAATATACATAAAATAAGGAGATACGTATTTTTGTATTTGTCCGAAATACTTTTTTTTGCAGAAGTTATAAACAACAAAATTTTCGTGAAAAATGAAGAAGTTGACAATTTAAAAAATTAATATTCTGATTATATTTGTCGTAGAAAAATGTTCAAAAGTGCATTTTAAAGCTAAGGAGACAACCTTTTTTATAAAAATAGTTTAAGTTACAAGAAATTGCTAATTACAATTGTTATAGATAATTCAAATGTTTAATAACTTTTTTCACCAAAAAGTACACTTTTTTAAATTTTTGAAATAATGCCATTTCAGTCTGAAAGTGTACATTCTTTTTATTTGATGAAGAATCGATAGATTCTATTTTTTATATATTTTTAATAAATGAGGCGCCGCGCCGTGCTCGCGTCACTGGCTCGACCAAGTAGTATGCTACGCGCTATGGCGCGCCGATTTCCGGGCGCGCCTAGCACGTAGCATACTACTTGGTCGAGACAGTGACGCGGCACGGCGCGGCGCCTCATTTATTAAAAATATATAAAAAATAGAATCTATCGAATCTCCATCAAATAAAAAATATGTACACTTTTAGAATGAAATGGAGAATGAAATAGCATTATTTCAGAAATTTTAAAAAGTGTACTTTTTGATGAAAAAAATTATTAAACATTTCAATTATTTATAACAATTGTAATTAGCAATTTCTTGTAACTTAAACTATTTTTATAAAAAAGGTTGTCTCCTTAGCTTTAAAATGCATTTTTGAACATTTTTCTACGACAAATATAATCAGAAATATTAATTTTTAAAATTGACAACTTCATTTTTCACAAAAATTTTGTTGTTTATAACTTCTGCAAAAAAAAGTATTTCGAACAAATACAAAAATACGTATCTCCTTATTTTATGTATATTTCACGTGAAAAAAGTTTCGTTCGATTTAAAAAGTACGAAGTCAAAAAGATCGATTTTTGTCCGATTTGACGTGGAATTGCCTATATATATATATATATTTATACACATAAATGCTAATTAGCGCAATATATAAAATTTGTAAACTTTGTAGGAAAATATTTTCTTGCATCAAAACCTGAAACAAGCCGAATTTGTAAATTGCCTAAATTTTTGCAATATTATGCTATATAAAATTGAACGAAAACAGAAATTTTTTATTATATGCTTTGTTTTTAGATTAAAGCTGATATTTGTAATGAAAATTGCACACACAAAAGTATAAATCATGCAGGTTCCATGTGAATATTTTAAATAATGTTAGCGGCATTGTAATTTCTACGGCTTATAATTCATGAAGTTTTTAATAGAAAATGATTTAATCATATCATTTTGAAAACATTACAATGTCAGTTAGAACGTGCAATATAAATGGAAATATTTATTTAAAAATTTAAGGTACCCTTGATGCTACTTTGAAGAATGTTTAACGTCACATAAAGGTTACTATCTAATGTTTCTTTTGACACAACTTTTATATAAAACATTTTCCGCTAAAAGACTTAAGAGAAATAATTCAACACTTTACTCTATCCTTACTCTGTCTATTCTCTTAATATTATATATGTAATATTATATAATATAATATTAGAAAATGACTAAAAAATAATTCTTATAATTGTATATACTGTTCTACAATCAAAACAAATTTGTATATTCTGTTCTTATAAATTAATCCAATTTGACAGAAAGGAACTGGTAATAAATCATTCGTGTGTTGTACACCTCTGTTCTACAGGATGACACAAATTAAGAGTTATTTTGTCGCTTAAATGGAACGTGCAACCTTTCTTTCTAAAAACGAACAAACTCTCAAACGTGGATACTTAAAAAAAAATGTTACTTTATTGTAAATAATTTTTTCGAAAATGTTCCAGTTAATTATCAATAATATTTCAAATAAAAATGCATCAGAATAGTATATCTATATCTGCTACGTTTTTATTCCGCATCGTAATATTATCGATTTCTGTCGATGTGTAAATTTGCTGATGACTTATGATGACCTGTAATTAATATAGAATACATATATGTATATAGATTAGCTTTTTTTTTTGTATTGTATTATCGAACAGCATAAGCCAGTCTTTCAAAAATTATGATTCAAGAAAATTTAAGAATATCTTGTATTAAATTCTTTCATTTTTGCTTGTGTCACCAACAACGAAGTAACATGTTACTCGTAATATGATGCATGTATAAAACTGATATCTATGTGTGTCTTCCATATCTAGATATAATTTCCGAAAAACACAACATCATTACATATCGCGGAATATTTTCGAAATTGTGCGAGAAATCTGAAAAATTCTACTTTTTAACGTTTCGTTCCATAAGCGACAAAGCATAACGTTCCTGCTCGTGTCACCTTGCATAGCTGATCAAATTTGAACGCATCGTCGAGGCACTAATCCTAAACTTATTTTCACTGGACGCTTCGATAAATAAAAGACTATCTAATGATATGTATGAGGGCATGCTAATCGTTAACGAGAGGGGCGCATGGAACGCTAAATAGCCTATATAGGCCCTAATAACATTATCTTGCTCTGAGACTTGCCCTTTATCCTCCCTTCACTTTGACTTTCTTTTTCTCTTTAAAACACAAATATATTTATCTCGTTAAAACACAAATATATCTATTTTCTCCTTTTTTTTCGTCTTTCTTCTTTCATTACATGCGAGTATGACATCTTTTTCGCGTATTTTATACAGAATATTCTACGTTTATCGCGTATTCCTTGACTCACGGATTCCTTGACCTACGAAAATACCTCGCGTATTTTCTCATTCACGTTCCTCTGATAATTTAATGAGAGTCCACAATTTGATAAATGTTCAAACTCTTAATGAATAAGATATTTTTACATTTAAGTTTACACATTAAACATTTTGTTAAAATAGGATTCATTTTTGAAGAAAACAAAATCAAGTTTGTTGTTGATTCGCGTTTTTCTTTTTGAATTGCATAATTTACGAGAATTTCGTTTTATTCTCTTAAATACTATAAGATTATAATCCTCGTCGAGCAACAATCGATCGTATGTTAGTCATAGAATCCACAGCCAAAAGGAAATGAGATATGCAGAAAACATCCTATATATAATTCAGGTATTGTGTGTAATATAATCTCTCGCATTTATCTATAAATCAGAAAGCTCCTCCCTTCATTGTTCACATGAATTGTTTATTTTCTTCGTCTATAATACCCCGCCTCTTGTATTATATTGTCACCTGAATTACGCGAGAGCTCATTATCACGGCAATTTTTTTTCGTCTCACCGACGAAAAATATTGACAAACGCGGGCGGCTCGTTATTGAAAAAGTCTAAAAAATGCACATCAGTCTGCATCAAATAGCGGAGATCCCCGTACAATTTCTATTAGGTACGTTGGTGCAATTAAAGTGCTCGCTCAGTGTCTCTTATGTTAGTCACATCGCTCGTTGATGCAAGAACGCGACGGCAGATTGCTTGTCAGAATGTTTGACGAAGTTGTGCAGGTGCACCTGGTACTCCCGACAGTGCCATCGGAGGGAAACGAGGTCACGCCTTTGTGATCCATCACCGGATTTCAAGTGAACGATTTAATGGCGGCGCGCGTCCGCCGCGCGCAAATTGCTCATAACTCGCCTTTTGATGAGCATTAAGGTGCCCTCGGCGAGGGCAAATTTTGAAAAATTGTCGATCGTTATGGCGCCGTCCGATCGATGATACCGTACGATTTTCGTGCGATTCTACACGACCCGTGATAGCGACTATTGCGGAAGCGACTTTCGTCGTCGCGCGTGAGCTTTATGTAATGTTCTCGACTGTGTAAAGCGGGGGATCTCAGAGATTTTCCGTCCTCCTATGTGATTCAAGTCGCGCTATGAATTGAGAATGATTCCGGATTCACATCCGTATAATAGCAAATTGTTTTTGTAAAAAAAGTTAAAAATTGCGGAGCTAAAGAATGTTAAATTGTGAACGTTGTAATTTATTACTGTAAATACTGTTGCAAGCAAATGTCTGTTTTTTCTCTGTAATATTAAAAATTATTACAGAATTATTATGTGCATTATATACGCGTATTGAATAGTTAAGACTAAAAAAAAAGTAAAAATAAAAATGATATATGGCCAGTGTGTATGCACTGTACATAGTCAAATATAATTTGGAAAAGTTTTTATATAATTGCTAGAGAGATTCACTTGTTTCATCTTAGATTTTTAACTAATAACAATGAAGCTTTATCCATTACTTAAAATAATTGTGAGAAATTACAATTTTTTATCATTTAATTCATTTATATCATTAAATATAAGAAAGACACATTTGTAGTATGCATTTTTTCAGATAATAATAGATATAAGTGTGATAAAAAAAAATATATATCTTTGTTGATGCGCAAAAACAAAAATGCCAGAATCAAAACAAGACAAATAAAAATGTATTTTTGCAAAATGCTCGAGAGAAAGACAATAATTTCAAATTTAATAGAATTTTGAGAAATCTTGAAAATTTATTAGTAAATATAGAGAGAAATATTCATGTATAACTGCAAAATAATGACGCTCTCGAATAATAAATTTTTGGAATAATGTCTTATTTTTTCGACTTGAATATTACGGTGTTTTGAGATTTCGCATAATGTTTAATATTTCGGAGAAATATCTTATTTCAGAATAATACAGGCTCAGAAATGCATTGTCCTCTTTCTTGGATCTTTCTTCGGATTTTTCCGTTGTGTGTTTGGTATCTGCCGTTTATAGATACCATCTTCTTTCAGCGTAAATCCAATTGTAAAAAGTTCGGTTATAAAGAATATATGCTCAACGTATAAAAAAGATTATCTGATTTTATTGCACGAATAAAAATAAAATATCTGCATTTTATTATGAATATATTACCGAACAAAGAGGAATATTTGATAATTATCTTTATAAAGTAATAAAATAGAGCTATTATCTATAGGATGGTAAAATGATGGAATTTAAAGAAAATTTCATGCAAATCTGCCTGATTAAACTTATGTGAATCGTTAAAGGTAATTTCTTTCATATCTAATTGTAAGGGATGAAATATTAATCTGCAAGCTAGCAGTTTATAAAATAAATTTCTTATAAAGTCACGTGTTTGCGTTTAGAATATATGCAGCTAAAGAGTGAAACTAAGCGATTTACAAGTGAAACTAGAGTAATTTTTAATATATGTAGAAAGATGAACGATGCAAAAAAGCGCGCATATAAATTCTTACTGGCTTTAACTTTTCTCACGCTGAGAAAAAGAGTTCGTATTGAGAGAAGACAATGAAAAAATTTCTTAACAAATTCATGCCGCCAAAAATTCTCTCTTAAATTTTATCGGCGCACATTTACTATATAATATTCGTAAAATGATTGAAAGATTATCTCTACATCATCTTTATTTTTTTCAGCAAAAAAAATGAACTTCGTGAATACCTTCATGAAATAGCGATAAAGTATAATCGAATGTTAATCATGCAATTAACATTCTTTGCAGACTTGATTTAAATATTAAAAGATCTGATATTAAAAGTATTATATTATCGGAAAATTATGCTTTTATGAAAAAAAACTTGATATGCACAAAGTTGCAGTACCTGCCATTTAAAAGAACATTTGATACTGAATAAATAAAAAATATTTTTTATACTTTTAAAAGGATAAAATATTTTTTAGAAGAGCAATACACACACACACACACACACACACATGTTACCACACACGTGATGTTTTCTTTTTTTTTTTGTCACCTACTAAAATTTTTTATGTTAGTCGAATGGAAACTCTTTTTGACGAAACTGATTTTGAAATCGACTTTTCCTCGACAAAACTTAGAGTTGAAACCGTTATACGCTATTTTCAACATTTTTAATAGTTAATAGTCAAGTGAAATTTTTGTTGGAATACATTTAAAATTAACTTAAGATGAGATTTTGTTATATATTTATATTAATACTTTTTCAAACTTATTTTGTCAAAATAATCATTCGATATTAAACTTTATATTTCATGTGTTTACACAAATTCTACCATTTTTAGTATAAATGGACAATGCATGTTTAAAAGAAGTGCGTAACATTGAGGACACATCGTATAGACTTATCGCGAATATATGCATATAGTTATATTCTCCATTTCACTGTCGAAAGATACCATGTATTTCCGTCATATTTCTGACATGCAATGCTGCAGTCGATATGATAACTTGTCACTGACAAGGTGCTCCCCCTCTCTTAAGCCGATTGACGTTAGAACCGATGATTGATCTGTAGAAAATAGTTTTGTCTTGCTTGTTTAATTAAAATACGGAATCAACCTCCTTTCTTCTTTTCTATCATTGTTTCTTTATCTT
Organism: Lasius fuliginosus; assembly: GCA_949152495.1. Taxonomy (NCBI): domain Eukaryota; kingdom Metazoa; phylum Arthropoda; class Insecta; order Hymenoptera; family Formicidae; genus Lasius; species Lasius fuliginosus. The sequence continues at coordinate 2,281,022 of OX424453.1, read as the reverse complement.
TCATTCAGCGATCCGTAGATCGATGCTATTTAACGGCCGTATTTGTCGATTGGGTTACAAATAATATACTCTATAATTATAACATTGATATATATATGAAACACGCACGTTCACAGATTTATGCGCGCACACACACACACACACATACATATATATAATATATATATATATATATATAATCTCTTTCTATGTAGATGATATGTAAATGGAAGATTTCGTATTTCCGACGGGTCTTATTTTTCGAAACAGAGCAAGATTTTTAATATATATATATATATCAACGAGATAATATATCAACGAGATGCCCGTTTAGTAACTAATTCGTTGACGCGAATATATCGTCAGTCGGACAATCACGCATATAAGAAACGCAACTTATAAATGTATTGATTCTGAAATATTTCGAATATTTGTGTTTCATGAAGGACGCTCGCGCAGAGATACAGTTTCAAGCTAATTACATTTCGCGAGAAACCAGACAAGCATTTTTAAGTCATTTATTAAAAAATCATTCAAAAATTTTGAAATACACGAATATATTGCTGACATTAATCGTGTGTTTTGCTGACAGAAACTATAGACATAATGTGAAATTAGATTGGTAGCAAAAATCAAACATAGATCCATCACAATACGATGACAGGTTGATGGTAATAAATGTTATTTAAATGGCATATCAAGCTAAATATTAATACTAATTTTTTTCCAATTTGTCGTAAAGTTACGTTTGATAGAATCCACTCAATCTTTGGCATTAATCTGGCTTATTCTTTGTTAGCAGATCTTGTCAGAATTATGTCGACAATATGATGAATCGTGCATTAATTCTTTCTGTCAATGAAGCTAATAGCAAATATACTTTGCAAAATCTGTTTTTGATAAACTTGAATTAGAGATTTTCTTCAAACATTAAATTTTTTTATTCGTTTGTTTTTTCGCGACAATAATCTGTTAGCTTCTTCTTTTCGTTTCTTTTTTGTTTGAAACCAAAATGCGTTGAAAATTTCGAAAGAACCAACAGATATGATTCTATACGAAAGTAAAACGCGCTAATTAGACATGTTAGTTCCATTAAAATGGTGTAAATTTTGTAAGACACGATACATATTTCAGATTGTCAGAAAAAATAAAATAGAAGATCATAAAAGAATAATAACATTTATAAATAAATGATTGATTAAGGAACATTATTTCTATTTTTCTTCCTTTTATACATACTTATGAATTTGATTAAAATTTAAATTTTTGAATGTTATTAATCTTACGTGGAAAGTACACTAAATAAAATTAATAACAGAAAATAATTAATAAAATTGCTTGTAAATGATAATTAGTTTTAATTTATAAAATGTATGTAATAAAATTTCTCTCTCTCTCTTTCTCTCTCTTTGAAAACTAGTATCGTGTTTACATTTTTGAAAAAGTAATTGCATTATATACAATGTGCAATAGCTGCGGAAATAACTGTATATTACGTGATCATTCATTGAGACACACATATCCTCTGATTCATTATATTGTACATAATAAATCTGTAAATAAATATAAGATTCGCATGAATGATTTTTGCGACAAGTATTTCGAGTGAAGTTTTAGAAATATATAAAAATAAGGAGATAAAACACGGATATTCAGATACGCTTTAAGTTTCGGAGCAAGACTCTTCCGAAAGAGTCTCGCAAAAACCCGCCCTCTCCCCCCCAATAACGTTCTCCAGGCATCTGTACAAGAGATATCAATTTCAGATCAAAGTGAAGAAATTCAATTCGCTCGTACGCAGAAATGCTCGGCGCGCGACGTGTATCACATACGTGGTGTTCGGGTTTGATTGCAGAGCTGACGAGGCGGGTGCAATTTTCAGTATCGCCGACGCACATTGCGCAGAAGCTCTTGAAATGAAATTTCCCTCTCTCTAAAATTCCTAATACATACCCGGTTAAATTTCTCTCGTCGCGTCGCAGCGATCGTCCGCTCCGAATAATTTTGACACACCGAATTAATTCGCGAGCTCAATCGCTGAAATATCTCAGAGTTCATTTTACTTGTACAGATCTCGTATAATCTCGCTAAAATCGATTATATGATTTTGTCGCGATATGTTTCAAGTCGACTAACTTCCGCAAATTTGTGAGAGAATCCGTCTGCGTAAAGCCCGGATCAATATGAAAACCGGATTCAATGTAGTGAGCTTACGATGTATGTATGACGATATCCTTGTGTGTAATCTTTTTTTTTTCTGCTTCTTAATTCCTCGCTTCTACAACAATCATATTTTACTATATTGATTCATATAGAACACCCTGTACATACGGCATATGTATGCATATGTAAATATACGCGTTTAAATCACGAGTAAATCTATTACTAGCTTTCAGAGACTTTTCTTTTTATAATCTAATCTTCAATTAGCCGCACTGCGAATTAATCGCGCGAATATACATCTCTATATATCTCACTCTACTTAGAAAATATAATCTACTTTTCTGAAAATTTATAATTTTTTTATTTAAAGAATATTGTGCGCGCGTGCGTGTGTTTATCTGTGTGTATATATATGTATGTGAGATATTCGAATAAACGAATGAATGGTTGTTTTTTCGCGCAGATCATTTTTTTATACCTACGACGACTAATCGGGAATCAAATGATATTAATGATATTAATAATCTCGTTCGATTGAAAGTCAGATTTTAATGTTCGACGAACGCAAAAATAGAGACAGACGAGTCCGAGAGCTCGAGTTAACTTATGTAGAATAGAATTCACCGGAATCCTATTCTTGATTATATATCGCGGAAACAAGAGACCGTTTATCACACATTTCTTCTTTCGCATTGATCCTTAGATAAAGCTTTGCGGATCGCAAGTTGTACAATGCCTTAACACTTAAGCCTACAGCTAGACCTTGTCTCGTGCGTGACGTCACACGTAATCTGGATACATATAATATATAATTATATTTGCATTTATATGTATATATAATTTACATCTTTCTCGCTTATCAATATTGTGTATGTGTGTACGTGTGTGTATATGTATATATATATATATATGTGTGTATGTATATTTCTATTTTTTCTTTGCTTTCCGTATCGCTCTCGCTATCGTTTGTGACTCTAACAATGTCCGATTTAGACCAGCTGAAAAATTCTGGTTCCTTTTTTTTATTATTACACTTCATCCTCTTAACATAACGATTCGACGTCGGCATTTCCGTCGACGCGAGTTTCCTCCTCCTCTGATGTTTAATCTCGAGTGTAAAATTCTCAGGTGTAAAACTTCAAACAAATGTAATATAAATGCTGTATAATATTTCACAAGCTGACCCGCTTTCATTGCTTTTCCGCCCTCTCGCGAGATAATCTCATTTATTCTCGTAGATCTCGATCAAATGTTCGATCTCCATTTGAAGGATTCGTAACGGGACAAACTTCATATCTTCTGTACGTAAATAAATTGATCAGATTCGCACAGATTATATATAGATGTTTTCATAGATACAATTAAATATGTCAATTTTTAAATATGTTAATATGTCATTTTAAATATGTTAATTTTTTCAAACCAATGACAGTTTAATGTAAATAGATTGATTTGGTTTTAAATTTATTAACACTTTTAGCTCCAACTATTTTATTGTCCGAATTGTGCATTAGTTGCTACTTGTATATAGGTACTACATATCGGGCATTTACGATGTTATTGATTGGGACAAATCAATGTAATATGTAAACTGTTAATTTACTAGTGATCGAATTGTACAAATTATTGATTAGTATCCTCAAGTAATATCATGTTAAAAATGTCAGATATACGATTAAACTTAAAATATTATTTGTTGTCGATTGTTTAATATATTATAATGGAATGTGTGTATATATGTATATGAGGGGAGTGGAATATTTTCATTTTTCTTTTACCCAGTCAAAACATTTTTGACATATCTTAAATCGTTAATTTTTAAAAAGATGTAATAATTTTGAAAATGTTAAAAGATTTTTTAGACTGTAGATACAGATTGATTGAAATCTGAATCGAGATGTTACGCACTGCGTAATTGCATAATTAACTATCGACTACTATGATAAGTAGCGTAAAATACATTGTGTTCTTAGACACACATCGTGATGATAGTTTATTCTGATTGTATAAGATACGTGAGTATCTATTAAATATTTTACTAAATGTTATATTATATATAAATAAATTCTTCATATCTAATTTCCTACAGAGAGTGATGTAAATGAGACTTGTAAGTCGTTCGAATGAGATTCTTCGTCAGAAGAAGCAATGACGTACCATTATTGACTATTTCTGAGTGTTTATAACGTCATAAATTTATAAATTTGTTAAATTCTTAAAAACACGAATGCATTTATGATATAAGAGCAACAGGTTACATAAATTTGTATGTATAAAAACTGTATATAACAATTACTATTTGTTTGAAAAATAAAAATAATTCCAAGAACATTTTATCACGTAAAATTAAATTATTTCTGTTTTTTTCTTTCATGAATAAAAGAGAGGAAATTAAGACTCTTCATATTTAGATGTGAAATAGATGGTTTTTAATTAGAAGCTTGCGAAAAGTGGTCAATAACTGCCTGATAGCTATGAGTTACACACGCGTGCGAGAACACACACACACACACACACACACACACACACTGCCAGTTTTACTATCATAAACAACATTCTCTCTTGCATACATTTCCGTCGTGTGTCGCAATGAGAGCTCCTTAATTAAACTCCAGCCAATTTTTTTTCCGCACGATCGTGAGAAATAAGCATTAACAACGATCTTTACATTCAATTTAAAATCACTTTACGCGTTTCTCTCGCCGAGCGTGATAAAGAGAGAAACGCGAGCTATAACTTCGCTTATAGACGCTAACAGCTTTGATATTTGTATTGTATTATTCCGCCGAAATTTACGACTTTCACGCTTTTTATCCATCATCGCCGACCGGCTGAGAGAGCCACGTCACCGCAGTTACGTCTTAATAAAATGTTAAATTGCGGATACGCGAGACGAAACGAGAGGCCTTAATGCGCCTTCGCACGCCCCGTAACCTTTAACCTCGTGGCGCATTTGCATCGGGAATCACTTACCACCTCCGTGATCTTATCTCGGATGGGAAGTTCGCCCGCAATAAAATGGATAAACTGAACGATTGATTTCGAATCTCCTCACTGGTCCTTCTCTCTCACCCTGCCACCTTCCTCTCGTTTACCCCGACATCCCATCGACATCTCCTCGATAAGTCGCGACTGTAATATCAACATCGACGAGCGTATGACAACGCGCTTGAAATTTTTTCCCGAATAAATGCGCGAAATTAAGGTTTCCGGAATTTTTCCGCAAAATTGACATCGTGATCCGCAATGAAAATCCCGTATCTACACATTCAGAGAGTAGCAGAAATTTTTTCAAACTTTTTCTTTAAAGTTACGATGATAAACGGACAGTCGTTCAATTTCGCGTAATAAGTAGCGTGTATCTTCCAGGGAACAGTTTTTTTATAAATTCTCATTTCGTTTTCCTTCTTTGAAAACCAGCCAAGGCGCACGCAGATCTCCATCAGTCTCTTCTGAGAGAGATACTCTTAAAAGCTTCGCGGAAACACGACGTAGTCCGTTTCAACTGAGCATACAGAATCTTTGATTCTGTGGAGAGACTTGAAAGCGAGCGCTTTGCTGAGACAGCATATCAAGAGAAACGATGAACTCCGCGAAAAACGAGAGAATAATGACATTGTAATTCGCTTCGATAAGAATATTTCTGTATTATTTGTTTCGTTCCACAATACGTCACGAACGAGTGTCTCGTTCGATTGCGCCAATTGGATTAATGAGTAGATTCCAAATGGTTATAATTGCTGGAAAAATTAAAAGATTCCTACAACTGTGCTCGATTTTAGAACTTATTATGTTATTGCAAACGGAGAGTTTTTTTATATAACAATAAATCATAAAAAGCGGAATGTATTATAATGTGTATATATAAATTATATATCTTATATATAATATTGTATAATATATATATAATATACAATATTATATATAATATTATATATAATACTATTATTATATATAATTATATATATATATATATATGTATATATATATATACATATATAAAGATTCTTACAAAACATTGAGAATAGTAAGATGATAATTTCACACTTTGAATGTAGAACATATTTCATCATAAAGTCCCAAGTTATTTTAATTACTTGGAAATTGAAAATTTTGTAACAATGGTTCTCTCACTGCTATTCGCGCTACTTCTCTCTCACTTGGATTTCTCATGCGGTTTCTATGGGAATTTATTAATCTTCCACTCTCGGCTCACTTTATGGCAACTCATAGCGTGATGAATTATCAAAAGCAAAAGTTAAATTTCTTAGAAAATCGCGTTGAGCACTTAGATGAAACTATAACTTTTATATCTGAGTTATCTCTCGGTCTAATCAATTTTTCTTTACTATAAAATATATGATTTATTGCACAGAGGCAATTTAGCGCTGATAGTTTGTGCGATAATTATAATTATAATTATAATTAACAGATTGCTATTATTTATTAGATCTCTTCAAGTCTATCTCTTATTATAATATTCTCAAAATTGATTTGGTGTATCGAATGATTTATTGATGCTTTACCGTCTTCGTTTGTCCTAGAATATAACTGCTAATAAATGCTTTAATGGAATCATCCATTCTACAGGCTTTATAGTAATATTCTAAGGGGTGCATTCTAATTGTGTAAAGGCCAGAATACGCTTATGGTAGAACCGGTAGGTATTTTTGTTCTTTTTTGGTGACATAATTAGTTCTAAACTTTCCTAAATACTCTCTTCTGTTTTCACGATAAAATTATATTACAATTATTGTAATTCTTTAATTACAATCAATCATGATCGTATTCCCAATAACCTCAAATATGCGCATTCATTGAAATGTTTAATTATACGTCAATACGCTTTGTTAAAGAATTATATTCTGTCATCGATGTATTGTTAATACATTAGCAAATATATGTCGATACAATCGACATAACTATCCGATTACAAAATCTATCTTGATTCCGATTCGGGATAAATGCATTTAATTTTAATTAAACGTGAAAATTTTACATATTACCGTGGTTTAATTTAACACTTCCTCATTAAAAGCGTAGTAATGCTCAAAGATTTTTTTTTTAAGGACGTCTCTCTCGACGCAGTAAAAATCGACGTTACTTAGTCGTTCTCCGATTTAATGAGTTCGGAGTTAATAATTCACGTCTTTCTACGCCGGCTAATTTTCTTTAGCTATGCGTTCGTTATTTATTTTCTTTATTTTTTTTCCTTCGCTTACGTGCTCTGAAATTGGTCTTGCGTATGCAATTTAGTCGTGCTAGACTATGTCGCAAACTAAGAGATCAAATACATTGCAAGATATACCTAATGCAGCTAATAGCAATTGATTTCTTGCAAGCCAAGAATTCAGACCAAGCGAACGACTAGGAACAATCACGAATAAACATCGAATAAAATGATTTACGATTATCTTCGTTTAATCTCGGTTACGGAAATGACTTTCTTTGAATCCGTATTAAGAACTCCTTAATTCGATTACGTTTCCTTAATTTCTCTTTGCAATCGCCATTTTTATGATCAATCACAGGCGATCATCTTCCGGTAAACATCGTCCATGCTAAGCTTGGGCGATTGATTTAACCCTTCTGTCAATGAAATTCTTTCCCGTTATATTTTAGGAGGTTTCCGAATACAAAGGGCCCTTTGTATTTTGTTTCGGGCGGAGAAAAGTTCCGACACATTTAAAATTGCTTAGGTACCTATACATTGATGAAGAGGTGAAAAATTATATAATTGACAGAAGGGTCAAAAGTATTTGTCATATAAATTCGTGCAAGTTTTTGTCACAGTAATCACTGTATCTTGCACACACACATACACAGCAACAATCAAATCTACGATAAGATCGATCGAGTCCAGAGATCGATGAGAATCGACGAGAGCGGATTTTGCAAGAGACAGCGAATCAGAAAAGAATCAGATGAGAATCAGATGAGGTGGATTACAACTCGAATGTTGGGGAATCGTCGAAATCGGATCTTACTGACGTCGATCGTTTCACACGCAGCTTTTTGCCGCGGATTTTCCGCGTCGAGGATCGCGCGTCTTCGATCGCGTCTTGAATCGCCCGATGCGTGGATCGATCGATTTATCTCGAAGCGGCGCGAAACCCCGTTTCGGGGAGAGACATCTTGATTATCATTCGCAAACGTCGCGCTGTGCTATCTGGTGCCGGTGACGTAACGACACAGTGAAAACGAACACTACGGCTATACGATGCGACGATAGCTGTACGTCCTCTACGGCGGACTTATCGATCTACGAATGGTTGACGACCGCTAATGCGACCTTGAAGCGTAAACAACGCTCGTTATAGGACCTGTTTGTCGGACGGTGACGCCAGAGTGGAGTGGCTTCTGCCCAGCCGGATACCTGCCAGCCGTGTAAAGGGTTTGTCGACATGGATAATTAATCACTTATATGAATCTATATACCGCCAGCACCGGAAGTAAGAAGATGGACACGATTGGGGAACCACGCAGCTCGCCGGCACCCGCGGAAACGCTCGACGCCATTGCGCTTTTGCACACCTCGGGCGTAGGATCTGGAACAAGAACAAAAACACGAAATTAATGAAGAATGAGAATGGAATACATCCGCAGGAGTATATTCTGACACAATAATTATACAATAATATAATGCAATTGCGACTAGAGAGTAAAAACTTTTCAGTACGAATGCAAAATCGATTTTTGTTTAATTAAATTCCGTAAGTGAAGAGAGAAAAAAAATGCAGGAAATCTTGGATGTCTTATATAAAGGAAAGATACCAAAATTGACGTAGAGCTCCTAAATCGACAGACTTTTATTTTTTAGCAATTAAGTGTGCTGCACTTTCTCAGAGACTGATGTGAACTTGGTTTGTTAGTTGACTTATTCATTAGAAGCCCGTAGTTCATGCATTTCATTGTTCGTTTATAAAGTCTGTGCATTTCGTTGTTCGTTTATATGTTAAATCGATTTATATTGACTTCTTGAAGCTCGAAAGTTTCTCTTTCTTTGACTTTCTTCGGCAAATTGGTTAAATAACAATTTTTGTTATAATATCACACTATTCTATATCACGCTATTCTTGTATCTCTAGATCTGTTTCAATTTTATTTTTATCTTTATTTTTCTTACAGTGTATAATTAGAAAAATTAAATTAAGATATTTTGTAAACTGATATACTCTCAAGTCTGTACTTACAATTAGTGATAAATGTCTTTGAATCTTCGTTTTAAAAGTTTTCAAGCAATTCATATAAAGAGTTGAATTGTTTCAAGCTAATATGATAATAATGGTAAAAAACTTCTTTAATATCATGAATAAATAAAGGGGACCTAAGTATAAACCTTGAGGTACACTCCAGGTAGCATTTATGATTCTAAAGAAACAATTATTAAATTTAACAACAAAACAAAGTATTGATTGACAAAAATTTTATTTTATATTTTTGATTTATTTTTTCATGTAAAATTATTATCTTCTCAATATCATCAGTTATGCTACGAGATATTCTACGCGCGCGCACATACACACACGCACATTCTGTGTTATACAATAAAACAATAATAAAAGTAAATAAAATTAAAAATATGTATTACATATATAATCCTAAATAAATCGATGTGTGTATGTGCGATTTAAAGTATTAAAAAATACGTAACATGTTATTTATATATACATGTTTTGTTGTTACAAAGTCACAATGATACTTAGCATGTATCAAATTTTGCGTAATATGATTAAGTCATTTGCGATATATTTTCTGCAAGTACAATTATTATAACATTATTATACAAGAGCGGAAGCTTTCAATTACACGTGATTTTCCGTTATCACGCGTTGCAGCATTGTACGGAGAACTATTGGAAATGAATACGTGTGTACAATCGCTTGCTTCGTTTCGCAAACAATCGCTGCTGTTTAATCCGATATATTCTGAATACATAAACAGAAACATCAAAATTATTTGCAACAATAACTGGCCAGAGCTGCGACTATTGGATTCTCCCCAATGCGCAAAACTCTCTCATAGCGCAATGTCAATCGCTAATATAATGACGTAGTCAACATTGAAAAGTAGGTTGCCATTGATTGAATAATAACTAGATTATTTACCATACTAGAATTAAAAAGGTAACAGAGAAATCGGCCAAATTATATATTATTTTATATATATTATATATAGTCTATATATATGTTGTATTAATATATATATTATATATAGGAGGACTATATATATACATATTTTATATACAGTCTCTATATATTTATATTAATATAATATATATAGACTATATATATAATTATATTAATATATATTATAAAATTATAACATATATAAATATATATATATAAATTGTATATATATATATATATATTAATATATATATAAAAAGGTTATAAAATTATCCGTAATCATAATTACATTCTCTCATACGAATGTGCGATTTCACGTACTGTTGCGCAGAAATTCAAAATATATATTGACGGAATTCGAAGTTTGCTTTTAGTACCACGTTTCGTCATACATATTGCTAAAGTAAAATATTTACATGACTAATATAGCGCGGCGAATATTTGAATATGGCAATTCTGCGAATTTGCTTTGATCTTCTTTTCGCTAAAATATTAGTACAGTCTCTCTTTCCGAATTTACAACATAATGTAATACGATATAATATTACTGTTATTATTTACCATTATAACTTTTTTTTTATTGCGTGACAATAGTTATTATATTTAGTTATCATATTTTATATATAATTAATTCTATATTCATCATCAATGAGATAATCAATGACTCTAATGATATTGAAAATATGTATATATGTGTATATCTAGTATGCAATTTTCTACAGAGTGTCTTATATAAATAGAGTATAGACCGATATTATTATATTCCTTATAAAAAATAAGTATCTTTTTTTTTGGCAAAATATTCGGAACTGCATTGTTTTGAGATCTCTGTTTTAATACAGTGCATTTGCTGTTTTTTTAATTTCTTAATTTCTTAATTTCTTAATTTCTCGTGTAAACATTTTGGCACAATTCTGTTATAATTAAATTTAATATACACTTTTATAATAAAATACTTGGATACTTGAGTTAATATAAAATAAATTTCCTTGCCAGTGAAGTGTTTTTTTCGGCTCTGATGTAAATCAAATAAATGTATGTGATTTTTTATTTTTGTCTGGAGGAGAGAGCAGCTATAATATTTAATTTACAAAAACACATTATGATTGATAAAAATTCTTTTTCAAAGATTATAGTTCTTTCGAAATTCAAGGCTCTTGGATGTCAAGACTCCTTGGGAAATCATATAATACATTTTTTACATTAATCGATTTTCTTCGTTACTGCAAATGATGATAAGACCAAATCAAGTGATAATGCCATTGAAAAAGATAATTGTTAAAATAAATAATTTTAACAACAAAGAAGAGAGGAAGATAGAAGTTAATTCCAATTTAAATATTAAGTCACAATGAGAGAGAGAGAGAGAGAGAGAGAGAGAGAGAGAGAGAGAGAGAGAGAGAGAGAGAGAAGAGAGAGAGAGAGAGAGAGAGAGAGAGAGAGAGAGAGAGAGAGAGAGAGAGAGAGAGGGAGGAAGGTTATTACAGAAATTTTTTACAGAACTAATCTATTTTATTATAGGTTTTATATATGTATTTGGATCTTTATATATATATATATATATATATATATATATATCCTTTATAATGTATTTCAAAGCATTCAGTTTTTGTGATTGTTAAGATACAATTAAGATAATTTTTACTGTTCAAGATACGTAAGTATATTACATCAGATTAGAAAAATATTCACGTGACAATTGTACATTTGCGAACATTTTTACTAAGTAGGACGCTAATTAATTTTATTATGGACTTCTGTCTCCTCTCTTTCTCTCTCTCTCTCTCTCTCTCCCTGATAAAAAAATAAAGTTTAATTCTCTTCATTTTATGATGAACCACAAAAGAGTTTGAAGATGATTGTGTTATCAATTATAGAAATAATATTTCGAAAAGAAATTGAATATAATTCATCATATTTACCATATTATTAAAGAGAGTTGTAAATGTGTTTACGAAACAAAAAGAATTCCGAGACTGTGTGATTAGTGTGCTTTGTGCGATTAATATAATTGGTATCATCAACAACACTATGTATTATCATAACGAGCAAAGGCAGTCTATTGCGACTCGCTGCCACAAAAATACTCGAGTGGTCGTTCCACGAGCACGATTACTCGTTAGAAGCGCACAATGAGTCGAGAACTAATTAGTGTCGAATTACGCGTGATTTTTTTCGCAGGAAGGACTCATTATCTCCGTTATACACGTACCGGGAATTCCCTTCAGCCGCGGCAGGAACTCGTTCCAAAATGCGCAGGCCGTTGTACGTGGACCTTGGCCGTAACCCTTTTTCTCCGCGTTCAAAATATAATATTGCGGTTGATCCCTGGTGTAAGGCAGCCAATCGGCCTCATCCAGCGTCGGCATCCTGCAAAATAATTCAAAAGATTGGGTTAGTTGATTGCGTCACCTGCAAATCGTTGAATGCGTCGAGAACGAGGCAGCAGCTATCGGAAAAAGGGAGGAAGGTGGCAAGGCGAGCGAAATGAACGACGAAGAATCAGAAGAAACGAAAGAGGAAAGCGAGTCAGATGCAGAACCGTCGACTTCAAACGGAATGGAATCTGTCTCCGATGATGAAAGAAGAGCACGGGGCTGTTTGCCCGGAATCTTCGCGCAAATATGTACATTCGTCGCGAATTAAATAGAAAAACCACTTACGTTTGCTATCTAGCAATCTTTGCAAAAGATTGCGTTATTATATATATATATATATATATATATATATATATATATATATATAATGTAACCGATTCTTCTCTCTACAGTAGTTTTTTTAGAAAATGTTTCGCAGAACATCGGATCTCTGAGAATATGCTTTAACAATAAGTGAATTTTCTGTCAAGCTCTTTTCAGGAAAAAGTAAATAGATTCTTTCTAGTTATTTTCACGTTTAAAAGTAAACTGTGCAAAAATAGCTCTTTTAAAATATTTATTAAATGTGATTATAGATTATTATAATATGTATATTATAATAGATGTGATTATAGATTATTATAATATACATTTATAAAAAAGAATTTGTAATCTCTATTTCCTAATTTTTTCTAGTTTTTTATTTACATTGTTTGATTTATATCAATTTTAAAAATTTGAAATTTTAAGAACCGAGTTTATTATGTTATTCATCCGATGTGTTTTTATACTTTTACGCTATTATAATAAAAACAGACTCTTCAAATATCACGCATAAAGGCAATACGTCGATCGTACGTCGAAAGAAATAAAAGGCGTATCCTATCTATACACAGAGCGTGATACGTCATAATAACTTTAAATCTTGATGAATTCATCTTGCGACAGAACAAGAAATTGCTCTTTTTTTATTCAAAGTTAATAAATGGAAGCATGTCCTATGCATAAAAATTTGAGCAATCTCATCATTACAATACGCAAGAAGAATAAAACTTCACTAAGCTTTATAATTAAACTAACTGATTTATTGTGGTTTTAACATCTCATTAAAAAATAAAAGTTAGTTGTGCAATTCAATGCTGAATATTTTATGATATATTTAATGAAATGTATAACATTAAATCATGTATTAAATAGAATAAATTTACAGATAAATAATTTTCATATTTAATTTTACGCATAATCAAAAGTGGGAAATAGGATTAAAAACTTGATGAATTTATGATCTCTTTAATTGAGAATTCAGGCATTGTTAATCAGTTTAAGTATTTTTTTTTTTTCACTTGGTTAATAGTTTTTATCTAATAACTTTTATTTAATAAGTTTCTTAAATAAAAAGAATTTAGTGTAAAATAGTATAGTTTTTACAAATTATTAAATTAGAACTAGTCGTCTTAATATTTTTAAATCAATTTTCTTTTGATAATTGCTATTATAACTGAATATAATCGTATTTTTCGTATTTCAGTTAAAATATTGAGACGCATGTTTGCCTCGGAAATTAATATTGAAATCTGAAATGTAACCGTGGGGAAAACTTTATGAAATTAAGAATCGATTATTAAATTTTTATAGTAATCCAATAAGTAAAAATTTTCGTCAAAGTTTTTACTTTAAATTCTTTTTCCTATATTTTATTATGTTTCGAGGAAAATTTTTGTGCCGTGTTGCCTGTATGTGATATTAACATTTCCGTGTTAACAGTCTTGGAAGTCTTGGTTCGAATACGAATGTCAACAAATTTTTAGTGTGAAACTTATTCTTTCTCTCGCAGTTATAATTTAAATTTAAATTAACTTTGTTTCGCATGTCAACAAACTCATTCGCATACGTGTTAGTGCATTCATGATATATTACTTAATTTACATATTATTGTACATTGAACATATTAACGCAACGTATGCAAATTCCTAATATTCTGTTAATGTTATTAAATCTTTAACTTCCATTCACGCGCGCGTATTCGCGTAAAATTGATTAAATATTTGTGCAATAGAATATTAATTTGTATCAATAATATTATTCATCAATTATGACATTTTTTATTCAGTTTTAGAATATGCATAATATTTAATATATAATAACTTTTTTATATATAATTCATATTTAACACGAATAATTTTGAAGGTTTCAGATGTATAATTAGTTTTGTATTCCTACGTTATTATTATAATAATCATATATAGCGTTTCGTTGTTCTTTGATCATGTAAAATTTTAGATTAAAAAATGATTATTTAAATTTTAGAAAAAATTTACAATAAAAAGTAATTATTTAAATTTTTCGGGAAAACATAAATAGAAAGGAGATAGGTAAAAGTTGATTTATGCCTAAAAAAGTAACATAAATTAAATGTAACCTTATGTTTTTTGAATCGTTGAATACAATGATAACATTTTTATCCATCTAAAGTGGGAAAGTGGTCAATATGTCAAACGTGTCAAAATAAATATTTTTTAGTAATAATATAGTACAGTAATATAGTAACAATTATGTTTTAATTATTTAATTATTCGTATTAGAGTTATAATATGTTATAATAAATTATGCGAAAAAATTGTTTTGACTTTGTATATTAAAAGTTAAAATTTGATATTTTCAAGGCATAGAACTATTGAGATGTAGTTTTCTAAATTATAATATATTTTCAAAATTCTTTAAAAAAGCACAAAAGTGTAAGGGCGCTTTATTTTTGAAACGCTTTGTTTTTAACTACTCTGACAACTTTTTACAATACCAGTTATAACATTTTTAAATTGAACAATTTTTAACGAGAAGAAAGCGTTCTCTCTTTATTTTTAATAGAATAGTGTAGAAAAATGTACATTCGTCAAAACAGTCAATAAACTTGTATAATGCTGAATCGACATTTAAGTCTTTATCGAACATTGGTAATGTTAGATAAATTTTACATTTGCGTGTATATTTGTGGTCTTTAGTTCGTATAAGTAGTAGCCAATGGAGCTACATAGACATCGTCCTTGACAAAATTGATTCCGGTGTTCTCTCCGTATGTCTTTCATAAAGCGTAATCATGACTTTGTTAGAAATATTGCTAACCTTCGCTTTAAACTTTATCGAATGTCTATAACATCAGTATATTCAGATTCAAACACATGTCATAGATTGTGAAAGTTAATATCTGGACTTTGCAGATATGCAGACGTGCAATGTCAGAAGATTCTTTCGCATCCGTTCACCATTTATCATAATAACAAGAAAAACTGTTATATTTATATAATAATCTAAAATTACTTTCGAAGTAATTACTATTAATTAAAATAATCATTATCTTGGTTTCGATATTTCTTTCATCCAAAAAAATTTTTTAATCATTTTTTTCGAAGAACCTCAAATTAGTAATTTAAAACAGAACTTGATAGAAGTATGAAAAATCTTTTCCACCGATACTTAACATGAGTTGAGTGATATATCTACGTATAAATGCTTATATTTGCATCAGACAATATATGGAATGTTGCAGAACTTGCGGCACAGTATATGTACCTACCCTGTATATGCGAATTGCGAATAATAGCGAATTATTCTGAAAGCCAGATCTCGCTCTTTGTCGTTGTATATCAGAGATTGGTTCAGAGGATGCCCGAAGACATATTCCACTTCGTCACCATGCATCACACCCATCCATTCGCCCCATACATTGGTACTCGTTCTCTGTAACACACAATGTATACTTCATTAGTTCCTTGATTGTCGTTTTGCACCGAAAATAATATATTTTTATTTAACTCTTCAGATTAAAGATGTAAAATGTATCACGCTATTGATTTTACACTTAATGCTGCAGATATATTCGAGAATATATATGCTATGTGGCTGTTGTATACTTTTAAATTCTCGCTCGTAGACAAATGATTTAATTTAATTTTAATTAATCGCTGCACATTAGTTAATAAAAATAAATACGTAACGAATAAATTTTTTAAAGAAAACAAATTTAGTATTTAACTGATATAAATAATATAATACACCTATATAATATAATCCTGAATCTTAAGTAGTGAGCAATGTTATTTTTAACTGACAATATGTGAACGTGTGCCTGGGTTAAAAATATTCACTTGCCTTGAAATGTAGAGATAGTGGACGGTATTAAATAATAGATGACGCAGACTATAAGAGCTGAAAATTATCCCACTACATATATTCTGCATTATTCTATCAGGCTTCCCGAGAGATAATGCTACTCGAATAGTTACATTTCTATATTTACAGATTATTGAAAATAATGAAGTAATATTAGTCTTGTTAAAACTGATTGTGAGATATTTTCGACTTTTATTCTTACGAGATGAGAAGCAATAAGAGATATTTTTTTCGAAATATGTGTAAATACATATGTCTAAAATTATTTTTTTTTCAACAAAAATTTAGTCTAATATATTTTTGATTTACTTCTAAATTAAATATTTTATTAAATTAAATTTTTGTTGCAAGAGCACTTTATATATATTTATATAAATATCTGTGTGTGTGTGTGTGTGTGTTTACTCATATATTAAAATATAGTATATTAAATAGAAGGTCGACATCAATTTTTTTCGTGAGAATAATACTACACGCACCTTTCTGATCCCTATTGTAACATTTAAAAACTAAAAAATATTAAGATATCTATAAACAGTATTATTACGTTGAAAGAGTCGAGCTCCAAAGCGTTTGGGATTGCGATAACGTGATCGGCATGTGATTGGGATATGTGATTGAATATCGATCGTCTGGTAACAAGCTGAAGTCGCAAGGACGCAAACGGGCAGCGCAGAGACAAAGAAAAAAAAGGGGGGTAGCGGGCTCTTCGTCTAATCAGCGGGTAAAGCCGTTATTAAGATTACGGCTGGCGCGCATGAGTAATGACATCTTCTTTACTTCCAGCAGTATTCGGGAGAACCGAGCGTTACCGGTCTGATAAATTACCTGTTCCGTTAATTGTTTGAACCCCCGTGCCGTGGAATTTCGCTTTACGCACGTCTCGTTGCAGTCCAGGAGCTGCGATGAAGTAGCGCGAGGTGAGAGGAAGGAAGAAAATAAAAGGAAAAAAAGAAAGGGAGCCACACAAATTGAAAAGCGCAACGCGAACGGTTGCGAGAGGAAGGCTGCGGAGCGAGTGTGAGAGCGAGAAAGAGCGAGAAGACGTGCGCGAAAGGAGCGAAAGAGGGAAAATAGAGTGGTGAAAAATAGGGAACGTACTAGGTAAATGAGCGGGAAACTGCGGGGGTGGAAGAGGAAGAGGGTGAGAAAGAGCGGCGTCAAATGTAGGTAGGGAAAGAGTGACGTGATCAACGGCGTGGATTAGATAAAAGCGCTATTTTTCATGGTAACACTCTTGAACTAAACTTCACGAGTTGATGGTAGATGCGTTTTGTGGATAATACGACAGGAAAGAATGTTTTACGAATTGTTTTACAATCTGATACGACTCTCGAGTAGATTTTACGAAAGAGATCGTTCAAGCAAATCGTCGTTGAACGATCAGCTGAAATAAATGATTTTCTTCTCATCGTTCGTGTGTCATCAGTATTTGCTGTCTCTGTTAATTTATCGCGATACTCAGTTTGCGTCATTTACATATTATTACATATTATTTAATAATATCGTTTCGTTACTATAAAGACTGCTCACGAATGTTGAGGTGTAATTACGCGGTTGGCTGTCAAGTGACCTGTCATATACATCCGGGACAATATTTGTGATATGCAATGTTAAAAATAACGTAGCAACCGCAACTGAAAATGTAGCGTGACAACCTAGATAATATTGAAATTGACGATGGAAGCGCGGGCCAAAGTTTCCTTCGCTGAGCTAGGATTCCCATTTGTAATTCCAACTCCACTCTCTTTTGAATGTTATTATTGTGTTTCTGCGAACTCTCCCCCTTCCGTATCTGAAGTTCAAAAAACTTCATCTGCGTATCTGGCGAATAAAATTGCGCAAAGGTAACGTTATACGTCGCAAGATGTATACTACGCCATTAAAAGTACTTTCTCCATATATTTCTGATTCTTCCTATCTCTGGCGAATCTGCGGCCGAGTGAAAATTAATTGCTAATTATTACAATCTCTTCTCGCGTGATTATACCCCTTTCCCATTAAATCTTTCTATATTAGATTCTTTTCTCCACACGTACGCTTTTTCTTGATAATGCAGTGCCTTCTTGTAAAACGTTAATGTTTTTGGATTATTGATCGATAACTGCTACGCGTGAGTCATTACACATATTATATTCTCGGGAAAAAAATCGAGATAATATTATACAGGTCCGTATAGGCAACGTATTTATTTTTCATTTTCACTTAAAATACATGTTGCGCTAAAATTTTTTGCTCTTTTAGGGCGCAAAAGGCTACCCATCAAAATGCCCCAGAGAGCGGAAAACGCGACGACGAGTACACAAGAGAGGGATACTTCGAGATCATGTTATCGCATCAAATTGAATCACACATCGCGATTGCCGGAATACGAAAGTGAGGAAAGACTGAGTTGCAAAAACGAGATAAACGTGCTGACTGAACGTTTATTTATTATCGATGTCCGATGTCAAATGCTTCACTTGCAATATACGTATATTGCGCTTCTACCACATTTTCATTTCCATTTCAGGACATTATTATTTCATGTGCAGATTTTTTTCGTCAATGTGTGGAATTTATTTCTTCTTTCACAGGATGGATTATCTAGGGAAAAGTGAATTGCTTTGAACGACCTGATCTATCTTTTGGAACAATTTTGCAACAACATATAATATGAAATATCTTTAAATCTCTATTACTAAAAAAACTTTGTTATATTTGAGTAAAAATTGATGTTAATTTAATTGCTTCTATTGATGCTTTTTGAGAAAGACGCTTTTTTAAAATATAATAAGTTTTTTAAGTAACTTTATCATAACTTTTCAAGGTTACAACTGAAAAATTATTGATATCTCAACTATTTTTAGAAAAACCATTTCAGAAAAAACAAATGCTTCATTGATCGAGAAATTTAAAAACAAAGAAAAATAGTACCTTGCATAGATTATGAGACCATTTTTAGTAGAAATATATAAAAACTGTGATAAGAATAACCACACAAACAAAAATAATAAAGTATAATTTACTATAAGAGTATAAAAATATATAATAATTCTGTATTGTGTTGCAATTATCGCCAATAGCTAAGAGAGTCTGCAATACTTTATATATAATGCGATAAAAAAGAAAAATCTTATTAATATTATGAATATTAATCTTATTAATTTTTAAAAGGATGAATTATTGTCTTATCGACGATAAGCGTCGCAGATTTTTTGATGCATTTTGGACCTTTTCCAGTAGGTCAATAACACAAACGAAAAAATTAACAGCGTTAAATGAAGCAAAAGGAAATAAATCATCATTACTTTCATCGTTAGTCTCTCACGTTCCTTAAATTCTACAAGCATTATCCCATTTCATTCTTTCTCTGCCATTTCGTCTCTTTTGCTTTTCTTCTCTCTCTCTCTCTCTTTATTTTTCTCTCTCTTCCTTTTCCTTTTCTTTATTTCCTTCCCACAGTGGCTTCTAGCATTCTTAGGCGAGGATGTCAACCGCAAAAATGAATCGTCGGACTTAAATAATTTTCAACGAACGTTTCCGACATTCAAAAATATCACGAACTTTGCATTTACTAAACGCGGATTAAGGAGCCATTATGTAATTTGAGGATTTATGTAATTTAAATATTTATGAAAACAATTGAAAGGAACATTATCTCGAATTATCGCAAAGAAAATTATGGCTATCTTTTGCCAATTTAGTGAGACTTAAAAAATGTATCATGCACGTATATACTTCATCTAACAATAAGAAGAAAAATTTGTAACGACTATAAATACGAGAAAGTAAAGCTCAGATTTCAGTTTTGTAATTTATTTCAATTCAAGTTCACGTTTTAAGACATATGGAGTCACTTTTCAACTTGAATACTGATTGTGTGAGAGAGAGGGAGAAAGAGAGAGAAACAGAGAGAAAGAGAGAAAAATAGAGAGAGAGAAAGAGGATTTGGCACGTGGCCAGAGAATGTTTGCCATTTGAATCAGTGATAAATCGCACGTCGATTTTATCGGTTTAAAAAATGCTCCATTATATGTTCATTCTGATATCAATTAGCGAAATTCTGTATCGAGAAAAAGGAAGATAGATTTCATCAAAAGTACCGCATAATGATAATAAAGCTATTAATAAATCCATTGAATTTTTATTCGATATAGAAAGTTAAAGCATTCTACCAAATTAATCTTTACGAAGATAAGTACATAAAATCTTCGCTCCATCTGAAATAGGCTACATTAATACATTTTATCTAAAATTTTATTGTATGTATATCAAGATATTTAATGCATTAATTTTGATAATATTAAATAAATGTGGTTTATTTAAATCTTCTTTTGTAAAAAAATATTATTTATTTCAAGGAAAACTACTTAATGTGACATACAAGTTTTGAATTTTTTTACGTTATATGATAGCTTCATATAAAAATCTATTGAAATAATATAAATTACACAGCACACACCACAACAAATATAATTAATGCCACGAAAATTGCGAAGAAAATTATGTCTAATCAAATATTTGAGCGACGTTCAAGTATTAGATACAATTTTCTAAACGACCCTACAATTTCAATGTATAAGAATCAACAAGTTTTCGACGCCGGAGATTTCGTGAGCAAGATAAGCACGATAAAGGCCTGAACATGACAGTACGAACGGTATGGCAAACGCGATACCGTATAACGTTCGTGTACGCAGTCTATAATGCCCTCTCGCATGAGTTTGCATTTATATAATTTCATGGGATAGTCATGGGAGGAGAGGGGCGAGCCGATAATTGTATAATGTTGAATGAATGCGCATAATTTGCGCCCCGCGCGTTCTAGATCTAAACATTATACACTCCGATGACATTGCGAAGAACGCATTGTCCTCCGCTATAATTACATCTGGCGAAATCACGGTGCCGTTAAAATGGCAAAATAAATCACGCGTGATACGCGTGATTCGCGCGTGATTGATATTGCAAAACGTGCGGGAAGACATCTAGTTATCACTCGCCAAATATTCGCTACTACACTTTATCATGACGACAGGCAGCGCGCCAATGATTGATTAACGTCACGAGTGAGTATCGTTATTAGTAAAAAAAAAAAAGACATTAATAACACGTTGTGTTCGGACAATTGTTTTTCCTACATCATCGTTATATCCCTCCCTCCCATTCAACGTTTAACTTTAATTCCGAAAAGTTTACTGCCTTTTTTTTATCTTTCCATTCTGCGCTCTTCCTCGGCTATTTCCATCATGAAATCTTCTTGTAACATTATGCAAGCGGCTTAGAATCCAATTTACATAATACTTTTGCGGTAATTTCCTGGTCTTGTAAACTCTGTTCTTTCGGACCTACTTTGAGAGAATAGCGGCACAAGCTCAGTACAACAATCACGCTGTATTGAGCATACGTAACTCCAGGATAATAATGTTGGAGGCGATGAGAGGTTTACCGATACACGTAGTAATTAAAATTTTTCAATCTCTCGTATAATTTAACACAAATATTATATTATATTATATAATTTAATAAAATTAGAGGATATTAAAGAGATATTGGCTATTTTTATATTTTTTAGAAATATTATTATTTGTTTTGGCTTTCTTTTTTATTTCGAAAGAATAAATTGGCATTATAATCATATCTTTGTACAAAAGTAAAGTTTCGTAATCGTATAGAATATTTGGTAAATTATATAAATTATACATTCATTCAATTGTACATATAAAAAATGTACATATAAAATAATTAAAAAATGTAACAATTCTTAGTATTGTGAACAAATAAGACTTAGAAAATATTAATGACTTAAGGTGCTGAGATACAAAAAGCAGGGAAAAAAAGATCCATATTCTTTAGTTATTCATATGTAATCTCCAATAGAGTTAACTTTGATAAAATTATTATTTAGGATAAGTTATACTGAAATATTTAATATTCAAAATTCAAAAAAAATAAATTTTTACTAATCGAAGCAATCTACTAAAAATTCGTATCGAGCAATTTATACAATTAGATATAAAATATTATTATCAATCATCAATCATATCAGAAAATATATTGATAACATTAGCCGTAAGAAAATATTTATCTTCAAGATTGCTATAAATGGTCTGAAAAATGGGAGTTCGCAAATATAATATATTCGACTGCACGTACACAGAGTGTCTCATAAATTATGTACTAGCCGCTATGTGAGAAGCTCGACAGATTAAAATGCAAAATATTTTTCTTACTTGCTTAATAAATTATGAAGATAAATTGACACGATAGTCTGAAATATCACAACGCGTATATAATGATGGCTTATCAGCTGGCGACTGTCATTTGACGCGTGAAATGTCCTTAATGCCTATCTCTTAAGAATGACAACAGTAACCGCTTACCTGCGTAAAGAAGTAATAGTAGACCTTCATGCCACGATCCGCGAACAATTGCGCGAAATGTGTGGATGGGCAGATGAAGAAATAATCGCCTACGACGTCCGCTACCGCTTTCTGATTCTTGTAGCCATCGTTTATCTGATCCCAATCAGTATACTGAAACAGAAATCCGGGCAAATTGTTGTTAAAGATTGCCAATTAGAGTCCAAAAATTCGGAAAAGAGTATTACATCTATTTCCAAAATTTTCCGACAAGATCGCAACAAACTACACAAAATTTCTAAATGCAAGAATTTACAGATTCTTTTTTTATTCAGTCCATTTGTTTTGACGAGCAAAATTCATAAAATATTACATTATAAAATGAAATTTTGTCTTCTCGTTAATTATGTAATTATATAAGTCTAATGAAACTTTGTTTTTACAACAATTTTTTCATCGCAAAAAAAATAACCTTATGGCATTGTGAAACCTTTCTTTCTAACAATAAGATCCGGCATTTAAATCTTAATCAGTAATTTCAAAGCATCGTCAAGGCTGTGTCAAGGCATTTAAGAAAAAAAATTCAAATGCGCTTGGAAATTAGACATGGCCATTAGCCATGAAAATTAGACATCTCCTTTTTTAGATGCTGCTGGACTCTTTGGCTCATTCCTTTCTCTCGCTATTCGTTGTGTTAAAAGGAAGTAATTTTTTTCACCCGAGCGCAATGTTCTCACACATAGCTCGCGGGTCAAAAAAATATTACTTTGAAGAGTGATATTACTGGAGCTAGTTATAGCTTTGTATCATCGATTTCTTTTCCATTCGAAACGACGGTAAAAAAATGCACGCGCTTTTTACGAATTCATTACGTTCGATTAATCGCGCGTGGGCGAACGGCATCGGCGATGAATATATCAAAGACACAAGTTCTCCCGACGATCTTTATGCTTAACCGTATATACGTATATACGTATCATCGTAAACGAAAGGCATCCTCGTTCGCGGTGTCTTGTTCCCCGGATACTTAATGAAATGTACACGGAACTCGAGGTTTCACACAGCCATGAAACGGCTCTTGACAAAGGAACTTTGACATGCCGTTCTGCTGATCGGAAAGTAATTAGCGGTCGGCCAGCAGAACGGAGCTCTTTGAAGAGTGACATTACCCCGGTACATAACGATATCGATTTTCCCCCGTGACCGTAACTCGGTCTCTGTGTTACGCACTAGAAAATCTGTTAGAAGTATCGTAACAGAACCTTCAATGTGTCGTTGCAAGATCATCGATTTGTTTTATATAAAATTATACGCGAAAGAATGAGAATTGCGCTTCATCTTTCCTTTGTGAAAAAATTAGGCGTTAATTATGTAACATAAAAATCAACTACTATTTTCTTTGATTGTTATAAAATAAGCCTAAAGTTGTGTGTGTACTTTGAAACATATTTTATTTATATTAACGATTCATCAATTTATTAATTATTTTAAGTATACTTCAAACAGTAGTTTTATATGATTATTATAATTTATATTATATTATGTTCTTTATAATTGTGTATTGTGATTTTTTGAAAATATGATATATTTTTCATATATACTATATACTATATAATATATACATATATAATAATATATGTGATATATAACATTTTTCAAGATAAATAATATTTATCATTTTCTATATCCAAAATTAGAAAAAAATCATTGCTAAATTTTCTGTTATATCTTTAAATTTATGGGAGATGAAAATCAAAATAAATTTTTTTGTAATTTGTTTGTTAATTAGTCTGCTGTAGATGGTTCAAAGAACGGACGTTCAAGTTAATTAAAAAAAGATTTTAAGAAAAGTTTGCTGCGCTTACTTTCTGCACCTGGCTCTCATTTCCTACCTGAATCTTCCTATATACATATATCAGAATCTTTTCGCCTTCTTATTTGTGTATTTATATTTTATTATGATTGTAGAATCTCTATAATATATATATATATATATATATACATTTTTTAAAATATAGAATTTCTAAAAGCATTATCATGTATCAATAAAAATGATAAGGTATAATTAAAAGTTAAAAAAAATTTAATGCAAAGAATCTTGATACTGCTACATTTATTATGGCAGCCATTATGACAGTTAAAATGTTATTTTTGATTGTTATAATACCGCCGAGCTTTTTTACATTAAATTTTTTATTTTTGATTGACCTCATTATTCCTAATAATACGCGCGCGCACATACATACACACACAATGATTTTAGAAATTCTTTGTTTAAAAAAAATATATATGGGCAATTCCACGTCAAATCGGACGAAAAATGACCTGTAATTTTTAAATCGATCGAAACTATTATTCCTTCTTTTTTCACGTGAAATATACATAAAATAAGGAGGTACGTATTTTTTATTTGTCCGAAATATTTTTTTTGCAGAAGTTATAAACAAAATTTTCATGAAAAATGAAAAAATGCACACGCTACGCTACTTGTCGAGCCAGAGACGCGCTACGCTACTTGCTCGAGCACGGCGCGGCGTCTCATTTATTAAAAATATTTAAAAAATAGAATCTATCGATTCTCTATAAAATAAAAAATATGTATACTTTCAGAATGATGTGGAGAATGAAATAGTATTATTTCAAAAATTTTAAAAAGTGTATTTTTTGATGAAAAAATTTATTAAACATTTCAATTATTTATAACAACTGGAATTAACAATTTATTGCAATTTAAACTATTTTTATAAAAAAGGTTGTCTCCTTAGCTTTAAAATGTATTTTCAAAAATATCTCTACGACAAATATAACCAGAGATACTAATTTTTAAAGTTGACAACTTCTTCATTTTTTTACGAAAATTTTGTTGTTTATAACTTTTGCAAAAAAAATATTTCGGACAAATAAAGAAATACGTATCTCCTTATTTTATGTATATTTCACGTGAAAAACGTTTCGTTCGATTTAAAAAATACGAGGTCAGAAAAGGTCCGGTTTGACGTGGAATTTCCCATATATATGTATGTATATATATAGATATTAAAAAATTATTAAAAACCAGATATTTTATTAACTAATTAAGATACAATACATTATGTGAAAATTGTTGCATAACATACATATCATATTATATGTCAATAACATTTTGACTGCTATAGTAAAAAAGTTATCATTAATGGCCAGATATTTTATTCTAACTGATTAAAATACAATACAATACGTAACAATTATTACTCAGCAATACTTTGATACATATGCGATATATACGCACAGTTGTAAATAAAATTATGCTATTATATTATATTTTGTATCAATCTCAATGCATTTATTTATTGTACTGGATCATTCTACTCATTAACTTTTGATATTTCATTAAAAATATTCGACTAGCTTCATTTTTTTATTATTTTAGTGTTTGAAAACATTATCATCTTTATATATAAAAATTATTTATTGTAATATGTTTTTAATTACTTTTGTGAGAAAAAACTGTTGCGAAGTAATTAGTACCATTAGACGGATACGAATAGAGTGCATGTAACGATATAGAAGTTTTTCTATCTCATTTCTAAAATATACGTTTTCGGAAAACAATTTTATCATATATGGCTGAATTTGACGTTAAATACATTTTAATTTTTGCTATTAGACAATTTTTAAAATACCCAGGAAAGTGAAAAGAAAACTATTTTAAACAATATGACATTTTTGAAGAATGTGAATATATTATTATAAAGTATAGAAAAACATAAAAATCAACTTTTTTTTAAGGATTTTTAGTTGTAACTTTTTCCGATGACGGTTTTTAAAAGAAAATTTACACAGTTCCATATTAAGATTTTATATTATAATATCTCTGTCTATATATAGTATAGGTAAAGTAATAATAAAGACACTTTCCTTATATAATCAAAAAATCCAAGTTATCGATTAAATTTAATAAGAGAACTCGACTGAATTATTGAAATCTGACAATCTAAGATATTCTCAACTGTGCGGCTCTCGTATAAATACACGGTCCATCTCTGTTGCTGCATGTGACTTGGAGAGACATTATTGTGTGTCTCTTAATATATAAATGAATAAACAATAAAGTCCATTTTTAGTAATTTTTAAATGGCCACCTCTTTAATAAAATATTGATTTAGCGCTATATTATAAAAATATTTACTGTTAAAAACTAATGAATTGATAGCGTTCTTAAATCAAATTTCTTTAGGGAAACATTGAATATGTAAAAAATTTATATCTAAGAGAAAAAAACGCGATGTCTCTCTAATGCATTTTTTATATGCAACGAGAACGGAAGGATTGAACATTTTACATGGTATATACATTACTTTCCGTCCGCTGTGTATAACTCGGGGCACATATCGGAATAACAAATGCCTTTTGTATGCAAAAATAATTTTTCACGAGAATTTAATTTACACACAGTTACCTTCGATAAAACATGTTAATAAATCGCTGATTACCAATAATTTTCTGCTATATGAATTTCTCTTGTTATTTTTTAGTTTTTCCTTTTACTTCTTTATATAACACGATTACGTATCTGTTCGTAGAATGGTTATAACGTACATGACACATTCCAGAAAAATAAAGAGATGCCGTTGGAAACTGCATATGGGTATTCCATAAATCAGTCAAGAAGCACAACTGCACAACACGGTGAATTTTCGCAAAACAGATATTCCCGACAGAGATATTATACTTCCGGATATGTTAGCTAGAAGAAATGTAATAAAACTTTGTGCATTGTCCATGCAAAATTTCATTAATATAATTTCGTTATAATAAATTAACAACTTTAAACTTATAAGAGAAAGATATGAGATTTATAATAAAGCAATTAAAATAGCGGACGAGAGATAAATGAATTCAATAATGATAAATTAATACGCAAATAAAAGTTTATGCCTAAATGCACGTTTAGTATAATAGATTTAATTTTTTAAATAAAAATTGGTTTAAAAATATATCTTTGTGCAAATGTAGTTTTTTTTTCATGGGCACTTTGTTCAATTCAAAATAATTCACGCGTATGATATGACGAAAGGTCGAATAGTAGCTTAATTACGTTTGTTCCGCTTTATTATCGAAAACTAACGGATTAATAAATATTTTTCCTCAAATTAAATAGAAATTTGGTCGATAAGGGCAACTTTTTTCTGATTAGAAAAAATTGCGGTTTGTTATAATCGCAATTACACGGGGCCACTGTCTCTGGTTTGCGGAAAATCAACGTGCGCGTAAAAAAAAGGACAAAAGCGCGGAAAAAGCTGCGGAAAAGGAGATAAAAGAATGGCATGTAGGCGTTCCAATTAACGGTTTTTCACACTACGCCCATCCGTATCCGACGCGATACGCGGCAGTGAGAAAAATGTACGTTTAATATAATATAATCATGGCCAATTCTTTATAGTACAACAAACTGACGCCGGCGTGCATTTTTAAGCTACGCGAGCGCGCGCGCGTGTATGTGTGTGTGTGTGTGTAATGTGTGTGAAAGAGAGAACACGCAATTCTAATGCATAAATAAGCGAGCGAAAGATCGACGAGTTAAAGCTGAAATTATTGTGTTCCGATACTATGTGGCACATGACTATTATTTACACAGAAATGAATATTGTGTTATTGTAAATTGTTAAAGAATTCGCACACATGTACTATATTACAATATTATTATATTTCTACAATCTATCTATGCGGATATTTAAGAGAATATAGAATGTAATTTTTTATATTACTTATTATAGAATTAGAGTGACGTATTATAATTTTTAGAAAAATACGTAAATTGTTAATTTTAAGAGAAAAACTTTTTGATCTCATTGTCAGGGTTTCGATTGCATCTATAATATATATTTTGCATATTTGTCTTCTTAAAATATTATATAAGTATGATTTCTAAGCTTCATTAATTTCATGATCTATTCGCCAGTTTTTTATTTATGTAAAGATATGTTTGTACGTAGTGTAAATGTCAAGATTTTTGTAATAAATCAATTACTATAATTCGTACATTTCGTAATTATAAAGACATTGCGTGTCCAGTTATATCGTTGTTTGTCATATATGTGTTCTCAGCAAACTGTAATAGGTCAAATTGACATCTGATATATATATATGTATATAGTTTGCTTGTTCTTCCATGATGTCAAAAGAAAGTCCGAAGTGATTTAGCGACAATTGCTCAAGTTAGCTAACAAGAAGAGCGCTTGAGGCCAAAAGTGAATGTAGCCCAAGTCTCGTTGAGTGATAAAAAATATGTGGGTCGCAATGTGTCGCAGTGCCTTCTGCTTGACATATATACGTATATTTCTGTGAGAAACGTAATTCGGGCGCTATCTTAATCCCGTGAGACATTTTGATTTTCAAAATTTATAACGCAATAATGCGAATTCTGTTCGTGTAAGTGGACGTAATAAATGTAAATAAAATCTCTATTTTCTTTGAACTCATTAATTAGTGATTAAAGTTGAAAAAAATGCATTCTCAATGTGTGTGTGTTGATAGATTCCTTTAATTTAATTTTGCTTAATATTCCTTATTATTGATCTGCGTGTGTGCATATGTGCGTTTAGTACATCTTTTATTTAAGTTATCCGCACATATATATATGTAGTAATAACTTTCAGTTTTAAAATGTACATTCTTGTAATTTGCATATTTTTACTCAAAAACTTGGAGCTGATTTAACATAGAAATAATCTTTAAGTTTTGAGAAGCTACAAGAATCTAAGAGAATTGCGAAGTAGAATTGCGATTTTAAGAAGGTATTAAAATTCAATGTTAAATATCTGCTACTATAAAATTTAATGTTAAATATCTGCTATTATCGAGGAGGAATGTAATAAGTGAGTCTCACTCTCGGCATTTTTGTTAAGAAAAAAATAACTTTAAATTGATAAAAGAATCTGTTATTGAAAAATAATTTATATAAATATAACTTTATTCATTTTATTTTCAAATTTCAATTATATACATATAGTGTTTTTTATAGTCGAACTTGTGCAATGCACAAAAATTCGTAGCAGAACTTACTTGGAAAATGATGGCTTCCCGCTCAATTTGCGACATATTCTTGAAGATGGTATTGATGATGTTAAGAAACTTGTCTCGTTCGAGAAAACTGGCTTGATCTTTTTCGAAGAAGTCAATGAAATCGTACAGAATAAAGTACGTTCCTGAAACAAAAATATATACCTGTTAAGCAAAAGACAGCACTTCTTATATCATAAAGAAGTACTTATTCGAAAATATTAATATACGCACATTTGCACACAATTCATACTATATCAAAGTCTCCGCGTATTTGTAATACTTTGAAGGTAAAAATATTAAAACTTTGAATGGCTTTAACTCTGATTGATACTCATAAATAAAATTATAGCACTTTGAAATTGTTTCGACAATAGCTACAAAAATCTGTAATAAAAAGTAAAAATTATTACTTGAAAATTTTTTTATGATCTTGACATGACGGAGATTAACCCAAAATCAAACTGATATAATGGCCTTAATCTTAACATTATTGTTAACCTTCAAATAATATTAACTGCGTTGTTTAATAAAAAACGCGAAATAACAACAATGTGTGAGGTCTGAATCGCTCATTGTCAGTAGTAAGAGCAATTGCTCGGAAAGCGAAAGATTCGGGTTTAAATCCTAATTCAGCCACTTGCACCTCGCTTTTTTTTTGCGTAAATATCGTTTTCTGGCGATTATTTGTTGGGCTGAAAAATATGCAAGTGCCGTACACAGAGACGCTAGTCAATGGAAGAAATGGAAGAGAGAAACGCGTCCACGTATCTCCTTGGAAGCGAATCTCAAGTGATACAGCCAAGAATTTGTTCCGACTTCGCGACTCTTGTAACATAACGCAACTACTAAAAGCGTTACCTCGTAATTCACAAAGAGGCACGTATACGTTTTTAGAATGCGTCGGCTTTGTTTAATGAAAAAAGTTGACCGCGTCGCACATTATCATATGCATTCTTGCTCGTTCTCTAGCGCGCGAAACTCCCGGATTTCCGCTGCTTACACACGCGCGATGCGGAAACTTTATGCTCCTCTTTGGCAAGTGTCGCCTCGGGCGTGCGACTGTCTTTGAAATCGCGCACTAGGGCTTCAAAGAAAAGGCGCCTCGAAAAGAAAACGTAGTTTTCTGATATATAAAGGATTTTTCTCTCCTCTGTTGAGCAATATGCATAACAGGCAGCCAGTGCTTATATCGTAAATATTTTACACGTGTTACTTCTAGTCGGTCTCCTAAACTTTTAGAGAAGCTTAATCTTATAATTGTTGAGTATAAATTATCTATTTATAATTATCAATCTATTATCTCGTTAGACAGAACATAATGCAGTTGAAAAGAATAGTTATATCGTTGATATAATAATTGCAATGATCATAACAATGATTGATGATACTGATTTCAAACGACAAAAATAAAGGCAATTTGTACTGTCAAATTGATAATTTTATATTTTGCGCGTCGCCTTGTTTACTTACATTCACAAATGTAAAAGCGAGGAGTGTGTAAGAATAATTTTTTTTATATTTTCTCTGTTTAATCTAATGTTTTTCACATTGTTGTTGTATTTTATAAAAATTTTATGTGCATATTTAATATGTATGAAATGATAAAGATATATACACACATACAAAAGGCAGTTTTATATGTGTATGCGTTTTTATATACATATATACACAGTATATATATGTATGTGTGTATTTATATATCTTTAGATTAAACACATTTGATATTTGATATTTATGTATTTGCAGATTTATTTTTTACATTTTTATATTCGCAAATTTGTTTTTATGCAGTTTTTGGAATTTTATGATTATTATCCAATTTTATATATTTACTACTTTTTTTTATATTTTGAAAAAAATGACAGAAGTTTGCTGCATGTATTAATTGATATATCTTACTTTCGCCGTATAGTATTTACGTTTGGATCAAACCACCAGTATAAATGTAATGTATAAATGTAATAGAATCAGAAAATATAAACAAAAAATAATTTGTTCTTTTCTTGGCGTATGTAATTAATTTAATTGTAAAATATAAACGAGAGGTCGTACAGTGAAACATAAATTTTGTTTCCCTTTTTCTGTATCAAAAAGGAGACGGAGGGAATAGAAATAAATTTCATTAACAAAGTAAACATTATTACATTAATTACATTACTGGCATAAAAATTGCCATCAGTGAACAATGTTTATAATAAATCCAGAACAATGTTTAACCAGAACAATTATTACAATATCGTATAAACAAACATCATGATAAAAGTATTAATTTTTAATAAATTTATGATAAATTCCTTTTTTTTTACGTGTCTCTTTTCGCATTGATTAGGTATGAAACTTTCCTGTGCGATCGAATCTTTGTCTGTAATTATGCTACCGAGACTTACAATTAGAAGCAAATAGTTTCGTTTAGCATTAAATACACAAAGCTCTGAATACAGCACAACGTTTACTGTACTTTAATTATTCGGGCAACTAAGCGCATTGCTTGCCACCTATTTTATATTTCGTTATGATTCATCCCGAACACATTTTAATGGCATTTATACATCTTCGTGTTCTACACAATCACTTTTAGGATTTAAAATATTATCTTCGCATATCAAAAGTTTCTTTTACGAGCGAGAGATAAATGGCTTTAATTAAAAGGCAAGAGAACCACGGCGTGTTTTACCACGCGTGGTAAACTTTAAGATTAGAAGATGAAAATTATTACTACGTTTTCAAAGCACAGAATCACTTAATCTTCTGATCGAATATTTCTTTCTGCAAGATCTAAAAAGTCTAGTTGTAAGTATATGTCTCAATTTTTATTCTATTTTGTGAATTAAAGTTTATATTTTTAAATTTCTTTGTTTATCATATGCAAGTAGTATTAGTAGTTAGAGAATTCGAGACAATAAGAGTTATTTGTCTTACATAATCGTCTGATGAAATTATCATAATTAATTTACGATCAAAATGCAATAATTTATATTATTTATATATAAATTCTGTTTAGAAATATTAATTTTAATTTTAATTTAAGTATTAATTTTTCATATATTTGAGAAATTTGAAAAATTAAATATTTTTTCTATAATTTCATATAATCACAATTTCAAAAAATCGCAATCTTTTATAATCTATAGCGATAAAAAATGTTTTATATATTTATAGTCATAAATCAAAGTATTTTCTACATATCTTTATAAGAGCGGGGGTTTCTTCTCTTTTCAAAAATAAATGCGCGATATGGAATGACGCCGAAGGATAAAGCTGCGCGCACACGCACACAAACAGAAAGAGCTGAAAAGAGAATATATCATGCATTCTACCAAACAATACCAGATACAAGCTGTAAAAGAGAGAAAAACATGAACGGACAATAAAGGGATTAAGTTCTGTCAGAATGGAGATAGCGTATTTTTAAGACAAATAGTAATGAAGAAATCCTTTTGCTCTTCGTTTATTTCAATTACCTTCATGTGAAAATTTTAACGCGCTGAAAGCTTTCATTTACTTAAGCATAATTTTGTATTTAGCATAATTAAAAAAAAAACGTCATGGAAATTATAGAAGAAGTTAACGAAATTTATTTTTCCGAGAAATTTTCATGCGCCAACAAAGCTCTAATAAAAGATATTAACGTTCGTTTCGTTTGTTAACATATCGGATAATTATTATTTTATTTTTTCAATAATAATCTGTATTATATAAAGACACGCATAGAATTGATGAACGTTATAACTTATAGCGAAAGCGATAATAATTATTTCTCTTTGAAATCCAGATAATAAATATGAATATGTGTGAAGTTTATAAATAAAATAATACATATAAATAATCATTGAAAGAGAGAGAGAGAGAGCATGTCACTAAATAGATACGATTGATAATACTTGCTGGTAGCGGAGCTTCTTAATCGAGTAAATTGCATTGAGTAAACTCGTTCGAGGAAATTGCGAACTCGATTACAGCATAATTGAACGATAAAAGAGACTAATGTAAACACGTTGTATTTCTGCGACTTTAGATGTACAAACGGATTGGAAATTACTAATTAATGTATCGGGTATACATGGAAACATTTTAGAGTTAAATTATAACTTCTCGAATATACACGCATGCGCGTTTTAATAACTTCGAGAGAATTCTCAGATGCATTTAGTCTCGGTGTTGAAATATATATATATATATACATATATACAAATATCACTTTTTAAATAAACAGTAACCGAATATCACTTTTTAAATAAACAGTAACCGAATGTTTCGTAGTTTCTTCACTACATATAACACCACTTTTGGGAATTTGCCAACATATGGACTTTCGTGTGTATATTAAACTTAACTTGGAGAATTATATGGAAGCCGTGCGGCTTTATTATGCAACCGTGTGCTCGTGTATATTGCTCCATTGAGTGTTGCATTATATATAGTGAATGCATATCATTTTTTTTTTAAAGATAAAGACGCCAAATGCACGCGCTTGTCGGAAAATTCTACAAAAAAAATATTGCTTTAATATATCAACATTTGAGAAATATTTTACAATGTTTTCTTTAAATTTATTCCTTCTACAAAAATGATGATGTCGGAAAATTGCGCCAAAACCGTTGGATATTAAGAATATTGTATATCCGATAAAGTGCAAAATATTATTGTGTACTTTACTCATATTTATGTATTTTATACAATATCTTCAGTAAGAAAAATTCTAAAACACATTCTTCCCCCCTAAAAAAATTATAAATATGAAAATTTCAATTTATAGATAATAAAAAATTTGATAGTACTAATATATTTTAAACTATCTAAGTCATATTCAATATGTAAAATTTACGGACGTGTTTTCATATCTATAACATGTCAACTTATAATAATACAGAACAAAGAAATTTCTTAAAATTTAAAACTTTAAATTCTGATTGCAAATTTAATAAAAGCGAACATTGTGCAAATTTAATAAAAAAGCAAACAGAATGGAATTTAAGTCTACATGAAGCAATGTTCAATTCACTCTCGTGACGAATTTTTTTCGGCTTACACATATATCTGGACCAAAATCTGGCGTTCCCAATTCTTGATTATTTACGAATTAAGCGCATTAATATTGTTATTAATATATTTAATCAGAAAAATTGCAAGGAAAATAGTTAATACTCATTTTGCGACTACAAAATTGTGATATAGAAATAAAATATTAATAGAAATTTAATAATTTAATTTGTATTAGATATGTGCATAACGTATTGACATATGTATGGTTATATCTTTTGAATATACATTTGGCTATTTGTTCTAGCAGATACGTTAACTTTTAAATTTTTTATATTTGAATAGTTTATGTCTAGAAAGATTTAATTTAATTTTTTTTCACAATAACTAACAAAGATATATTTCTGAATATGTTGCACCTCTATTGATGAAAACAATAAGTTTATCCCAAAATGATTTAAATATTTTCAAAATAGATTTTTCAATCAACATAATAGTGTTACTCATGAAAAGAAATGTGAGATGTTTCTTTCAAAGAGAAATATTGTGTCAAGTTATGGTCTCATTTCTCCACTACAATGTGACGTGTTCCGTATTTTAGTTATATGTTAGCAAAGTTCCTAGGTTAAAGTTGCGCTTTTGATATCCGATGCACGTGTTATGCTGAAAATTAATCTCATTACTTTTGCAACGAATTTTATATCAACTTGATTTACACGTGCTACATCCAGCTATAACTCGTTAACAGTAGGAAATTGCTATTGCATACAAAAATAAATATAAAAAAGTAAGCCCTGTCGTGTCGATATCGGGAAACTGAAGATATTGGTATTTATGACAAATGGGGAAGGGTTTTATTGCATGATCTTCCATGTGAGACACGTGCGCAAGACGTGCGTGAAATTTATTTCTTCGGAAAGCGGTGGAATTCGGTTTTTACGTCCAACGCAGCCGACGCGTGTCGCAGAATGACGGGATCTCGCGGAGAAGCTATTCTTTTTCCCCTGTTTTTTTTTCTTCTTTTTTTTATTACAACAAAACACACCGTACGCGGTTGTGTATTGCGGAGAGATGCTTGGTGTGTTAGTTTACCGGAAGCTGGTATATTGTAGTAATATTGCGTCTGACAACAAAGCTGGAAACCGGATGACTTGCCCGAGGTGCTTTCGTTTTTGTTTCGGTTTCCGGGTTAATGGATAGTAAAACAGATTCCGATGAAAAAGATGGTAGGACTGGGCTAAACAAATCGACAACGCCGACGAACACGATTTTACATTGCAGCGGTTTCAATGAGGAACGAAATAGTGTCGATAAATAATTTATACGATGACACACTGTACGTGTGCTAAAACAAAAGACCGCAATTCTACTTCCCGTCTTTCGAGCTTTTCATGCATATGGAATGCCTATCCCAGACATAGAGAATAAAATGAAATAAATCAAAACTATATCTTCGCGAGAGATATATTTTAAAACAATCTGAGGAATCAATAATCGAATTAAAGATTAGATAAATTAATTCAAAGATCTTACAGATAATACATGTATTGATAATCATATATTTGAAAACTTTTCAAAGCTTCAACTTTTTTGTTCAGGAACTAGAAATTTCTCTACTGCTTATAAAAAATATCTAGAATTGTTTTGCTATCAATCAATTTTAAATTACGATCCAAAACAATAATGCTAGTTGCATATACATAAATTACGAACTACTTGCATACAAATTAGTTGAGGCAATCTTATTGGCAGAAGAAGTAATTGGTCAGACTACCTTGGCGTAGAATGCGGGAAGATTTAGGGAGAGGAGTTATTCTGTCGTGAGAGAAACAGATTCGCGGCTTAGAAACGAAACGGCACCGGAACTTACAATTAACCGCAAACACCGACATAGCATTACGAACTCCGCGCGGATTGACTTTCGAGAGGAGAACCGTTGTAGCAAATAGCGAATTCAAGCTTTTGCGGTGTGCCTTTAGCTGCCCAAAATGGTAACGAATTAGGTAACGTCACGTTTGCGTAACATCCAGAAGTTTCCTTCTCATATATCAACAAATGTAGGATTTTAGATAGAACTTAGAATTTCTGACAGAAATAATAAAAAAAAAAAAACAATTTTTTAAAGTCCGTTTAAAATTTGCAATTCCATCGAAATTAATGAAAGTTATAATGTCAATGAATAGATAAAAAAAGAAACATTGATTATTAAACAGCACATCTGACTATAATAATAAATATATTAACAAATGTAGGATTTTTTAGATAGAATTTAGGATTTCTGACAGAAATGAAAAAAAAAAAAAAAACAATTCTCTTACTCAAGTTCGTTTATAATTTGTAATTCCATCGAAATTTAGCATTAACAAAAGTCATAATGTCAATGAATAGATAAAAAGAGAAACATTGATTATTAAATAGGGAGAGAGAGAGAGAGAGAGAGAGAGAGAGAGAGAGAGAGAGAGAGAGAGAGAGAGAGAGAGAGAGAGAGCACATCTGATATAATATTAAATATGTATAAGCAAAATTCTAAATAATTTACGCATGAATATGTAAATTTTTATTGTTTTTATATTATAATTTGCAGAATAATTGTTAGATTTGCGCGGAATAAACCCGAATGCTTCTGGATACAAAAACTCTTTCTCTCTCTTTGAGAAGCCATGCGGCAAACAAAAAACTTCCTTTTCTCCATTGCTGTTTTCAGCTTCTCACGGTTCTCTTAAAGATACTCCTAATGAATCTTGTACAGGAACTTATCTTTTTTTTATCTTGTTCACGCTTTCATGTTTCCAGAACTCAGCGTAGCCATCACAAAAGAACGTAGCCGCGAATAAGTGAATTGCCGTCCTTTTGCGGCTCTAACTTCTAAATTGTTGCGAAAAAAAATAAAATCCACGTAGAAGATAAAAGAAATGAAGATACAACATCTTTGAAGAAACTTACAGAAAAACATCAATTAATAATGAGTATGGACAAATATGAGAAAATAACTTATGCACTCTTGTACAAAAATCTCCTTTGAGATTTGTGCAGATTGAACTTTTTATGTTATTATCTCAGATTCTTTATTTCTTTGCCATTACTTAATTCCTGTTTAAGTGGTACGCATATATGTTTTAATATAGTCTTAATCAGATATATATGCATATACACAGGGTATCTCAAAAATTCGTAAACAGTTGGTGTTGAGAAAAAAATGTTCAAATTAATATATAAAGTTGTACGATATAGAGAGAATAAGCTGAGTATAGGAGAAGAAATTCACAATTATTTTCCACAATTGACTCGCCATTTAATGTCTTTTTCAAAAGATAAATATACGAATATAACTACTAAGTGAGAGTGCCTTTCCGATTTCTGTTAACCTGGCATCCCCATCACGAGAAAATAAATTTGGTTTATTAAGTGCTAATTTATTGCTTCAATCCCAAATTTATTGCTTCAATCGATTAATAGGAAATTGATATTGAAGATGAGGGTGCTGACGTGCCATTACGTTAGGAGCCCTATTTCCGAAAAAACACTTATAACGAGTCACAAAGAAAAAACAAATACATAGT
Source organism: Lasius fuliginosus (assembly GCA_949152495.1). Lineage (NCBI taxonomy): Eukaryota > Metazoa > Arthropoda > Insecta > Hymenoptera > Formicidae > Lasius > Lasius fuliginosus. The sequence goes on along the minus strand of OX424453.1, from coordinate 2,242,299 downwards.
TAATTGCTAATTAATTGGTCAAAGAGATTGCAAATAAATTTTAAAATCATTAAATTTTTATAGATGCACCAACACAAAATACGCAAAATAAATTTTAAAAATATTTAAAAACACTCCAAGATATATATAAAAAAATGCAAATAAATAAATAAATAATATTTCGTGTTGGTGCATCTATAAAAATTCAATAGGTTTGAAATTTATTTACAATATCTTTGAGCAAATTTCCTGCTAATCGAGATTGTGTAGCAATAATTTCGGGCTTAAAGTAAGAAATTAGTAATAAATTAGCATCTAATTATGCCATATATCCGAATTTTAATTTTTCGTGATAGGGATGTCAGATCAATGAAGATTTATTTTCGACCATTATCGAAGCAGCATCTAAACGACGTCGGTCCGTACGATCCGTCAACGGAGAATAAAGAATTCGCCGCTGTTCCGATGAAGACGTGGAAGCATATTTCCATCGTCTCGAAGGTGAGTCCGATGCAAAAGAACTCAATTACGGGCAACTCCCTCGAGGCTCGGCGGAGGCAAGGAGAAGAAAGGAGCTGTAGCCACGCGCGCGATTCCAAGCTTGACGGATTGCTGGCGAAGTTGAGAAAGGGAGAAGATAGAGAAAGAGACGAAGATATGAGAGAAGAGAGAGAGAGAGAGAGAGAGAGAGAGAGAGAGAGAGAGAGAGAAAGAGAAAGTGCAGGGACGAGAAAGAGAGAGGTGAAGGAAAAGGCGCGCGAAAGGAGGTGCAAGAACGGGGCTTCGGTGGTTATACGGGATAAAAGGTGGGAAGGGAAAAGGGCGAAAAGGGCGGCGAGTGCAGACCTGCTACGACCTCGTCTGTCTACGTACCTACCCTTAGGCTCACCCATTTCTATCGATTCAATACCACCAACTTGTTGGCTATCTTCACTGTCAGGACCGCCGACAATCTTCCCGCGCTCACTCGAGATGACGTCTGTTAACCTTTAAGTGAATGCGTCGAAGCACAACAATAACGGCGATTCATGTCGAATAAATGTTGCGGGATAAATGCACGTTTAATGGAAATGAGAAAAGGAAAGGAGATATTTTTCAGACGTATAAAATATTTTTTCCTCCAATAATTCTTTTCTCCATGTATCACATATAAATTCTTAACATTTACGGATTTACCCTTCTGTCAATGCATAATTTTTCACCTTTTCATGAATGTATGGATATTCGAATACCAATTGTGTGTTTTTGACACATTGCACTGTGACAATTTCTTTATAGCAGCTGCTGGGCATCGAACATTCTTTCCCGATACGTATTGTAGAAGGTTTTCGAATACAAAGGCCCTTTGTATTTTGTTTCGGGCGAAGAAAAGTTCCGACACATTTTTAACATTTAAAGTTGCTTTGGATACCCGGGTATCCGTTCATTGACAGAAGAACTTGAAATTGAAACGCATCAAGATGCGATAATAGCACACACACAATGGTGTACTTTAAATAACTAAAGTCACATGTGTTGGAAAATAGAAATAATTAAAAATGAAATAACGTTCTAAAATGTAATAAAAATTAGACAAAAATTGTTCTTTTGTTGCATGTCAATTATATAAAATATGTCATAAATTTGAAATACGATTGCGTATATTTTATGGTTTAATTTCTTCTATCGAAATTTTTTCGATTGATTTCTTTTTTTATTTCCGTAGCTTCTTTTTCTTTTTTTTTCTTCAAAATTAATAACCAAAACTTTGCAAGGCTTTTTTTTTACGAGAGGTATGAAACATTGAGCTATCAATATACAATTTCTCTAGTACGACGCTCTGTTATATTTACTCTAGACTACTTTGATACATCGTTACGATTTAAGAAGTAATTTCAAAAATACTTTTATTTTTATTGAAATATAATTTTCTTATCAAAATATATATTTACATAAAAAATTATTTAATTATCAATACAATTTCTTCACTAACCAAGTTCATGTTATTCTTATTACTGCAAATATACATGCAGGCATTTTAAATGCAAACTAAATGTGAATTAGTTTTAATATAAATAATATTGTCCAATTTATATATATATATATATATATATATATATATCTAGCAAAATTGCGTAACGGGAATTTTGCCAGAGCTTTGACAGCGATACGTATCGTAAGCTGACAGGGCAAAAATGCTGAAACTATAATATGACTGTAATATATCGTTAGATTTTCGACACGGGTTATTTCTTGGGAAATGTCGAACGCAAGCTCGATTCCTTCACACTTTAAAGCACGTATTTTAATTCGAGTGGCTAAAAAAGTTTGAACATGATTGCACAGTATATATCGAATATTATACATTAATAGATAATTTGAAAATCTTCCTCGATAGATTATTCTGTATAAAAAATATCGCTTTCTTCCGCGCATCTGGTTATTTTCCTTCGATTTTATTTCGACACGTTACTACTTGCTCCTCCTGTTTATGTATCAGTTCAATGCGCCTAATGTTCCAGGCGTCCGCTAACTGCATTTCCATCGAGGCGGGAGAAACAAGCTGATATTGGATCCGCATTCAGCGGTCGGAAACTGCGATGGAAAACGCAAGTAGTGCGCGGATGCATAGGTAGAAACAAATTGAATTTGTGTTCTTGATAGCGTAAATGCATTGCCACGCGTTACGCACAGCTTTTTTTTCTGTGTGTAAATTTCACACACATGTGTTAAATCTCACCCTTTTTTCTCCACCTTTCCTCTATTTCCATTATTTCTGTCTTTTTTAATTCACGGTAGCCATCGGCATTTGTGCAACATTCGCATCGATAATTTCTGCATCTACTTTCATTCCCTCGTCGATTCGCAAGAATAAAATTCTCTCGTTGAATGGCAAGGATAAAGGAAGCAAGGGAAAAAAAAGAGAAGAGATACACGAACGCTACTTGCTCGCTATCGCGTTTTGCTCGAATTGTGACAAAACCGCGGAGAATCTAAATTCGTGATCCTTTATTCACCCATTGTCGAGGAAAATTGAGTTTGTTCACGAAGATAAAACAAAATGCTTAATCAAAGTAATTGTTGCAAGTTACATAACTCGACAAAGTAAATTAATTCTGCTGTACCGGACACTGAGTTTAGCGTCCGTCGAGATCGTTAGTTAGAGATCGAAATTGTATCGCTGAAATTCCCTCTTACATAGTATATATCTCGTTGCTAAGCGAAAGACGGAAATAATATTCTGTATTGGTTTTCTCAGTCAATACTCCAAAAAATAGATTTATTTAGATGTGTGGAACAACACAAGTATGGAAAAATTTACTCTTAAAATTTGCATTATAAGAATTTATCTAAATTGGAGAATATAAAACGATATATCTATATAAATAGAAATAATACAATTTTTTAGACATATTTCAATTTCAAAAGAAATCAATAATAATTTTCTCTTGTTATAAATTAACAGGCTGTTGCTCTAAATCGATAAAATATAGATTGATTGAAATATGTATTGTGAATAAATGAAAGATATATGTGTGTATGTTTATCTGAGTATTCTAACTGGGACTTATAATGAAAAAAAAATTGAAATAAATCTTCCTTTAGCATAATTTAATCTCTAAATATATATATACCAGATTTTTATATTTTAATTGATCAGTTTTAAACAAATCAATGTGGTTGATCTATATGCTCATTATAATCAGAATAGATATCTTATTCTGCAACTGGCCTACTGCATCGCATTTAGTTGTAAAGGATTAAAGTAATGTATCTTAAGAAACATGGTGCTCGACCACGTAGCTGGAAGCTATCGAAGAAAGTCATTTTACCGGAAAAGAAAGTAGGTCAGGAATTCTGAAGGTTTTCTCACCTAAGGGTTGTTATTTCGGCAAATGCCTAAGAGAAATGGAGGGAACCGTAACAATAAATACAATACATTGTTTTTTCCCTCTTCAGCTTGTTTCCATTTCTACATCTCATTTTCTATCGCGAATTTTACGTTATCCAAATCCATCACTTTATCACGCAATAATATTATTCTTATATCCTTACGATTCTCTCCGCTTATTTTCATTCAATATTTATTATTTAAAATATTCAAATCATTTCTTCTTTAATCTTGTGTTAATTCTATTAAGCAAAATAAAGAAAAAATACATATTTAAGAATCCTTTTTCCTACTTTATCTCAAAAATTAATAAGATACATATTACTTGTCTATCAATTATTGTTTTAATACTCGAACAATATGTCAGCTGCATATTCAGCAAATGTCAGGTCAATTTTGACCTATAATAAAAATTGTTTTGCATGCGTTTTAAAATATCCTGGAATAGCTTTTTATTGTATTTTATATTACAGTTTATCTCACCTTATTACTTTTCAAAATTCCTTTTTTTCTTTTCTTTTCCTTCTTGAAGCAATGCTACTGGTATGATAATTAAAGAGAAAAAAGGAGAAAAACTATTTTTAAGCATAAAAAGAGAGTTTGAAAGAAAACATAAAGATAAATGTAAAAAATAAAACGGCGTAATTTTTATGAAATAATTAATCAGCATATTATGTAAGAACAATTTATGCGCTTATATGAATTTAATAAATTTGTATTAGTTTATAATGCGTTTATATGTAATATTTAAATGTTTTTCTACATTCATGATAAAAAGTACACAATTTTATATTTTTTACGTTGTATCTTCCATACATATATATTGTCAATATCGAAACATAAAGGTATAAACGTTACTTAGTTCTTTCGTTTTCTTTGTCTTTGTTTTACGATATTATTTTATGTAATATTATTATTTTGAATATTATTTTAATGCATTTGATGATATATTTAATGATATTAAAAAAGTTCATAACGCGTAAAGATATCTCTTTTATTCTAATATTAATTCATTATGCAATTTAATCTTTCATATCAACAAATATATATTATCACAAATTATATGTATCTAAGTTTTAAGTAAATCAATCTTACATTTTACTGCTATCTCTCAAAAATGTAAAGCTAGTCAAGTGTATCTTTTTTAAATAGCAATGCTTGGTAGAAAAGTATAAAAACGTTTAAAACTTTGAATATATTTATCATTATTTCGCGGAAAACACGTGAAGAGAGTTCTTTTAGGGGATGCTTCAGTTTCGCGGTTGAGGAGCACTCTATTATGCTGCTTCTTACGTGCCACGGTAGGAATGCGCAAATACGAGGATGCACTTGGGCGTGCGCTTAAAAACCCGTTTTGTTTCGCGTCGGTACGACCGTTTCTCGTAAAGATACGAGGTTTTAAATTTTCTTAAAAACGAGATCGAACGTGCGCTTGAACGATTCCACAACTTTCTTAAAGAACGAGTAGCACGCTAGCTTACATTGGGAAATTGTTGACACATAGTTCTAAGATAATCCGAAAAAAAACAGGCACATATGCACGTACTTTTACGCTCAGTGATAAAGATGCATCGACTGATATAATCGATTTAAATTATTTGTAATAACAAAATATATATAAAATATATATAAAATAAATATATATAAATAAATATATATATATATATATATATATATAATAAAATATAAGTAAAATATATGCAAAATATATGTAGGTATTAAATTTTTATGGATTATGATTATACTTAAAAAAATTATTTATTATGCTTAATATTATGAAAAATATTTTACTAACACACTTGATACTAAGTAGTAATTTTACTTAATAGCAACGTTAATAATGTAACACACACATACACATACACACATTGTTATATTGTTGAATAACAAAGTTTGTGCGATATCTTTGCGGCAGTGACTTAGCTTAAATATTAATGTCGACGCAGTGTTTAATATTCGTGCACTGCAACTGCCGACAGACTGAGTTAACGTAAGACTTATCTGGTGTGGGAATAGTAAAAGTATTATGGACAGTGGCGCAAGAAGTTTGTCCGTGCTCCAGATAGTTGTCAACCGCACAATTTATCTGTCGCGTTATTTGCACAAGTTTTATTTGAAAGAAGTACAATTAATAAAGAAGCAAGCCATCCAAGAGAATTTTAAGCTTTAGCTAAAAAGAAGCTCGAGATTATATCAGCGCTTTAATATATTAAGAGCTGATTATATTAGCTCTTTAATTATAATTTATATATATATATATATACATATACTTTGTATTTTTTTATACTTTATTAATTATAATTCGACTATGTTTTTTGTTTTCCTATATTTTTATATCTTACACTAAAAATCTTATACCAAAAACATATCTTTCTTTGGTAAATTTTTATCTTTACACTCTACTTTACTATTAATATATTTTAGAATTTTTTAAAAATATTTTAGAAAATTCTACTTAAGAAAACCAGAAAAAATTTTAATAATACATACATTTAATAATACAGTTAAATTATATTAATTTAAAAAATATGTAGACCAAAATTCGTAGTACAGTTGATAAAAGATGATTTCTCGTAAAAAAATAAGTAAACAATGTAACATGAAAATTTTTCCACGTGAGACTTTGTATTCGAGAAAAATGACTTTCATAAAATCCACCCGTTTCATAAAATTTGCCCTTTGTATCATAAATTTCGATCTAACCTGCATAAAAAGTGCAAGTTCCACATATATGTATATTCATTTTTTTATAGAAATATTAACCTTTAGTTCTGAAAGTACTTTCTATTTACCTGCTACTTTACTTCTTTAATAATTAATTCAATTTTATAAATACGCAATATTAAAATATTAATATACGTATTACTTTAAACTAGCAAGCAAACATTAGTAGTAGAATACACAATTAATGTTTATCAAGAAATATAAATATATTGTATGTATATGCATCTGCCTCTCATACACGAATCTGTTATTAACATTGTAGATACAAATTTTAAATTTTAAATCCTGTGCTTTACACTTTATCAATTATAATTTGACTATGTTACTTGTTTTTCTATATTTTTATATCTTACATAAAAAAAAAATTAATAAATAAAAAAAAATATTTAAAATATTATTATATATATGATTTGACCATGTTTATCAAAAAGGGGAAGAAATATATTAAATACACTAGCAGTATGATATATACTTGTTCCATATAATTGCACTTACTAATTGCATTTTACAGTAGAAACATCAATCTATAAATCCTGAAAGAGCCTTTATTCGCTTCATTTGGCGATGGCGTATTTGCTAAAAATCTTGAAAAATTCGATTTGAGTAATACGCATTCACGCTCGAAAGCTTGCACGAGGAGCGCTTGCAATACGAACTAACTAGTTGGTTGGTATGCCCGATACGTCAGCGATGCGATTGAGGGGGTGGAAACGAGCGGCGCCATGTTTGAGTAGATAATGAGGAAATGATAGGACGCCGTCGCACCTGGCGGCCTCGCTACTCAGGTCACTGTGTGTACATACCCACCTGTTCGTCCTTGTACGTATGTACGTGCAGGAAGCTATCCCCGGATACTGGAGAGCGGACTGGAGAGCAAGCGAGGGTAGCGAGAGAAGGTGGATGCGCACAGAGGGCGGTTTGTCGAAGCATTTACATGCGGCTTCACTCCACTCGTACACCTCTCGTATGTCAAGCATAAGTCGAGCTACATTTACACGCCGCTAGGCTTACAGCCCAGGCAGAGCGAGATTTATGCGATGATTAGGTTTAATCCTTCGTGCAGCTGTAGCTTGATGGAAGAACGAGTCGTCGGCAGTCGATGTCAAAGGACTGCGCGAAAATGTTGATGGCGGTTGCCGGGGTGAGTCGATTAAGGGAAAAGATGAAGTTAGTAATATGAAATTCGAGTTTTAAGCTAATAGCTTAATATCTTTTAAAATATATATGATACAGAGAAAGAGAGAGAGAGAGAGAGAGAGAGAGAGAGAGAGAGAGAGAGAGAGAGAGAAGTGGCAGCTTCTTTAAAAATATATCACAACGTAAGCCGTATTATTATTAGCTGACATATGCATAATGATATATCATAATTTACTTTAACATATAAAATATAAAGTATTTTGTAAAGAAATGGGATATACGTATATGTAATGCACTCTCAAATAAAATGTTAAATGTTTTGTTTATAATATATAAAAGAAATGAAGACGTTTGTTTTTTCCAAATAGCATTATAGATTTTATATATGATTTTATATATGTATATATGTATATATTAAAATTTGTATTATTATCATTATTAGTTTCTTGTATAGTGTACTTTTTGTTGAATTAACTTTTGATGAATTTTTCTCTAATTGTTATAGTTTCGGAAATAAGATGCTAAAATAATTATTAAATTATCCTACATAATATACAGGATGTCCGGTAATCGTATTTATAATCGTATACACCTTTCGTGTGCAGGTAGAGAGAGTTAAACCGAGTAGGAAAGTTCTCAACCGTCGTTTTGTGATTTTCGCAATAATTAATGAGAAATTAATTTTAAAAAAGTCAACCAATTAGCGCGAGTATAAGTGCGTGGCGAGAAGAGACAGGTCAATCGATTGTTAGGCACGCGACGAAGCGTTGAGATTAATAATTAAGCGTTTAATTATGCGCCTCGCACACAACCGCGTAACAGGATGGGATATCTTTTCTCATCGCGCGCTTATATTTGCGATTGGCGCTGATTTTTTAAAATCAATTTCTCATAAATTATTGCGAAAATCGCAAAATGATGAATGCAAAAGGATTTTCCTACTTGGTTTAAAATGCGCTCTACCTGCACACGAGAGGTGATACGATTATTACTGAACGTCCTATATACATGTATATATGTATATATATGTATATGTGTAATATTATTTATATCGTCGGTCGTTAATAAAAATTCTATTTCAATGAAGGCTCGATTTTCCATTTCTTAGAAATACTTAAACCATACTTATTTATAAGGCTGCCAGAAAAAAGACTATATTTGACAGAATGGCATGAAACTTCGTGCTTAATCATGTGAAGGATGAGTTGTCAAAATAAATATAAATATCTTTTCAATTCGCGCGTTCTCCATATATGTAAACACGCAAACTTTTCATCTCACAATATTCTCATATATATCGTAAAATTAGCCGGTTTGCCGTTTTATATAACATAGAGCTCAAAAAGCTCTATCGTGAAGGCGTGAAGTTTTATGTCATTCTGTCAAATATATATACATATATATATATATTTTTTTTTTGGTAACGTTATAAACATGCGTGGTTCGAATATTAAAAAAAAATGGAAAATTTTAAAAGTCGACACATTTGCAATTAAAAACGGTTAAATTCAATACATTATGCAACAGAAATATTCGAATACTCAAGTGATTGTAATATTTTATAAACATTTGCTATAACTCTTCCGATATTTCCTGAGATGTGGGCATAAAAATTCCATTGTAAACTCATAAATTAAAAATCCCATTGTAAACTCATATATTCTCGAGAAAAACCTTCGAAACCCTTTAAAAAAACCCTCTTGGTGCGGCATATTAATCAATGATTTTCGACAAAATTCAGATGCGGATTCTCTCTGCGAGAATTACAACGATTGGTGCTTTTAACGTACTACGCCACCGACGAGTACACATGTGCAAAATCGTCGGTGTTTCACTAGCTCGAACATCGTGTGTTCTTATGTTTACGTAAGCATATATGTATGTGTGTACGTGTATGCGCGCACGCGCGTTTGTGTGTGTATGTGTGTACGAACGTGTGTACTCGGTACGAATCGTCGATACATGAGCAAATATGCCGGTGTCTCCCTTTGTTTGCAATTCATCTAATTCCAGACTCTCTCGGCAAAGTTCGTTACCGGGGATGATGAGGAGAGGCCTGCTACATCAGGTCACCTTAACCCCTCGGTGTAAAAAGCGCTTATCGCGAGTGCAGTGTTAAATTCGTTGCTTTAAGCTCCCGATAAGATCGCGAAAAGTAAGAAGGCGAGGTTTCGCTTTGCAACTGAGAGCCCGCCCTTCCGATAAGGGAGAGTAATTATTTAGTGTGTGTGTTTCGTGTGGGCTTAATCGCGTAACTACAGCGTACCTTCATGATTATGTTGGGAAAAAAAATGCGGTGAGATAAAGTTGAATGGCTATGCGGCGTTAATGTTATTTTTCTACAGAGTACCCAATAAATCATGATAGTAAGAAGTAAGAAGATGATTTCTCAAGAAAATGTATATATTCGATGTTGTCTATCATTTATAATACATGATACTACCAGTAGTATGATTTTATTTCTGTGGAGAGACGAAAAATAATAAAAATTCTTTATTGATAACCGTGTGCGACGAAAAAAAAAATAAACTATCAAAATATTGCTCAAGTTGCAAGAAACAATAAAAAAGTAACAATCAAATTTAGTTTGATGAAGAATAATTGAAAATTCTAAACTAAGAAATGTTTTAAATAAGTAGGAAAAGTAGCACACTTAAAAAAAATTTTTTTCTTATATAAATTTTGAATGAATATAGTAATATATTTTTGTAATTTTATTTTATATATAATGAAAATAATTATATGTATAATATATATATATATATATATATATATAATTATATGTATAATAGAATTATTATATATATAAATTACATAAATTAAAAATGATAAAGACTTACAGATTTCTAATCACTCACATGGCAATAATAGGCCAATAAGTATCTAACAATAAGATACGCGCAATGAAAAAGGCGTGTAATTAATTAATTAAACATTTTAGAAATTAATCTCACCATCTTTTTCATTATACATTTTCGATTCATCTTCCGAGCTCCAAGAAATAAATATCTCTAATCTGAGATTCTTTCTGATTATCCCTAAACAATCCGTCCAAGTAGAAATTTAGCGGATAGACATATAGACGAAAAAAATATCGGGGTGCGAGTAACTGAACTGGAAATCGAATCCGGGTCTTCCGTTTTCCGGGCGACTGCTCTTACAACTAATGTAAACTATTCAGATCCCACACTTGTGTTAAATTTAGGAAAAATGTTCGCCGATAATTAGAAAAAGAATCTCAAATTAGAAGTATGTATATATTCATTTAGGAATTTAGAAAGTCTCTCTCATCCAGAAATAGAGTAAAGTATTGAAAAAAAGAGTTTTTCTTTTCAAATTAGTTTCTAAAATACATAATCAATTATACATCGCCAATTGTGTCTTAATTTTTTATTGGCCCATTATTTTCATAAATAATTACGCAAATATGTTATAATACTTATTATTCCAACGTAGACTAGTGATATACACGATATTAATAGCATTTATATATGTATAGCGTAACTAGTGATGTAAGTTGCTATATAATAACGTGATATAACAGATATTAAAATAAATTTATTAAAATGAATGATCAATGTTTGCGAATTAAAGTGGCTTTTAAAGGCTTTGACTAGCATAATAATATTTGATTTTCATGGAAGAGCAATTAAAATAAAGAGGGACGAAAGCTTGTTAAATGCTTTACGTATATTTAAGAGATGTGCAAACAAGCGACATTTAAATGAATTCATGGAAAAGAAAAAGAAAAAAACACCATCGCCAAGATGAAAATTATGAAATTTAATAGCCGTCTCAGTGCTATCTTCTCATATGAATGTGTCGCAGAATGTTTGTAAATTTAGTCCTTTTATAAAAATGAAGTCCAGCGTTTTTATAAAGCTCCGTCTTTTTGCAGAAAAGTCATTAAATTCTTAACAAGACTACAAGATGTTAAGTTCATTGTGTAATATTCACTCTTCAGACTTATTGTAGAGAGCAGTTTCTACTAAAGCACTGACAGTTTTCAAGCTTTTTGTCATTATTTCGTCGAATTATCACATTTGCTTCCTTTTTACATATTTCTCATCACTCAGATAAGTCTCCATTTAAATGTCTATACACATATAAATAATGATAGATATAAATACACGAATTTCCAAACGTAAAAGAACATAAGATAAATATTTCTTTTAAAATTAAGATTCATAAAATAAATATATAATATATAATCTTTTTGAAAGAGTTAAAATTTTTGAGTATTATTTACATTTTATTGATTTATTTGTACAGATTTCTCCTAGTTTCTGCAAAATCTCCGCTATTAATACAATTATATTTTTATAAAAGAAAAATAAAAAAGAAATATTTGATTTACTTACAAAAAGTATTGTTGTTCTTATAGAAAGAAGATTTCTCTTTTAATCTAATAATTGTCTTGATGGCGTGTACATATTTTAAACGCAAAAGTTTCGCATTCTACGGTATGAATAGCAACCACTCTGAAGTTCTAATTGACCGAGAGACAATCAAAACTATGTATTGGAGAGTACCAAGCAAACATTGTGGCTTGTCGACGGTCAACCAAGGCAAGATGAATGAATGCAGTGTAGCCAACTGCTAACTAGTGGTCACTGTAAGCGCATATCGTTGTGTTTTCACAGGTTCCAAGCCATTTAAGCGTGAAATATAGCCGCAGTAAATTATATCAGTATCGTCAATACTGTTTCTTGTATCGGAAAAAGGCGATACAATCATAAAAATTTATGGCAAATTTATGAAGCAGTTAAAAAACACTTGTTTTGTTGTCGCTTTAATAAATCATTACAGCTTCAACAAACAATATATTACATACATCAAATATGTATTTGTTATTATTTGAACATCGAGTATACTTTGTTGCTAAACAAAATAGTACATATTAACATATTAATATGTATGTTAGTATATTAGTTAAGCATATTAATAAAAATATATATAAATAATTCAATTAATAATTTATATAATATCAGAAATCAAAAATTATACTTTGTGCATTAATAAATTTAAAGTCATAAAAAGTAAATTAATAATACTAATAATAAAGTAAAAAGGCTCATAATTTTTGTATATAAATATAAAAATTCATTCATACTATATATTCTTCCAACAAAAGTTTTCCGAAGGAATGAACGCGCTACGCTATTTATTTGGTCGAGTCAATGACGCGCTACGCTACTTGTCGAGCCAGTGACGCGCTACGCTACTTGATCGAGCACGGCACGGCGTCTCATTTATTAAAAATATATAAAAAATAGAATCTATCGATTCTCCATCAAATAAAAAATATGTACACTTTCAGAATGATGTGGAGAATGAAATAGTATTATTTCAAAAATTTTAAAAAGTGTACTTTTTGATGAAAAAATTTATTAAACATTTCAATTATTTATAACAACTGGAATTAACAATTTCTTGTAACTTAAACTATTTTTATAAAAAAGGTTGTCTCCTTAGCTTTAAAATGCATTTTTGAAAATATCTCTATGACAAATATAACCAGAGATATTAATTTTTAAAGTTGACAACTTCTCCATTTTTCACGAAAACTTTGTTGTTTATAACTTTTGCAAAAAAAAATATTTCGGGCAAATAAAAAAATACGTATCTCCTTATTTTATGTATATCTCACGTGAAAAAAGTTTCGTTATAATAAATATTGGTTATTAGATAATAATAAACATTTTTATATTTGATTATTAAGAAATGACACGTAAAGAGCAAATAATTTAAAGCGTGGCACACACACACATATAATATTCTTTAAAAAGATTTATTAAAAAAGGAAATTAATATATATATATATATATATATATATATATATATATAAAATAGCAACTAAATTAATAATTGTGTAAGGTGTTAATGAACAATCAAATATGTTCGAGTTACAAAATTTATTTGCTATTATTTCGTTAAGCACGATATTATTCTCTGTATAAATCTGTATCCTCAATCTTATTCTGACAATAGTGAATCCGGAAGTAATTTACGTGGAACGTATATGTAGAGCTGGATATCTGAATACGTGTTCTTAGCTACGAGCTCGATTTCTATGCTGGGCACAATCAGTTAATCGGCTTGCCGCGATGGTCCTTTGTCCTCCTCTTTAGCCAAGCTTGACAGTTTGCGGTTTGTAGTTCGCGAACTTTATCGGAGGGGAATTCGTTGCACTCCTCCCCGAGAACACCCGGTACGTTGATTTCTCTTGAGATTTGCGATGACTATATCGCTCAAGAATCTCATGCACCGCTGATTCTACTATGATATCGATATTTCTCAGATTGACTTCTCGCGACACAATTTACATTTGCAAACATTTTTTATTAGGTACCACTGGGATACTTCATAAAGAATGGGGGTTGTGTTTTTTAAATTAACCAAATAACGTTTTTTGATGATCAATTAATGTTTTAAGAATTATAGGAGGGATTTGAATCAATAATAATATATAAACAATTGAAATATATATGCGTATAATACTAACCTATTAAAGGTAATAGTGTAAATAATAATATAAAATAAAGAATTTTAATTATGTATGTATATATATGTATATATAAAATTAAAATTCTTTATTTTATATTATTATTTATTATATATTATTATTCTTTATTTTATATTGTTATTATTTATATATATATATATATATATATATATAAGTAATTATATGTATATATATATATATATATATTTACACATAATAAATTATATATTATATATATGTTCTTTTTAATAGTTTTGCGATTTCCGAAATTTACAGCAATCATTGGAAATTGTAGAAATAGACTGAAGACTTCAAACTTTGTTCATATCACTTTAAACTTCAGGTAGCAACTCTCGAGTCCGATAATCTTTACTCGATAAACATCAAGTTCCTCGAAACCTTCGAGATCTCGAAATTACAGGAGTTTCTCGAATTCACCTATCCGACCAATGTCGGTATCTCGCAGTTATCAACTTGTACGATATGAATTAATGCTGGAATTTTTTAGAATTCGAACCTTTCAATAACTAGCATGCAAACGGGGGAAATTATTTTATTATATTTTAAAAATTATGATTGTATAAAGTGAAGATTTGCCGTATCCATTAAAAATGATTCCTAAAGAATTATAGGGTCTTCCAGCTCGGCAATTTGCTCGTTAAGATAATGCGATTTCACGCTAGACATGTGAAGTACGAGAAAGACGTTCGAAATTTCGTGAGTTTGTGGAATCACGTATAGCGTAAGCTTAGTTACAAAAGTAGGACACCTTATATTTTCACCTCGCTTGGGAGAAGAAAAGAGAAAAATCTTTTGCATGATTTGTATGATTAATTCTAATCTTCTTTTTAAATTTTTAGTACTTTATATTCTTGCAAACTTGATTCCCAACATTTTATGATTCTTGAAGATTCTTAAATTCCGAGAATCTCAGATCTTTGGATAAATTAAAAACTTTAAATCTTTGCAGAAAAGAATTTCCAGATCTGTGCAATGCTCACATAGTTAGTAAATATCGCCGATATTTTAGATATCAGAATGCTCGCCTGTTTCTATTTTTCTATTTTGGGAAAAAATTTATATTCTTCGCGAAAATTTACTTTATAGCAAATTAAATTTCTGTTTTAAAGAATCGTACAAGCGTCATCAAAACAGATCTGTGTAACTTTAACCTATCGTCTTTATAAAAATCGGAATATCTAACGATGTGCATGAACGTCCATTAACAGAAATCGTCAGTCAATTACTCGGCCTATCTACAGTGGAAAGTCGATATCTGAAGAACATTGATTGAAAGCACCGCTTTGGAATACGATGCCAGGCAAAGTTTCCTTTGTCAACGAATACAAATGAGAGAAAGAGGCTGCGGGCTGTACACCGGAATCGTTATTAAGCGCTAAGGAAACTTCCGATAACCTAGTTCTTGATATTTACTTCGTTGATAATTTCAAATATGATTTCAAATAGAAGGCCTACTTATCCCATCGACGCTGAGTTTGCTCAGAATGGAAAAATGCCCGCAAATCGAAGCGAAACTATTTATTGGGAATATCCGTATTGTGTATCAGGCAAATAAATTATTGTTTAAAATATTTACATCTGTCCGCTGTTTAAATCTAGGTCACCTTTATGGGGGTCAAGGTCAACGTTAAAATCAAAGTGAAACATCCGTGAAACTGTATCATTAAAACGAATAATTACTCATTTCAAATAATATAAAGTGAATTTTTTTTTGCATTGATATAGAAAATAGATTTATACATTTTTATATAAAATTATAATAATTTATCACAAACTTTGAATAATGTGAAAAAAAACTTTTAGTTAATATTGAAATTTATATAGTATAAAAAATGTTATTGAACTCAACTAACACAATTGAAAAAAATTAATATTGTCATATTATTATATATATATATGTATATAGAGTTACGTCCAAACCTGTGGAGGGATGAATTGTTGATGGGCGATCCCTTTTTGATAAAGGAATCCTTATTACACAGGACAGAAGTGCAATTACGGATTAGCGAAGTAAGATCGAAGCTAATTAATTAAATGAATTATTATGTTAAATATCATAATTTATTAAAATCAAAGAAAAATAAAAAAATGCATATAGTGTTATTAAGATATGCAATTTTACTACGATCTTTAGTAATATTCAAAAAATATAAACTATATATTATGTTAATGTGGTGTTTGTAATCATTATCATGAGTGTTACACAAGATCAGAGGTCATCAATCAGAACGCTGTGGGAAAGAGACTCTAACATTAAGATTTTAAAGTTCTGACTCTGGTTATTGCAATAATTAATAAAAGATGAGATAAGTAAAATAAAATCAAAATATGTAAGTAAGTAAAAGTGTGCGTATATGTTAAAGAGAATCAGATGTGTAGAAGTCGCCGTTCGCATATGTGTTAAAATTAAAATTAAATTAAATTAAATTTAAATTGAAATTTGAATTGTGTAAGTTTCCTTGGCAAAGAATGCGTCTAAGTTAAAATTAAATAGCTGAATTCGTAAAGGCCGAGCTGCAAATTTCATTCGTCTGTTCCGACGATTTTCTCGTATATTTCGTGTGCGCGATTCCTTATTAATTCTTTTGTGATTAGTTGCAAGAGCAGGAAATTTAAACGACAGTAAAGCGACTGACAGAAAGGAGTAGTTATAGATAAATAGAATATACAGATTTATGTGTATTCTTATTGACTCACTACTTGTTGACATGACAAAATGCGAGCTCAGTGATTGGGATTAGCGAATGCTAATTTGCAATTATCTTATGAAGAGCTTTCTGGTGGATATCCACCAGAGAATTTGAATAAATGTCCACTCAAGTTCTTATGTTGCTCAAGCACTCCTTTGAGAGTATCCTATAAAAATATTTTCATATATCTCTCATTAATAACATTTTTTATAGCGTAAAATAATATTTGTGCTCCATTAAATTATCACATTAGATCACTTAATGATATCCACAAATTAAGCCGAAGATGTCGAGCGTGCGATCACAATTGCCCCCTCTCTCTCTCTCTCTCTCTCTCTCTCTCTCTCTCTCTCTCTCTCTCTCTCTCTCTCTCTCTCTCTCTCTCTCTCTCTCTCTCTCTCTCTCTCTCTCTCTCTGCCACTCTCGTATAATTCAAAGTCGCGCGAATTCGAGCGAGGTAATGAAATCGCCTCGAGCGATGTAACGACGTAAAGGGCGTCAACTAATTATGTCGACATAGTACACTCTACTTAATATCGATAGGTATTAACGGCCAACGAACCCAGCGGGGATAGATATCTGAAAGTAATACCAATTCCCTAGAAAACCGATCATGAATCCTCAATTCCTCGAGTTTCATGATAATGGATTGGTGCATCGTTACACCTTCGGCTATCCTGTTTTACTTTTGTTCCTGAAGAACGTACACAGCTCGCGACCCGGAAAATCGGTCAGAAAGCCAACGGTTCTCAACGGGTTTTGTTTTGCAAATTAATGAATTCGAGATTATCGTTTCATTGAATGCGTAATTGAATGAACTTTCGTTTCAATTTAAATCTATTAATGCACATTGCTACATATGTATATCCGTGATGTATTATAGATTCAAATGAAAAGGAATAAATCGCTCAATTTTGTCTTTTTCTTTACATGATTCTCTTATTTTGTGTTTTATTTATTTAATATTTTTCAAATAAGATCATAACACTTTCGGAGAAAAAAAAAACAGCTTAGTAAGTTAATCAGCCCTTATATTCTCTTCAACGCAAATACAGTAATTATTTTTGACTTATTTGTCAATCTCATAATTACTTTTCCTTACCAATTTATCTATGATTTATATATTTATGTAAGGAATAAATATTAACTGACTTTTTAATTGCGATCTGAACGAATTATTGATCGGTTGAGAGCTTAATTTCTTTAAAATATTCATTAAATAATAATAATTTAGCTTATTTTCTTTAAATATTAATTTTGGTGTGAAACGCGATGAAGTAAGGATAAGCGTTCGTGAAACGTTGATATATGGAAAGGCCGTATAATAATAAAATCCTGTGGATGAACATAATAAGTTTTATTCTTAAAAAAAGATGAAAGATATTGAAGATATAAGTTTTCTCGAAAGTTTTGAGTCTATCGCATAAATCACTATGAACGGTACTATAGATCATTTAAGAGAGAAACTTAGATCTTCGATTTACTTTTCACGTAATTTATATAGTCGATTCCATAACCGATCTCTATCCTATTTAAAATCGTTCTATAATATAAATGTACGTTTTGATTACGTAAATTTTTCTAATTGCGCTTTCTTGCTACGCGCGCAACCTAATAATAATAAGAAAGAGTAATTATATATTTAAATTTAAAAAAAATACAAAGATACAAATAAGTTTGTAAAGAAGGAATAGAAAAAACTTAAAAAAACAATATTAGTGTATCATCGTTAGTACTCAAATGCAGCTAGAAATAGACAAAAGAATAGAAAAAAGTTTTTTTAAATACAAATTTTTAAAAATTTGTAAAATCTAACAAACCTTTCTCTCTTACAATGATCAAAGTCATTTTGATTGGATTAAATGTCATATGTTCTCGTCTAAATAAAATATAGTGAGATAAAATAAAGCGATAATTAAGTATGTATATCTTTTTTTAATTAATTAAACCGAAGAGCGATACTATGAAAAATATAATTTTTATCAAAAAATATAATTAAGAAACTATTATGAGCAACAAAAATGTTGGTAAATCATCGAGCCAGCCGATATCAATCAATTAATTAGTGTGTTGTATTGTGACATCACATGTGTGTAGAAAGATTAAACTTTTCCTCCCTTTTCTTTCGTAATAAAATATATCTGTGATCGGAAAAGAGAAAAAAAAGTGATATCATTTACATCTAGTATATAATATTTCTTTCATATATGTATATAATATTTCTTTTTCTCTCTTCTTTTTCTCTCTCTCTCTTTATCCATGACATATTTCTTAATCGTGTCATATCGAGCATTCCTATTTTCACGTACATAAATAATCAGCACTATATAATTAAATTTTTTTTACGTCAGACATAGAATCGTGAACGAAAAATTAATGGACTTTCAATAAATGCGCAGCGCAAAAAAGAAATTATCGAGTAGCTTCTGTATTTAAAAAGCAATCGAATCAATCATCATATAAAAAATGTAATACCTCGAAATATTTTTACTCTCGCTAAATTATTTCCACGGCCATACTCGCGGATAGTCGAAACATACTCTCGCGAAAGCGAAGAGTTAGTGAGTTTTCTACAAAATTTGTGGACATCAAGTAATGCTTCTGAACAACGAGAATAAACGACCAAATAGAAAGAATTATAGGAAACTCTGACAATAAATAATTGAGAAATTATGTTCTCGATGATAAGCAATCAAGAATAAGAAAAATCTCTCTACACTTTATCCTATAGTTAAAATTATAAGATTTTCTTTTCATGTAAAATATTTGTTATCTAAATCGGATTCTTTTATAAACATTAAAAAATATTGTTTATTAAAATTTAATTTTGTTTCAATATTGTTTGGATTTTTTCATTAATGACAAAATTTATAAAAATAATAAAATTGTTGTGTAATATATCTAATACAAAAGAAAAAAATTAAATTAATAAAAAGATTATATCAATCTCTACAAGCCTTCGTAGATATTGAATTATTAACGGAATTTAAATGTTTAAATTTTCATTAAGGCAACGTGATATCATGCACAATTACCTTTTCTTAAACGAATATTTATTATCTTCATACTGCTATCAAGAAAGATCTATTGCCGTAGCCATATTGCTTTGTACCATACTAGTCTATATTTTTCCATAGAAAAAGGATGATGATATATTTGCACCATGCGTAATTTTCTACTTTTCTCATACATCACAAAAAGATTAAAGAAAAGAATGTTTTATATTAGATATATGTATGTATATATGTATATATATATATATATATATATATATATATATATATATATAAGCAATTCCTTGTCAAATCGGACAAGAAATGATCTCGTATTTTTTAAATAAATCAAAACTTTTTTCACGTGAAATATACATAAAATAAGGAGATACGTATTTTTTTATTTGTCCGAAATATTTTTTTTTTACAGAAGTTATAAACAACAAAATTTTCGTGAAAAATGAAGAAGTTGTCAATTTAAAAAATTAATATCTCTGGTTATATTTGTCGTAGAAAAATTTTTAAAAATGCATTTTAAAGCTAAGAAGACAACCTTTTTTATAAAAATAGTTTAAGTTACAAGAAATTGCTAATTACAATTGTTATAAATAATTGAAATGTTTAATAATTTTTTTCACCAAAAAGTACACTTTTTAAAATTTCTGAAATAATGCTATTTTATGCTTCATTTTATTCTAAAAGTGTACATATTTTTTATTTGATGGAGAATCGGTAGATTCTATTTTTTATATATTTTTAATAAATGAAGCGCCGCGCCGTTCTCGCGTCACTGGCTCGACCAAGTAGTATGCTACGCGCTATGGTGCGCCGACTTCGTCAGAAATTTTTTGTAGAAAGAATGTACAGTGAATATATACATGAATGACATAATTTATAATATTGATTGCATTCAATATAATTTATAATGTTAAATTTTTCACGAAAATTTTGTTGTTTACAACTTCTGCAAAAAAAATATTTCGGACAAATACAAAAATACGTATCTCCTTATTTTATGTATATTTCACGTGAAAAGAATTTCGTTTGATTTAAAAAATACAAAGTCAGAAAAGATCGATTTTTATCCGATTTGACATGGAATTGCCCATTTATATTTGTGTGTATGTGTGTATTCTTGGATTCTTTTTAGCCTATTTACTATTAAAATCAGTTACAATGGATCCGATCGAAATCTACTAATAATAAATCTATATCCGATAATAATTGATAAATGTCAAATATAATTAATAAACATTTTATTATTGATATTTGTCTTAATAAAAAAGATATTCTATTTTTTAATTAGTTTGAAATG
This sequence comes from Lasius fuliginosus, assembly GCA_949152495.1. NCBI lineage: Eukaryota > Metazoa > Arthropoda > Insecta > Hymenoptera > Formicidae > Lasius > Lasius fuliginosus. Next base: position 2,221,064 of record OX424453.1, on the reverse strand, counting down.
TTTTAACTATCTCATGTATTTCTTTTTAATGAAAGTTTCGCACGTTGCTGAGTTTAGGGAGGAAGGATAATGATTTAATTATATCGTCCGAATTGCTGGGCACATGTGGAGCCATGCTTTCCTTTCTGTGGCATGCATTAGCTACGCGGTAGGCGATCGCTTTCAGAGAATTACATAGGTACAACGCGAGATTGACCACTTGTAGCTGTAATGGCGAATAAGCCATGTCGTACTATGCAAATATTCTACCCAAATGAGAGTTATATCAAGGGTCTTCTATGGAGAGTGTCCGAAATTGCTATGTCGAAAAGACTCAACGTTCGTTATTGCTTGGATGAATAATCTCGAAATTAATCGTGAATTCTCGAAGCAAAATGTTCAAAAATAGTCTCGCCGAATTCTTTTAATTGTGCTTTTTTTCATTTATGTTACTAATATGCATAATTATAAATATTTTATTAATAATTTAGTTTTCATTTTTGCTGATTTAATTCTAAATATCTTCTTTATAATATATAAAAGTGTTAGAGCAAAATATATTTAATTTATACATATCTAATTTATAAATATATATATCAATAGCAAAAGAAAATATTTTTTTAATAATTGCATAATCACACATGTTATATACACATGTGAAATATTTTGTTTAAGTTTCTTACACTATTTTTATTCAATTTTCAAACATGAATTTATGATTTATATAATAAAATGGTACAATATGTATATTGCACGTATTATTGAATAAGAGAGAGCGATCTAAAACTATTTTTAAAATATATTTTTAAACAAGAAATTTTTTATTACTGTTTTCTTATAATGTTTTCTTATTAGCAGTCCAACTGAATGGCAGTAAGAGATACCTGAAATTTAAAATTAATAAATATCTAACATAATTGCAGATTCTTTTCAAAATTATGTACGTTGATTAGATTCTTAATATCTAATCGGATATATTTAATATCTAATCTAATAAATATATAAATAACGAACAGATAACAAACAGGACAGATGTCTCTGCTGAATTATTTCGTGTCACGAATGTGGCGCGGGTGTATTCGAAATGGTCGCAGTAGTAGAATCTGTGCATAAGTAAACTTGAAAGGAGGATCGAGCAAGCGCGAAAGTGATACGACAGCTTTCCATTATCAATTAAAGCGCGACCGGACCGAAATAGCCTGATCGAAATGATATCGAAAGGAGAGTAGGACGAAATGAAAATGGGGGATAGAGGATGTGAGTGAGAGAGAGTGAGAAAGAGAGAAAGAGAGAGGGAGGGAGAGAACCAGCGACAGGAGAGAGAAAGACCGAAGGCTTGTGGGAATCGATTTTATCATGGAAGTCTGTGGCGGACACGCGGCACCACGAATTGGCGTGCGTCAGAATCGTTTACCCGTTCCAGTCGATGAAAATTGGGTCAAAAGTCATAGGATATTATAATCCTCAAGAACTTTTCTTTTACGTGTCTAATGAATTTCAGTTTGTTCGGAGCATTTATTACAAACGGAATCTAAGACACGTTCGGAGGAACGGAATTCCGCGATAGAATGTGTGGTCAAATGAACGTTGAAAACCCGCGTTATCGTTTTCTATAAAAAGAGCGCCGACAAGATCGGAATAATCGCATGCTCGAAATAACTAGAGCTTGAAAAGTGCTGTATATAATAATTATTTCTTTATTTAATGCAATATTTAAGAACAAATGTATCGATAAATATATATTAAGTTATTAAAATAATCTAATGTCAAAATAAGGAAAAAAAAAACGCGTAATTAAACTACTTTTGTGTCCAGTATCTAATACCTACGTTATCACGTACGCTCGTATGTCACGCTATACTTTCTACGTTATCATTCTATCACGTGGATCTAACGTTGCCATATGTCACGCATAATTCAGATATACCTACCTTGTATATACCTCGAATGTAAGCCAAACATAACTCAGATGTAATTCAGATATAACTCAAATGCAGGCTCCCTCAGTTGACTCGGATTTAGTTCTGATCTAATTCTAATATCAAACCTATATCTCACGCTAAATTTTATCTCCCCATTTCTGCCTTTTCTCTCCCCCTTCTACCCTTCTCTCTCTCTCTCACTCACTCTCTCTCTCTCTCTCTCTCTCTCTCTCTCTCTCTCTCTCTCTCTCTCTCTCTCTCTCTCTCTCTCTCTAATTGAATCATTATTCAGATTCAACTTATTGTATTAATTACGATTAACTTGTGTTAAACCAGCAGTTTAACATCACCTTGGGATATTGCTCTTTGCATGCAAGGGTTGAATTATGCTTTGATCACTTGAAATAACTTCTAAAATATAAGTTGTATAAAAAAAATGTTTTAGATGAAAGTTGCTTGGTTTTAATGGAAACATTCTGTGTCGGTATAATTTTATTTTAAATGGACATGCTTCTGAGATTTAAAAGTCAACTTTATTTTTTTAAATAAAATTATATGATTCTTTGATAAATATTTCGATTAGAGAAGTCAGCTCCCCCACAACTTTGACTTTGACATATATTGTCAAAGTCATGATCCTGAGTAATATGGAAAGATTTTAACGTTGCTCGTTTATTAAAAAATTATATATGTATATATAATATCACTGTCCGGAAAGTTGCAAACATGTGGAACCATGCATGTGAAGTTATAGTTCATATTCTTCGCAAACCATAGCAAAACAAAATTTCCATAAATCTTATGAAAATTGAAATGCTTATTTTAACATATAACATCACAGATAATAGCGTTACATTCCTTGAGTATATAATTCCTTATAATCATGTCTGCATTTTCCTCATCTTCGCTTTTCATTCTTGATTTTTACTCCATATTTCAAATCAGATGGCGAACTTTCTCGAAATCATAGAGACGCTAGCAGATTCTTTCTCCAGCAATTTTGCGCGATGTTGAAAGATTTATGACAATAAAACGGTCTATTGCGCATTTTGTTGCCTCTGTGTAACATAAGCGACATAAAGTGGAACAGCCCCCGGGATAATTGAACGGGTTGTATCCCCTTGTTGCGTTACCTATTCATCCGACCCGACGCCATAGATCTTCCGGATATTCGACAAATCCCATGCCGCGCTATCCGCGCGAGTACAAACTCATATGGACTCCATGGACGCGAGTATAACCGCGAGCGCAACGTCACCTAATCTGATTCGTCAGAATGTAAACTCCGTCGCAATCAAAAATATACAGCGTATACGGTGAAACCACTGTTTCATTAATTCCGTCGCGACACATCCACATATGCTCTCTCTCGGGATCGTGACCATAGATGTGGAAAATCCGGCTCGTTGTTGGAATTTTTGGTCTGGATTTTTAAATATTCTAGACTTTTAAATATGCGCTATTCTTTTTAATTTGCTCTTTTTCACTTTAAAATATTCACTTTAAAATATTCGTTTAACGTGTAACAATTAAGATGAGAGAGGTATAAACGTTTTATTTTTAATAATGTAATAAGATTGTATTTACTATACACTAATAAATATATAAAAATATTATAAATATATTATAAAAGATGTCCCATTTTGCATTGAGATTTCCCAAAAATCAAGGCTTCCATCAAAAAAATTATTATTATTTTTTTTTAATAGTGTTACGTCCGATGGACGATTCTTTTCTTTCCGGTGGACGATTCTTTTCATCTCGACACTATAAAATCTTTAAATTTTAAGAAATAAACTGAGTGAAATCTGACAGGCAAGTTGCAACAATTTTGAAACCATAATTTCAACAAAAGTGCAAGATATCAGTTCCAATAATTGAAATAATAATTAAATTAATTAAATAATTAAATTAAATGTTTTAAGTCACAAAACGACGGAGTTATGAGAGCGGTGCTTCCTTTAGAAACTAAAATCGCTGCGTAGTCCAACACGGAACCCAATAAAGATAAAGCTATATAATCATCCGGTGAAAATGCCGCTCAGATTCTCTTAAGTCGATCGTCTGACAGGCGCTCTTAGAATACTTAAACAGAAATTGATATTTTCCCAGTGAAATGTTACCTTCTAGAATTACTTGAGGATCATTTATATGAATATCTCGAGAACATTCCATTGCGTGTTCAGCAAGGATTTTGGTTTAAACAAAAGGATAGTGCTCCTTCTCATCTCATCGTAACGTCCAAAAGTTTTTGAACAGGTGATTCGAAAATCAACGGATTGATTCATTTATATGAATATCTCGAGAACATTCCATTGCGTGTTCAGCAAGGATTTTGGTTTAAACAAAAGGATAGTGCTCCTTCTCATCTCATCGTGACGTCCAAAAGTTTTTTTTGAACAGGTGATTCGAAAATCAACGGATTGGTCGAGGAAAATCTATTATATGATCATCCCTGATCTCACCATTAGATTTTTATTTATGGAGATTTGTAAAAAATATTGTTCTTGCTATCGTCCCATTACTAGGTTGAACATGAGAGACAGAATTAGGAGAGTTTGTCAAAGAATAATCCGAGAGATATTGATATCAGTGATTGACAATTCGAACACAGACTTCAGTTATGCATAGAAAACCATGGTCGTAACTCTGAATACTTGATTTAAAATAAACATTGCCTCCCGATGTTGCCTTGATTGGCCGGATCAACCTATGATTTTGTCTTCATTGGCCGGATCAATCTACGATCTTACCTTCATTAGTCGGATCAACTTATGATCTTTCCTTAATTAGACGGATCAACACTTTGTCTTGCCTTAATTGTTCGGATCAATCTGACATTTTTTCTCTATGAATCGGTTTACCTATGACCTTAAATTGACCTTTAGCATGTGAAAAATGAGGTTTAAGACAAAATTGACTGACACAAAATCGTCTTATTTTGACACATGAAAAATACGACTCTAAAAAAATGGGAGGTTCTATCTAAAAAGGAAAAGACTTCTAAAAACGGGCCATTTCTAGTTTAGATCAGGAATCGACATTAACATCATAAAAATGTATGTCCTAAATGTCCTAAAAACCATAAAACTATTATACGAAACTTTTTTCGATGGTAGCCTCGGTTTTCGAGAAGTTCCAATGCGAAAGTTACAATAAGACGCCCTGTATAAATAATATATGTAAATATAAATATCTAAATAAATATTATAAATACTATAATAAAATTTATTTAATTGATTTCTTTATATGCAGTCATCTTTTTTTTTATCAAAAAAATGAGAGAACTACGATAATAGTAGGATAAATAGATATTATAAGCAAGAGAGAGAGGGGGGGGGGGGAGAGAGAGAAGAGAGTAATATATAGCTACAATATTTTATCTCGAAAATGTGCTTTAAGAGTGTTTCAAGAATACAAACGTTTTATGACATTTTTTATGTCCTAAATTATTAAATATTGTCAAAACTTAGTAGTTTACGCTATCAAATTATTTTCAATGTTCTGCTGGCTTAATCTTTTAAGTGAATTGACACAATTATTTTAACAAACATATAGAAAAGCATTTTATAATCATTTAAAGGGTATATCGTGCAAAATACATCAACTTACTCGTAAGCGAGTACGCAAATACATGGATTTGAAGAATGTTACAAAGAATGTTATAATTATAGCGCGTAATATGACAATTAAAAAAGGGACTCATCATGCAATTAAAAAGCCGCGAACATGCTATACACGCAAATTGATGTAAACTTTACGTTACTGAAACATAATTGTAAATAATTCCCTTAAACGTAACTTAAGTACTCATAGTTCTATATGTAGGAATTACTGAAATTATGTTCATAAATGGACAAATTTTTTACATGCTTGCTGTATTAACTTCATTATTAATTTTGTTATTAGTCTAATTGAGTCGTACTTACAATTAGATATGATTTTTGTTCCAAATTTCACTCGCCTGAATGAATTGATTTATTGGAAATAGCGAAAAATTTGTGATTATACTCTAAGTTCTTTCGTTGTTCGTATAATTCAATTGTAAAAGTTATTTTGAGATATGGAATATTTCATCGACTAGTTCATTAATCGAAATGTCACATCTGATATACAATTAAATAAACTTTAACGAATGTCAGTTAATTCACTATTTTTACCAGAGAATACTTCTTACTGTTACTATTTTTGCATTATAAAGTTAGTTCAATGTTATCGATTTTTCAAAGATAGTTTTTCATAAAACTTGCTTTTTGAGGTTCAAAAAAAGACTATCTCTAAAATGGCTTCCATGTTGGATGATATATTTTGTATTATATTTAATATTATGTAAAAGTCTTTTAACTATACACACCAAGTCTAAAACATACAGTTTAACACACACAAATATATATATGTCATTATTTTCAAAATGTGGTTTCTCGACCAAATATTAAAATTTGCCATTTTCTTTTAAAAATTATTTCTGTTACATGTTTTTTTAAGTTGAGCATATGGATTTTAATTAAGAAATAAATTTGAACATTATTAATGTCATTTTAAAATAAATACCATATTAAAGAGTCGTAAATCAATATCAATAAAAAAATTTGTGTAATTTCAATGATATATATAAATTACCAGTCTAAATATGGTAATTCATGTTGTATTCTTTTATTTTGCATCCATTAAAGTTTATTTACGCAAGTTCATTGTTCTTGTATAAGTTTTATCTTAATGAAATCCTGCGCTGCTTCTCAGAGTAGAATAGGGAGATAATTCTTGTTTCCTTAAATGCGTTGTCCGGAACCGCAAAGCTGATAATACGTTGCACATTCAATCAAGACTACAATCAGATATAAACGAATTCATAGTAACCCATATATCTCAATATCCATGATGATACTAGAATGGACATGTTTAACAGCATTCGCATCGGAACTCGCATCATTTTGTCCCCTCGGACATGTTCCGAGGATTATCTAGTTAATCTAGTATATAGTTGCCAGTCGCTTTATCTGTGCTTGATGTCGTGACGCTATCATGTCGACATGATCCTTTATTCTTGAATTTTAGGATTTTTGGCTGTAGCAAATTTTTTTGATTAATTGTTCTATGGTTTTGTAGCTTTAGATGCTTGGACTCCTCGAACTAAATCCTTTTCATATTTTAAACTTTCCAAATCCTTAGATGCGCGCATTTACGAAATTTTTATTTTCTGAAATCTTAAATCCTCGCCTCTTGTTGGAAGTCAATTTTGGATGTAATGATGATATAATGATAGTATAACTAGAGTGTTTTGATAGTACACTAAGATACTTACAATGTTTCTGAAACTATGTCGAATACTATATCGAATACTATGTCGAAATTCTGTACTTTAAATAGTTTCAGAGTATCGGTTCTATACGAAGATCGTAGATATATGTAATTTTAGAATGTCATTTTTGTCAGATGCTGGCAGCATTCCGCGAAAATGTTCGTTATTTGTATTATTAAGCATTTCATGCATTTTGCTTGTCCATTACTCGATAGTAAGCCAAGATGCGAGCGAGCTATAAATGGTGTATTAAACTCTAAAGTATGTGAATGAGAAATGACCTCAAATTTCAAGACTGTTTTTAGAGAATTACATCATCATTTCCTGTCATTTCAAGAATTATATCTTTGTGCAATAACTATATTAAAATAGCTTAAAATAAAAGACGCGGGTATAAAGCATTTATTTATTATATTAAAAGATATTAAAACATAAAAATAAAAAATATAGATTGATACATTTATCTGTATAACATAGTAAATTGAATAATAAAAAAACTTAATATAATCGTAAAAATTTAGAATTTTGATATTGTTCTTTAATCTTTAACAAGATGGGGAACTCTCACATCTGAAATCTGAAATCTTCCTTTCTAACTAGTTCCTGTAGAAATAAATAAATAAATAATTAATTAAAGATGTTAATTTTTTCCATTGCAATTAAACTTTTTTCCCTATTTTCTCTAATATTTCTTTTTAATTTCCTTCCATAATCAATAAAAGTAATGACGTTATATCAAAAAAGGCCGGCACAAAATTTGAAAAAAGAATAAGACATGAGAGAAAGATACTTCAGCAATTTTTTCCATACCATTAATTAAGAATTAATTTATTTAAGTAATATTTTTTTAAAATATTTTTGTCATAATATGAATGAATTTAGTCGCGAAATTTATACATAAAAATCAAATTTGTTATATTCTTTTAATAAGTGCTTTAATTTAATTATAAATAATTATGTCGAGGGAGAGAGAGAGAGAGAGAGAGAGTGTGTGTGTGTTTGTGTGTGTGTGTGTGTGTGCGCGCGCGCGTGTGTGTGAGAATCTTGATTAAATTGTATTGCAAATTTTATATTTTATAGATATATATATAATGTATGTATGTGAGATATACACATATATATATATATATATATATATCTAATGTTGCAGTGTAATAATTTATTTTAAAATTGGATATTCAATGCTTCAAATTTTTATACAGACAAATTGTAGTTTGCATAATCATCCGTCAAAAAGTAATATCGAAAAGATATTAGACAAACATGGTAAATGATTGATTACTTTCCGATATTCATAATGTAAACTTTATATTATATATAGAAAAAAAACCGACTACTCTTTCTAGGTTTTATTAAAAGTTAAGAGAGATAATTATTCCCATAAAGTAATTTACCGTGCTAGCTACAAAAGTGGTCTTCAATGATTAGAGAAATATTCACGGACTGTCTCCGACATCACTGTAAAAATTTGCATAATTATTAGCGTTTACCTCGGCGATGTCACGGTCTTGTCACGAAAAGGCAAATAAGATTTATAAAAGTTTGAAAGTTTTCAACGAAAATGTCGTTTCCATTAAGCCACTATACAGTCGCTAACTTCCACAACAAGCGATTGGTGCGTGAAACAAACTACGCGCAGCGTTTCACAAACAGGAACAACGTGTTTCTGTCGGCAAATAACATTACGTGAGTATCTACTAATATGCGACACATGCAAGTGCATGCACGAAATACGCTGGAACTGTGAAATGTCCGAAAAAAAATAATAAAAAGCCTTGCACCACCCGTTAACACAATGCATGCACTCTTTGAGCGCAGTGTCTTGTAATAAAAAAAACATCGTTTAGCATATTACTGTCTTATAAAAGCAGCTTTGGTAGTTGTATATTCTGATAATATATATATATAAAATCATACATTTTTTATATTATGTTTATATAAAATATATTCTAAGAAATATACGAGAGCGTATTGATAAAAAATAAGTACATACAGAGAAACAAAATGGTTGAAAATAGAATGATAAATACACAAAGAGGATAAGTAAAATTTATAATGTACATTGAAATTGGAAACTAAATATTTAATAAAAAAAAAATTTAATGTAAAAGGAGCCGTATACTACATTTTTTAAGAATTATTTCTTTACCGAGAAAAATTCTGTGTGTCATATATTATATACCAAGATTAATAATATTATAAGAAATTGTATAAATACAACTTATAAAACATTTAAAATATAACAAAACAAATTATGTAAAGACTATTCTTCCTATAATTTTAAAATAAATAATACTAGATTGTTATATATAAAGTTTCCGATAATTTCAGATAATTTCAGATTAAACATGCTATGCTTACAATTCAATTAGAAGTGATAAAATTATTATTTCAAATTATTTTTCAATTGTTGGTTTAAAAAAAAATTCGTTTTTCTAATTTTTTTACAATTTCATACAAAATGTTATTTTTAAAAGAATTGAGATTACTTTTTTTGTATGAATTTAAATTGGGATACGATGCAACTATATCTGCATTAAACATTAATTTGGCATTTAGAAAAACAATTACCAATGAGCGAAATATTCAATAGTAGTTCGCAAAATTTAAATATGATAATATAAATGAGCTTTGAAGAAAATCCGAATATGTTTTAAATAAAGAACGAGCTATATTATATGTAATAGCTGATAGCATAAAGTATAATTCGGATGATTGTAAGACTTAGGTATTTTTTTTTGCAATTGTTCTCGATATCTGGCTGCAATAGGTAAAGTAAAAAAATTGGATAAATAAATACCGCATAAATTGACAGATGCTCATAAATTGCGATGCAATTAAGTAGAAATATGGAAGTATGTTCAGACTTGACGATCAGAAATAATGTAGAATCATTCTTGGAGAGAATCATTACTCTTGCGATGAGAAATGGATTACGTACGATAACCCGAAACGGCAGTTGAATACTAATGAAGCTCCAAAACCTATATAGAAACCATCACTGCATCCCAGATCATAATGACTTTATAGTGATCTGCTAAAAGAGTTATCCATTTTATTATTTCATAGAAATAACTTAATAATATACGAAATAATACTTAATATACGAAATAAATAAAAATATTAATATATTAATTTATCTTCAGTTACATACACATATTTAAGTAATAATGTTATTTAAAAAATTGGTTTTTTTCTGACTTTTTATATTTTCAGTACTAATGTATTGTTTCTATATTACATTTTATCTCGATTCTTTGGGAACCTTTAATAAATTTTGACATATCGATCTTAGTCTTGTAAAAACAAGCTTTATTTTGATAATTGCAAAGATAACATTGGACAATTTAACTGCGCTTAATAAGTTCGTGCTCCTGTTTGCTTTAAGAACTAAACCGAAGTTAAGTTTGTAGGTAACTAATCAATTGCAAGAATTACAAGACTAAATCCTGATCAATCAAGTTGCCAGAACTTGAGTTAAATCAATAACCGGCTGATAAACAAGCAGCTTCGTTATCTCTCTTAGTTATTTGTTTTTCATAAACCGTTTAAATCACGGACGCAAAGCTTCCAATTAATTTCTCTCTCTTTCGCAAGTGTAATAATTTCTACCAATAGATATAAAATTGTGATATTTTTTCTGATAATATAATTTTATTGCAGCGCTTGGCTCTTAATTAGCCCGTTTTACATTAAATATAATATAATTTTACTTATAAAATACATATTAAAAGATAATTACATTGACATTATAGCTATCAATTGGATAAACATTATTAGAAAGTAATAACTAATAGTTTTAGTTTAAAATAGAAAATATTGTGATTGACGTCTCAACGCTACAATTATATTACTACAACTTTGTTAATTTTATTTCAGACTCTTATTCAGTCACATTTAACAAAAATAAAACTTGCAAAAAACATCAATTTAAAAATCAATAACAATTAATAAAGATGATAATGTTTACATTTTTCTCTCTGGAATTTTAAAAGTATCGATTTGAATAATCACGTTAGCTATGTGTAAACACACACTAGATTGATAAAATATACGATTTAACGGAAATAATCTACGTAGCTTACAAATTTATATACATATATAAGAATTCGTAATAATTCAAAATAATTTTTATCTTTTCAAGAGAGAGAGCCTTGTGGTGTATTTCTTTTACATAGTCAAATATATTTAATACTAACAAAGTTAACAGTGACATAATACATATACACGTCACATTAATGTGCATTTAAATTATTATTAATAATGTTTGTTTGGACAGAAAAATTTATTACCATACTTTATAAAGACATGATTTAATTATTTCAAGTATTGCTTATGATTAATAGATAAAGCGATTAAATAAGCATTTGAAATTATATATCGTAAAACTGGCAATAGAGAAACGCAGGCTTAAATAATGATCACTCGCGGGTTCTACGATAATCCTCTCAAACATCCTTTGGATTCAAATCATCTTTTCACCAGAGCGACTATTGAGTTTATAAATGCTATGAGATGAATTACGAAGCTTCTATCTTTGCGTAATTTCCCGAGTTTAAAGCATCGTCGACGACAAAGAAATCTTAAGCGATGCATAGCAATACGGGCGCATTTCTTAATCAGACACCGTGGTAATGCAGAAAATTGATAAGGATCAGAATTCACAAGGATCTTTCGGTTCTTACTCAGGACCAGAAAGGTATAAGAGAAATGGATTTCATCTGCGCTATTTACTTGAAAGAAAATAACTGCGGCGGAATTAATTTTCTTCATAATTCGCAAATACTCGATGGAATTAAACACGTACATATATTGTTATAATGTTGTGCTAAATAGACCAAAAACTATATTATATATAATATATGAACGAAACTATACGTTTTTTGAATTTTAAATTAATAATTAATTTAAATTAATTATTTTTTAATAGTAAATTTTTCTTTCCAATATATCGACGTCTCAAGTAATCTTAATGTTCTTCTTATTATCCATAGATAAAAATTATTAAAGTACGATTATCAGATTATTTTAATTTTATGAATATTAAAAGATTCATTCGCATCATTTTTTCTAAAAAAAATTAAATTTGAAGAAGTCAGAAAGAATTGGTCATATATGATTATAAATATTATAAATATATAATTATACATGGACAATTTTTTCTCACTTTTTAAAGGACCCCGTACTATTCTTATGGGAAATGACTTTTTCAGTGGATTTGGCTGGAGTTGCGATATACTGGGAACCCCTATTGCGGGGTTTATTTTTTTTCCTTTATTTTTCTAAAAAGAAAAGGCAAAAATTATTCTATTAATTATTTTTCGATTATTCTTCTTATTATTTTTCCTGTACGGACAGAGATTATTATATATTTCATTTGGGACACCCTGTGTGTGTGTATAAAGATTGAATCCTAGTCATTCTACTCTTTCCTTATTTTTAAGTTTTGATATATCAAAGGATTTTTGTTCTCCATTGCCAAAACAAATCTCACAATGTTACGAGACGTACATATGTCAGTTACACGTATTCGAAAGTCAAAGAATTTTTTCACGACGTATAGTCGATGGTTGGTAGAATTTTCAACTGATACCGATTGTTATTACGAAGTTCAAAAAACTATTTGTGATACATAGCGAGTGCCGCGTTCTGCGCGCACAAGTACGAGTGCAAGAATCTTCAATTTTTCTGCTCACACCTTTATTTGGCCGTTATATCGGTCGGATCGATTTCACAAGTTTCCAAACACCGAATGAAGTTCTCTTCCGGCTGAATGAAACGCTTAATGTTCCACATAAGACTTCCCATACGAACGCTTTTGATATTGTGCGATCAACTCATCAGAATTCTTTCCTCTTTTTATATTCCCGAGAAAAAAGGCCATATATGTATTATCAAATATAAATATTATATATATAATTATATATAAAATATGTTCGTATATAAATTTATATATAATTATATATGAGCAATTTTTCTCACTTCTTCAAGTTTTACTTTTTCTAAGAACACAATGCGAAAATTATTCTTCTCATTATTTTTTCAATTATTTTTCTTATTATTTTTCCTGTACATACGAACAGAGATTATACAAGAGAAAGGAAAAACATATATAAACATATTTTATATATAAATATATATATTTATATTTGATTATATGTGGACAACTTTCTCCCCTGGTTTCTAAGTCATTGAACGCTTCTATCAACTAATTAATTCTTTAATAAAAAAAATAGATGCAACAATAATACATCTTGATTAGCAATACGAAGTAATGACTCCAATTTATTGATAAAGTGCGTAATAGAAATAAATAATTAAGATATAAGTAATTAAACATTAATAAAATTGTAAATATTTTTAATAAAAATTTGATGAAAATCATTACTTGTCAAATTTTCAATGCATTCGTGAATTAAACGTCTTTATCTCAATATAAACTTGTTAAACTTAAGCTAATTACACTTTTTCCTAAACATATACATTCCTTTTTAATTATCAAGTGTCAAACAATTTATTTATTGATGGAAACATATGACTTACAATGTTATAATCGCGCGATGTATAATTACAGATATAAATCTTTCATCACAGAGGATAATTATACGAATTATTACGGTGACAGTTACAATCATTCATGCTGATATTTTCGATTTGTAAATATTAATTATTGCTTCATATTGCATTTGCCAAAACACGAGATTAAAAAAGATTTAAATTATCCAGCGTTGCGCAAACTTTGCATCCCATTTTTTGTGGGAGCGTGAAAATTTGACATAACAATTATTTGCATGCAAATTTATGCCGCACATGTACATAATCTCATTGATATACACATATATGTAATTAATATATAAAATATATATATATATATTTTATATATTAATATATTATATATTAATGTGTGTGTGCGCGCGCGCGCGTGTGTGTGTAGATATATGTATAAGTATAAGATATATGCAGCGTTGAATAGACGTGATGTTGATGTGCAGAATATTCTGTGTAAGAATTCCAATTCTTTAATCAACATCAGATTAAGGCAAACGTAATGTTTTAATTTACAGAGAGGGAGAGAGAGAGAGAGATAAAGAGAAATCTTAATATCTTTATACCTAAAGAATATTGTTACATCCAATGGACTCCACAATTCTTTTCTCTCACTCAATATGCTATATCCCGACACTGTAAAAAAAATCTATAAATTTTAAGAAATAAATTAAGTAAAATCTGACAGTCAGTTGCAACAATTTTGAAACCATAATTTCAACAAAAGGGCAAGATATCAGTTCTAACTAATAATTAAACGTTTTAAGTCATAAAACGATGGATGTAGGAAAAAGGTATGCAACACACATATTAAAGTTAAAAGCTGCACACAACTTAGTTACTAGCTCAAGCCTTTAAACTAATTTGTAATTAACGAAAATGTTATACCAAAGTTACATGTATCAGTTGCCGTACAGAGATATACGGGAACTTTATAAATAACTTGTATAGTGCTGCTCGTTTGAACTGTATATTACTCGAAAGAGAGGATGTCGAACTATCGTATCGATTAGCGACGTTATACGAATTCGTGCAACATTCGTAGTGAGTCGAACGGAATAGCGAAGAGCATTAATGAATATATATGTACTGCAAAATATGTATCTATCGATATGCGAGAACGAGAAGAGCATCGCATGTATTCGAATTCTTATGTGAAACATGTGTGATTTTTGAATGCAATAATTTTGTATGTTTAATATTTCAACTATATTCAGTTCGGTTAATTAATATTTTTTATATATAATATTGTTGAATTTATATTGTAATTATACTCTTTTAGATAAATAATTATCGCATACACATATCCTTTCTTAGAATTTTTTATAATAAAAAAAAGGAGAAATAAAAGGAGCATTTATAAGTATGCATTGTTTTTGATGTTGCATTGCTAAACACTGAATCTATATATTATAAAAATATTTATACTCTCAAATAATTTGCTATGTAATAAAAAGTTTTGAAGTATTTATCTATTGTATACATATTAAAAGTGAAAGAATTGGGGAAAGAATTTTAATGGGGATAGATATAAACTAGTTTTAAAAGGGATAAATTTTTTTTAATTACTTATTTTTAAATAAATGGATTATAAAACAAAACATAATTATTTTTTATATAAAATAGAAATATAAACAAATTTGATAAAATATTAACGGAAAAATATATAAGAATATACCTAAAAACAACCTTTGAGACAAAACAAAAATTAAGGAATAATATTTAAGCTATTAATACAGACATAATAAAGTGGACATAAATGAGACTTGCAGATGTTTTGATCATGTTTGCAAATTTTAAAAAACATTTTAATGATTAATTGTAAATAAAATAAAACAAAATAAAATAAAATAAAACAATAAATAGAATAAATAAATAATGTATTTTTGTATTAACTGACTATTTGCATATTTAAAAACAATTGTTTATAATTTTATTAAAAATTTTAATACACATTTTTTCAAAAATTATTTTGAATTCATTCCTCGAAGTACAGTTAGCCTTCATTAATTTCGTATCATGCGGTTTAACTCAACTGCATGCTAACAATAAGAGAGATATGCTAATCTCCTAATCTCCTCGTTCTTTTCTCTCTCGTTTTTTCTTTTTTTTTTACTCTTTATTGACAAAAAGATATCAGTGTAGAAGTAAAGAATGTGCTTTAATAATGTTACAGGTATCGAAGTAATTTATGATTCAAAATATGTTTATATTTTCTATAATTTTTTTTTAAATGATTTGTCTAATCTAGAGTTACCTTTATGTTTTTATATTACAGTTTACTTTAAGATTAATCGAGGATGCACATTTAAAATAATAGCAGTTTAAATTTAATAATAAACAGCTATTATAAAGTCTGCTATTATTTAATAGCAGATATGTAGCTTCTGCTTTTGTCTTGCGCTCAAAAGATCTCATAATGATGAATAATCGTATGTTAGTATTTTCTTGGTGATTGTCTAAAATGTGCAAAACAACTTATAACAAAAGAGAACAATTGAAGAAAGGGAAGGACCTCGTTAATTACGAAATAACATTTTTTGTAAAAGCATGTTCTGATGAAGATAGAACTCGCACAAATTATACTCGATTTGCAAGTTAAGCTAGTACTTTAAAACAACTTTAATTGCAGCTGGATAAAAATAAAACAGATTTCAACAGTAGATTGGTATTTGTAATGAACGCAAACTGTAACAAATATTTAATTTTTTTTCTGTTTCATAATTTAATTTTATAAACTATATATGTATAAACTAAGATTGTTGGCGAATATCTACATATGTATATATTATTTAATGTGTTTGTTATAATTATTGTAATTAATATAAAATATAATAATTTACTATTTTTATCTAATAAATAATTATTATAATATTGTTTAAAATAAAAAGTAATTATTATTATTTTATACATGTATAACATGACAAAGATGATAAAGAAATAGTGCAAGAAATATACCTCGGGCAATTATTATGAGTAATTCCACGTCAAATCGGACAAGAAATAACCTCGTATTTTTTAAATCAATCAAAACTTTTTTCACGTAAAATATACATAAAATAAGGAGATACGTACTTTTTTATTTGTCCGAAATATTTTATTTTTGAAGAAGTTATAAACAACAAAATTCTCGTGAAAAATGAAGATGTCAATTTTAAAAATTAATATCTCTGGTTATATTTGTCGTAGAGAAATTTTCAAAAATGCATTTTAAAGCTAAGGAGACAACTTTTTTTATAAAAATAGTTTAAGTTACAAGAAATGGCTAATTGCAATTGTTATAAATAATTGAAATGTTTAATAATTTTTTTCACCAAAAAGTACACTTTTTAAAATTTTCGAAATAATACTATTTCATTCTCCATTTCATTCTGAAAGTGTACATATTTTTTATTTGATGAATAATCGATAGATTTTATTTTTTATATATTTTTAATAAATGAGGCGCCGTGTCGTGCTCGCGTCACTGGCTCGACCAAGTAGTATGCTACGCGCTATGGTGCGCCGATTTCTTCGGAAATTTTTTGTAGGAAGAATGTACAGTACAAGTGACATAATTTATAATGTCGATTACATTCAACATTATAAATTATGTTGAATGTAATCGACATTATAAATTATGTCACTTGTACTGTACATTCTTCCTACAAAAAATTTCCGAAGAAATCGGCGCACCATAGCGCGTAGCATACTACTTGGTCGAGCCAGTGACGCGAGAACGGCGCGACGCTTCATTTATTAAAAATATATAAAAAATAGAATCTCCATCAAATAAAAAATATGTACACTTTTAGAATAAAATGAAACATAAAATAGCATTATTTCAGAAATTTTAAAAAGTGTACTTTTTGGTGAAAAAAATTACTAAACATTTCAATTATTTATAACAATTGTAATTAGCAATTTCTTGTAACTTAAACTATTTTTATAAAAAAGGTTGTCTTCTTAGCTTTAAAATGCATTTTTAAAAATTTTTCTACGACAAATATAACCAGAGATATTAATTTTAAAAATTGACAGCTTCTTCATTTTTCACAAAAATTTTGTTGTTTATAACTTATGCAAAAAAAAATTTCGGACAAATAAAAAAATACGTATCTTCTTATTTTATGTATATTTCACGTGAAAAAAAGTTTCGTTTAATTTAAAATATACGAAGTCAAAAAAGTTGATTTTTGTCCGATTTGACGTGGAATTGACTATATACATATATTTAAAGAGATAAATAGGGCAAAAATTATGCGATTAGCAAATCAAGCGCAATATTGATTTTCACATTTATTTGATTTTCGAGGTAATAACTAAGTTTTATATGCCTTCGTTGTAGATTGTAATTTATACATTGAATACAGTTCATACATTTTACTATGTATCTTTAAATTTACTTCCTTAACTTAATATTATACAACAGCTTTATTAATCTGTGGATTTTTAACCAATCTTCTCTTGCAGGAGTTTTAAGACATAACATACTTAAGAATTTTAATAACAGAATTATTTAACTTAAAACAGAATGAGTAGCCTGCGGACTATCTGCCACTTATTATAACTTGATTTTAAATACAATTACTCACAAAATTGAATGAAATGTTTGAAAAATCTCATAAAAGTTTTTAATATAATAAGAAAAAACCGAAGACTAAAGCATCATCACAACATCGTACACTACCACGAGAGAAAGAAAAGAGAGAGAGAGAGAGAGAGAAGAGAGAGAGAGAGAGAGAGAGAGAGAGAGAGAGAGAGAGAGAGAGAGAGGAAATAACTCTTAATAAAACTTAAATGCTTTATTTTCGTTAAAATAATATGAATAATAATATAAATAATATAAAAATAATACAAAAATAATATAAATTTTTTTATATAAATCTTTTGCATCTTTATTTTTGTATTTATTCGTCGAGTGTGAAATTACAGCATTAGTTCAGTTGGAGATCGTCCAAGTTATGAATTTTATCAATAAAAAGAGATATTAAAAAAGCTGGGTAACATGTTACTCATGTGCGACCACTCTAAGATTAAATATCCGTTTTAATATAACATACTAGATTTCATTTCCAATTATATTAAATAAGTAAATTCTGTAATATCTACAGAAACAAAAATAATAAAATTGATTTTTTAGATTGCATAACTGTGTTTAACTGTGACTTGTTCTGAAACGTCGCTAACGCGCACACACAGTTGGTATAATTTGATTAAATAATTATATATAATTAAAGCGACAAATAAATTCAACAGTTTATAATTGCAATTAAAAGTTAAAAGCGTGGTAAAGTCCTTCATTGAGAATGACACCCATTATCACATTCAATTCGTTCAAATCTTGTTTGCAAAATGCAATAGCAAAACACATAACACGCCTATAAAGTTAAACTTACAAAATTCATTTTTATTTTGCGGCGAATAACGCGAATGGACAATCGTATTGATTCGAATCGATATCGAAGCGAATTGCGTGTAACTAAAATACGCGGCCGGCTATTCTTTGTTTGTTGTGAAAACGAATCTGGAGAATGTATCTACTTTATGTATCTCTTTGAGGTACGAATTTATGACACGGCGGAAGTAAGCAGCGGAGTAGATAAAAGAGGAAGTGATAAAGGAAATGAATAAATGGACCGCCTCTATTCTGCAACGTGGAGAATAGAAGTGCGAATATTCCGTGCTCAGTATGCCGATTTTTTCAAAACACTGTATCACAATAAATATACGACACGCCCGATTCTCAAATCGAAATTCGATGAATTGTAAGCCGACGTTCTGCAACATATGCATACAATTGTACGCGATTCAGTATTTGAAGCGGTAAATTCCTGTAAAATTCCATTTCTATTTTCTTTTATTTCTACTTTAATATTTGCTTTAATATTTTAGATACAATGCAATATATAATATTATTTTCAAAATTAGAATTTTTTAAAATTAAAATTAATAGGAAAAAATATAACGAGATGTTTTTTTAGAAAAGTATAATACAGTATTTTTCCTCTAATCTTATATCTTACTGTCTTTGTGAATATACATATGTATATTATTAAATTTGCAGAATTTTTTATAAAATAAAATATCAATTTTTATTGCATAAATGATCGTAAATAGAGATACAGTTGTTGAAAATTTATATGTGTTAGTTTTAATCTTAATTTAAAAATTATTTGTATTGTCAATATGTCAAAGTGCATAGTACATTTTAATATAAATTTTATTAAATAAAATAAAACTATCAATATCTTCAAATATTTTTATTTATAATGCTTTTATTTTTGTAAAAAGTAATAAGATATACATTATAACAATACGTAATAACGTACGTTATAACAGTAACGAAAAATTTGGAAATTTTTTATTAAAATATCATCTTAATATATTTTAAATTAAATATATTTTTATTTTATATGTTTCTATTTTATATTGTGATTTTTATTTTATAATGTTTTATAATGTTTGTACAGAAAATAACAAAATAAATTTAACAAAATTTTTTTATTATGAAAATTTAAGACTCTTAAAACACTTTTATTATAATAAAAATTAAAGATAAGCGCATAAGTAATATTTAAAACAAAATTAAAATGTCATTTTGAAATAAATAAATATATTTTTATTTTATAATGTTTGTATACAAAATATCAAAATAAATTCAACAAGACTTTATCAAAACACTTTTATTCATATAAAAATAAAAGATAAACGCATAAGTAACATTGAAAATAAGAAAAGAGCAGCATGTCTTTAAAATAAAACGTTGAATTTTGATAGCAATATGATGCAAAGCACTAAATTTACTGTAATACAGTTCTTCTAGGATTTTCTTAGTATGATAACTTCAGTAATGCACGCTTTTTAAGTTTAGAATATCGCCATGCGACGTATCGCGTAGTTTCCCAAGCAGAAACTTTACTCATGAGACATGTACAGATTTTCTTAAAACTCTCGTAACTTGCCGGTGTATTATAAATTGCTGTTTAAACGGTATATTCCTGTAAGAAATTACTAGATTGAAGATCACTATTTTAATTTTAAAATCATGAAATTTATTTTAACTTATATTCTATACAGATATATTTAAATAGAGAAATAAGAGTTTAATTGAAAAGAAGGAAAATTACATAATAAATATTAAGAAAAGATCTAAATAAATCTATATTTTCCTTATGTTTCTCAACTTAATATGTTAATTTTTTTAATATAATTAATATAATATGAATATTTATAAGTCGCTTTATATTATACATACAATATTTTATTTATGAAAATTTAATTGTTCAACAATAAAGACTTGCTTCTTACTACCAAACTAAATATTTGTTTATCTGCTATTGTATTAATATATTATATAATAAAATGTTTGTCTAAACCGGAATACAATTAAATCTGTGTATAATAAACTATAAATTAATTCTGATGCTATTGGAAGAAAGCAATTTTCTACTATAATTGCACAATTGTGTCACGGGAATTATGTTTACTAATATCTTTCTGAAACAATGAGAAAACTTTCTTAACGCGATGTAATAATTGACTCTAGTAGAATGCATGGTGCAAACAGATAATGGCGAAAACTTTCTCGTATTAATTCCTACAGAACACTTGGACGATCATCTCATCTTAAACGATCTTTCGAAAACTTTTCAATGGACATTATTCTAATAATCACATAGAATATCGCCCATATTCCAGAATAATCGCGAGATAAGAAGTACGTTGTTCAAAATTGCTTGCAGATTGTAAATCAAAAGTTTTAAAAATACAATTATATCAAGCATTCGTTGACAAATATAGGCAACTATAATACTTTTAATAAAAATAATGAAACAAATCGTAATAGTATATTTATAAAAAGTCATAGATAAAATAATATACCTGCAATTTCTATCGGTCTTTCGAGAAAACACACTTCTATATTTGTCTATATTTTATGAAAGCACTTTACGCACGTAATGTAAGAATAGCTGACATTATATAATCATGGATATAAAATGAAATCTAGAATGCATCTGGCCAACAGGCCTGAAGCGAAGCAGCAGATGCATTCGTGCAATATACTCTCATGTTTCGTGACTGCGAGCGAATCAACGATTTCGCTTAGAGCAAGGGAAATCTGCTGTAAAGCGAAACGCTCGCGTGTTTTCCAATAACCCCGTGACGTTTATGGCATAAAGCTGACCTTGATCACGCCTAAACGCTCCCGGAATTGAAAATGCCGAAAACGTTCTTCCACTCTAGTTCTATCAGAAATACGCATTGCTTGCGAGCTTGCATCTCGTCTTTGCAAATGATATAAAGGAGAATGGAGAGAATTTCATATCAATAATAGATATATATATATTTTTTTTTTTCATAACATCTTCAAAACTAAAATAACAATATATACATATTATTTATATTATTTTTATGTATTATATCGCAATATCCATAAAACAAAAAAAAATTCTATTAAAATTTCATTAAATTGAAATTGGAGCTTTCTTAAATGTTTAATTCTGTGCATAAATAAATAATAATTAATAAGTCAATAATCCTGTGCATTAATTCTGGCAGAGATTGTACGTGTACACGAGATTGAATAATGATGAAAATAAGAAATACTATTTCGCAATTTTTTTTGTCGTAAATCAATCGCTCAATAAACACATGCATTTACAGACATCGTCTTACGGTAATCGTCTCTCGCAATTTGATTCAGTGAGATGTTTTAAAAATATATCCCCCATATTAAATTGTAAAATCGTACGTTGATTAAATTGAAAGAGAAAGAGACGTCGTGCATGTCGTTGTGCTGTGTTATTCGTGAAACAACTTCATCTATGTACGCACGATCCCAATTGACGCTATTAACGAAATTACATGAGTTTGCGAGTTAAGGTGCTTCACTTCCTCAAGTCAAGACGTCGATTACCGTGACACGGACAGAGTGATCTATCAATAAAACAGCCCTCGACGACAGTGTGTTTCGTCATGCTACGAATTTCAAGGGTAAGATTACGACCTGTTGTTTACGAGCTCGTACAATGTTCGTACAGGCAAAAACTTTTTTGTCGCGTGTTGATTTCGACGTGTTTCATTTCACTTGAACAAAACTTATCGCAGCCTCAAGATGCAGGGTGATCATTGCAACAATCGGCATGATTTTTGGCGACGGTTTGGCGATAAAAAATGTCTCAGATGATAAGTCTAATAAATCAAAGATTATAAATTAAAAAATAAATCGCAATAATAAAATTCTATATACATCTTAATATTTAAATATTTTTATTATTGCAATTAGTATTAAAAATTAGGAAAATGTCAAACTATTTGTCAAACTATCGAAAATGTTTAAAAACTCGGAGCATTATAGTGCTTATTCCGTGTATTATGTGGTATGTTGTAAATTGACTTCGTAAACCTCGGCCTGCGACCGATTATTATTGAATATTTTCGCGTCAAATAATTGATGCAAATCGCGCGTATGCCTGTGCGAAAACGAATGAATAATGCGGGAGTAAACATTTGTTAATTGGCGAAAATATGCTTATGGATAAAATAATTTTTGGTTTAGATAAATGAGATGTGCGGCAAAATACATCACGCAATTCACTCCTGCGGCTATTTTGTATTTATTTCTGCAGCTATTAATCACGCTCGGTTGATAAAATAAATAAGTTTCGCGGAAAACGCGCTGATAATATCGCGCCGGAAATATGAATTTTATTTAATGTGATAATAACATACTTATTATTTATTTTATTTAATGTGATAATAACATACTTATTATTTATTTAACGATAATAATATACTTATTTCTACATAACACTGATTTTATTAACAATTGTTGTTTGGAAGTTCATATAATATATATTCAAAAAGACTAATTTTAAGCAAACATGAAAAGGATCTGTATAATTAACTTGTGTAATTAAGCTCAATAAAAAATGTACAATAAATCAAGATGCAATTTATGTAGTTCATGTCTAGATTGTAATGTGCAGAAGAAAACCAACTTAATACAACGTATAAATAGATAAAACGTAATAACTCACAACTGACCAAACATCAAATGAATAATAAATAAATAATTATTAATAATATTTTTAAAATTATGTGTCCCACATCAGATACGTAGATAAATTCTTAAGATACGATTCTCTCTAATTTTGTAACTTTTCCGTAAACTCTTCAAGTTCTATATCTAGAATCTTTTAATCTTAGGGAAGATTTTTTGCCTGTAAAAGAAATGCCTTATTGTCCTCATGATTGTATATCAATTTGCGCTATAAATATTTTTATGATACAGTATTGTATTACTTATTATTTATTATTTGTGCTATTATTGTATTATAGCCAAGAAAATTGAGAAATCAGTTAACGGTTAATTATTTGAGAAACGCTGTCTTAAAACATGATAAGATTATTATTTAAAAAATTATTTTTTTATTCTTGGTTTTTTATTAATTATTAATCAATATTATTTTATTAAGAAAATTATTATTTGTTCTTCAAATAAGCAACAGTTATAATACGCGAATATCATTTAGAAATGAATCACAGGCGTCAAATATGCTCCATACGTGCGTAAATTATGTGTTAAAACATTACTGATCTTGTGTTTTAGATACATCTAAAATATGTACATATGTTATATATGTATATAAATACGATTATTGATAATTATAATAATTTATTATAATACAACTGTAGATTTCCAATAATATTAACAATAGATGCCAATATCACTAATAATAATTATTATTATAGCAATAATGATAATACCAATTAATAACAACATAATATCAGTGGTAATTTGTGTAACATAATAATTATTCAATCTTCTCGTCTCATGTTATCTTCAGATAGTAATCCAAATCAGTATGAAGAGTATAATAAACGGCACATAGTAGGAAATATAATTATATATTTTTAATCATAGATTGTTTGCAATTTCTAATACATTGAATCTAAATAATTAAATATATTTTTAAATATATTTCCACAATCATGAATCGTTATGGGACTTCTTAAATTCGTATTTTATGAATTTGTTTCATTGCTATTTGAATCATATTAAATCATTATTAATAATATTGATACACAGTCGTTCAATCTTTGCTTAGTATATCAAATAACCACTGATTCGTCAAATAATGTTCAGACTCTAATTAACTGAGGTTTGCTTTGATATCTGTCAGCTGTCGAATTTCAATGCTATTTTAGTAATAATCATATTGATGATTAATTATACATATAAAGATTATATAAAACATGAAATAATAAAAATATAATGTCTAAAGTTTAATACATATATTAAACATATCACTTTATTTGTATGTGTGAATAATTTTATATATAACGCTGTTTATTAATAAATATCAATTAAATAAGTATAAATGGATAGGTGATTATCCATGGAAAAAAAGTTATACTTATTTGTATCAAATATATATATTTATATATATAATCTCTTTATTCTTAAATTTATATATATATATATATATATATATATTTATATCATAAAGTAAATCAATATAATATAAACGATAAAATAAAATAATATTAAAAAAATATAGACGATTGATCGCTAAATCATAAAAATATTCATAGATTGCTAATTTATAAAACATGCAATATGAAATCCAACGCAAAATCTCGTCGACGATACACATACGCACAAGCACATAAACAATCCTTTAAAAACGTCGCGTAATACATATATACATACATTTCGGTTACCCGAGAGGCATTAAAAGGGAAAAACCCAGGAGCGACAAGTCACGATACTCGATAGCTCGACGGAGGTTAAATCGAATGGCTCGACTTCCGCTAACAAGCAAGCCAGAGAAGTTACAATTTCGACTTCTTGGGATTTTAGGGTTACTTTAGCGCACATTGGTGCTTGTTCCATCCCCTTTAAGGACGCCCTAATCTTGCCGCGACCCTCCTACACACGTGGTGGCGCGCACGTTTCCACTAAGTTTTGGTTTGATCTGTGCGAGTATACGTCGGGGAATATCCGCTCACGTTTGTGCATATAAAAACTTGGCGGGAAGGATCACGGGAATGGTGTTGTCGCTGCTCGATCCCGCGGGAACATTCCTCATCTATTGTCGTATGTTCCGCGAGTTATCCTTAGAAAAGAATTGTCAAACGTGCGCACGCGATAAAGTGCAGGCGAATGGAATTCTTATTGGATATCCATCATATATGGTAGATAAAGTTACGGTGGGACAAAAGTTCTCCCCGGGAAATTCTAGCTCAGAGTTAAAAAGATCAGCCAATGTTACATTCGTTCGCGAAAATCGCATTAACTCCCGCGGCATAGTTTGAAGTTGATGTCACGTTAACGAGAAGGGAATTGCCGAATAGATTTTCTCTCAATAACCGGATAACAATGATTATGAGTTCTATTGATACGGGATGAGTTTTAAACACTCGTATAGATGTATTTAGATTAATATAAAAGTGATTTATTAAATTCGACCTGACTGGCCAATACAAATATTTCTACACAACGTTTCGGCCCTTGGGTACGGGCCCTTATCAAGTGTTTCTATAAAAATAACGAAAAAATTTTTTGTATATTGACAATAAGAAACGAACCGCAATTTGGGATGTAATGTACAGGATATTTTTAAGAACGTTACCTTTCAAGCTGTTAAAGTGAAAGCCGTGATATTACTAAAGTCGAAAAAGAAGACATGTATATAATATTACAATGTCTCGCGTCCAAATAACATAAACATTACAAAGACAAAAGGAACAAACTTTACTAAAAACAACAAACAATCATACTTACATATTTAGATTAACTTTATATTAATTTTCCCCTTAGTACACACACACATTTTTTCTTAATTGATTTTGGAATTGTTTCAATTGACAATGAAGGACGATAGACTAGCAAAATGCGTACAATTTTTAACAAAATTCGTATCAGGACGCTATATGTAATAATTGAGAAAAAAGAAATCATGCGGTTAAACTTAACTTACATTTTTTTTATCAATTACTATTCACAAGAATCTATGAAAACTATAAATAATATATGTACATAACTATATTAGCATATTTCAAAAAATTTTTGATAATTTGTAATAGTTTAAATATTTTAAAAAATAACGTTGGTTTTTTTTGAGCGACTTAAATATAATTACTAAAAATCCTTATATGATAGCATACAAGTTTCGAGAGAAATGTTCTTTAATCAATTTAATGTATTATTTACTATAATATCAAGACACAAATAATGATTTAAAAGTTTCTAAGAATCTCTGGAGGAAATGTAAAATATCTTGTTTTCACGATAATAAAATTAGCGATTGACGTGGAGTAGCACAATTCTGAAATATTCGTGTTATGCTCACGTGCTAAGACATTTAATGCGAAAAGAAGTTTCCGTCGAGTACCAGGATCGGGAATATTTGCTTTTAATAAAAGTTCTCGGCCAATCATGAGAATACATCAGCTCCCCGGAATCCGTTCCTTCATTTGTGTCCCAACTTATCGAGTTTTCGAGCTCATATGTCGCGCTACAGGCACACAAGAGCACGTGCGGATTCTTATCGAAGATGCATCGTATGTCACTGCTGAAGTTAGGCAAAGGAAAATCTTGCACATGGCTTTGCAGAGACTTTTCAGTTGAATTTTAAGGAGCCGCGCAAGTTCTCAATTTCTCGCTGCTATAGCCTTGCTGCCGCTTGACTATCAAGTGGTAAAACCTAATCGAGATATCGATTTGGAAATCGAACTTTCCCCATGTAGTTGGAAACATTATGCAAAGTAATTTTGTTTAAAAACTTTTTCTAAATACAGACGTTTCCTTCATGTTTTAGGTATTTGTTGATAATGGAAATTTATTCAATAATAATTATATTTAATAATAATTATTAGTAACATTATATTATTATAACTGTCTATTAAGTTAATAATTAATCTATTAAGTTCTATTAAGTTAATAATAATACAAATATATAATTAATAACAATATATTATTATATTTAATAAAATAATTATAATTTTCGCTGTTTCTAAGAATATCTGGTAGAAAATAATTTTCCATATTGCAGATTTAGATTATTACGTAATAGTTATATAATAGTTGTGTAAAATGAAACAATATTTGATGTTACATTGTACAACAGCGCTTTCACAAAACCGTGACACGTATAAATAATCAATATCCTATTTTTAATTTGAGAATTTCTACATATATAGTTTATATATATATATATACATATAAAAAAATGAATAGCATTATTATTCACTATTATTCAAGAAAATGTGTTTACTTTCGAAACACGTAGCTTGCATTTCCTGCGCTGCTCACGTATTCCACTCCGTGGTACATTGAAACGTATTCTTTAAATCACCATCAAAGATACGGGATTCGCGTGACATGATAAAATTTAGGGTGAGAATCTTGCTCACGGATATAGCATTTAAACATATTGAAGTCTGTCGATAACAGCGTTATCAGCTGTGAGATGTGTCAGGCAAAATGATTATCGACATTACGCTGTACAATATTCAACGGTATTACACATCGCGATTTAGAAAAAATAATATCGTATTATAGTCTAGAGTTTCGTGCGATTAAATATGATTTAAGTAAATAAAAATCAATTCTACATAAACGTTTAAGAAAGTAGAGAAAATTAGTAAATTGTAAATATTCAACAATTCGCATAAATTTGATAGAATTGAATTGTAGAATTGCATCAAGATGCATATTCGAATAAAATTTAATAATAACATTTTAATTTAATAATGGTATGAGTAAGAAAGGCGGAAATATTATAAAAGAGCGCATCTATCTCAAATTTGTACGAAAAAATGTATAATAATTTGTAGACATTAATTAAAAGTATATGAGAAAAATATAGACAGAAATCAGGCATTTTAAATTTTAATATTAAGAATTAATAAAATGTCGACATATAAATTATGCTATGTTTTTTAAACACGTAATTTTTTAAGATAAACGTACAAATTGTTGTTTTAAATATATCAGCAAATATATGTACACTTTTCTTTCATATTTTAAGCTGAAAAATTGAAAATGTTGCGTTAGTTTTTCTCCATGAGGAGTGTCGTGTGAGTTATACTGAATAAGCTCTGACATACAGTATAACATGTTACACAAGCAACATCCATTTATTTTACAAAATAACATTCCAAAAAAGCAAGAAAACATTATTTTTATATAAATAAATATAGCTTTCTTTTAAATTTTAAACAGAAAAATTGAGATAAAACAAATTAAAAAAAGATATGTAATTAAGTCTTGAATCAGACGATTAGCTTTGGATTAACTATAGAATGAACAAATTCTTTTTGAACAAAATCGAATTTCTGTAAAATTCTTGTATAATTTTTCGAGAGTTTTGAAAGATTTATAAAATATAATATGATAAATAATTCTTTAAATACAGAGAAATGTAGATTTGAAAAATTTAGATTTTGAAAAAGAAACTCAACACACATACAGCTTTGATTTTTCTTAGGAAATAGAGAAAAGTATGAATACCTCTCCGCTCTAAAATTTACAAATTATTTAATAATTTTATGTACAATATATATATAGTCGTCAATTTTATTAAAATTAATTATTATAAATTTTAGTAAAATTTGAAACGAAATAAAATTTATTAGAGCACATCTTAATTATCAATTTCAAATTTCCCGATTATAAATAAAATTTTAGAAAATAAGACAAAATAAAATTACAATAATTGTTTAAGAGAATATTACTAATTAAAAATTTATAATGTTAGCATTATACTTACATATCATATGATATTTACTTTTAGATGGCAAAAATCGATCGATTAGAATTTAATACGGTTTTTTTAAATTCTTCGTCTCTGAAATACTCGAGAACAAGATATGTAAAAGATACATAACTCTTATTCTGGACGATTTCATGGCGCGTTCAAAGCTTGTCATAGAAGTCATCGGAGATTCTGACCGATTGTACGACGAAGTTAGTGAAGCACACCATGCGAGAATCGTGGAATATATACCTTAAAAGCATTACATAGTTTTAAAGACTGAAGCAACAATATAACAACTGAAATGTACTGGCAGTGCAAGTATCGATCAAATATATGATTCACGTTATACATAATAAATCGACTATCGTTTTTTTCTCTTCTGCAAAGTGTCTTTACTCTCACTTGCTATACACGTGTATAACAGAACTTTCGAGCAGGTAGTCTAACGATGAGAAAACAACTAGATGGAAGTATGGAAAGTATGATACTGAATCAAAAAGTTGTTACATTAGAAGTAGTAATACTTTTATACTTATGAATACTTTTATACCTATTTCTCTCTTTCTCTCTCTCTCTGTCCGAGGTCGCTGAGTCCGCGAAACAGACTCAATCGTCGATATTATGTAGCATTGTCGCTAGTAATTCACGCAGAAATAATGTTTCTATTTTAATTTATTCATTCTGAGCTAATATAACATGCATTTACTGCGAAGAAAAAAAATTCGTGTCAAAAATCATTACATTACAAGAGTTGAAAGCGTGAAAAATCAAATAATGAAAGTGTAATCTTTTATTCTGAATAATAGTAGAACAAAAGCATAAGAATTTAAAATATGGTCGATTATAAATTTATGGCCAATTATAAAGTACATTTAAACAGTTCTCTAAAATCATTATATACATATAAATATTTACGCATGCTACAACTTTCAAAATTGCAAATGATTTAAGATTATCGAAAGATGGCTGCAACACGATTTCTTACAGAAAAATATTATTAAAATATTATAAATATTGGCGTGGTTAAATAGAAATGTTCTTACAATAAAACTTTTGTATAAAACATTTTTTAAAATTTCGAATAATTTTCGAGATATCGATATTTCGAAAAAAGCCGAAAGCTACTCTACGTATGAAGAGCGATTTTAGTTTTTGGGCAGCAACTAAAAATTTCTAAATTCATCTATTTATTCTCCTCTCCTATAAATGTGTAAAGTTTCATTAAAATCAGAATTTTCGGATTCGCTAGGTTTCCTTGTAACATTTCTAATTTAACTAACATTAGATAGTCGAGAAAAAATACATGATTTTTTTAACCAGAATATTTCGAGATTAAAATGTTTCGAGGATTGAAATTCTTTGCAATAAAAGTATTCATAATAACAATAAAACGAGATTAAAAAGTTATTCGCTAGCTAAGGGCATATATACGTACATAAAACGTGCAGTCGCAACGAAGTACACGTGCAACACGTATCAAGCAGAACAATTGATAGTTCATACTGTTTCCAGGCGACTTCCGGAACTTTAAACTTCGTGAGAACTGGCTTGAGAATTTATTGATTGGTTGATTAAAACATGACGGTTGAGATATATGTAGGGTAAGCTGTACAACTATCGACCCCTCGACAATTATTCGTTACTTGACTGAGCGACCGCGCCGGCCATATATCCCACGTTACAAAAGAAGTTTGTGTGCAATAGCTTAGGAAAGCGTTAAATAAGGTTGCTTTTTCTATGTGAATGTGAAATTTTTTTTTGTAATTTATTCATGTAATAACTCATGGAGTTTCAGTAGCAACGAAAAAGTATGTATCAGTAATAATCTCTCATTTTATATATTTTACTTCGACGTAATATTTCTACAAAGATGTAATCAACTTCGCGTTGTGTTCATCATATTATTAATATTTTCCTAAATGCAAATTTATTTCTTTACCAATAATTAAATCGGAGGACATGATACTATAAGCAAAATTATATTTTCCATATCAACTGTCATAAACAAGATAAACACATCTTGCAGACGTTTCTTAATGCTTTATCGTATGGAATTTATTAAAACACAACCGGAGATAACGTTATAACTTAAAATTCATTCTGTACTGATAAATCTCTTTTGCAACGTAGCAGTCGCG